>JABJVO010000050.1:9835771-9852672 GCA_026770805.1 Boulengeromyrus knoepffleri
ATGTGTCTGTCAGCATCTGCACTACACCATTCCAGTATGTAATGTGTCTGTCAGCATCTGCACTACACCATTCCAGTCTGTAATGTGTCTGTCAGCATCTGCACTACACCATTCCAGTCTGTAACTGCTGTCTCCCTCTCATTCCAGGACTTCTTTACAGGCATCGCAACCCTGCTCTTTTTTTATGATCTGGTGGCTCTTGTGCTTCACACTCTCCTTTCATTTTCTGCACTGAAAGGCCTGAAAAATAATCAGTCCCATTAAAGAATGGATTCATGGATTAGTACAACACTGTCTGACAAACGTGTATATACAGCTCTGGAAAAATTAAGAGACCGCAGTAAAATTTTCAGTGTCAGGCACAGTGTAACCCTCTGCCAGCAGAACCGGGATTAAACCAGAGTTTAAAAATGCAGATTGTTTTTACATTTAGAATGGTCTCAATTTTTTCCAGAGTTGTATAATCAGAACTTGTACATAAAAATGTAGATCAGCAACATTATTATCAAATATCAAAGATCAACATTGTCAGTTTGTTTAAAAAGTTGACAGATGCTCCTGTGTAAGTCTATACTTAGTATTTGATCTAGATCCAAATAATCTTCTGTTCCAAAATGAGTGAGAACCTGTACACATTTTCTCTTGTATGATTTTGCTATTGTTTTATTTAGTACCCTATAATATGATTTATGTTTGCCATAATCCTGTTTATAGGATCTCAACTGTGAACTGTATCGCTTTTAGTGTTTTTTTCTTGTATCAAACTTTTTAACAACGTTTTATACAATTTATCATGTCTTCTGACCTATATTTTCATTTATTAGGTTGTATGTTTGTTATATCATGTGTAAGATTAAAACATAAATATATTGTTCTGAAAACTGGTAGTCATTAGTGAAAATGTTTGTAAACTGTTACTAAAAACTGTCGAGAAGTTTTCTTATAATTCAAAATTAATGTACAACATCATGATATTCCTTTTGCGTGAAATTATACATGCAAGTGACCGTATCTTGGCAATCCCTTCAACTTTCGTTGAATCTTTTTGTATATATTTCACGTTTTTGCCTGGTTATTATTTACCTTTATGTGGCAAATCCCTATCACACCCGTGTTTGCGTAACGCACCAATCACGTGCATGGGGTTTCCCCTTAAACCGGTGGCGCTGCAGACCGTACCATTGCTTTAACTCGAAACCGATTATACTACAGTGTAACCAACATTTTAGGGCTTATTATATTATATGTACAGCAAAGAATTCCATGGCACTTATGTAGTTTAAATGTGTTTTAATATCAATATCAGCGGGGTGTCATAGAGAGCAAGCACACCCCCGCACCTCTAGGTAATTGGTTCACCCAAAATGGCCGCTGGTTTCTGTCAGTCTCAAGTGAAACTTTTCGGAAAAAGAGGAACAGCTTGACGGAACCGAAGCGCAACTGAGGTTGCAAGCTGTGTTTTCCTGGGTTGGTTATGACTTAGTCGTCAACGGGTAGCAGCGTGGAGAGCCGGTGCTGATCCGCTCGGTGAGCCCTGTAAAGTTAGCCGGCGCCTGCTTTGTGTATTCCGTCGGAGCGCTAGCCTTTCGGCTAACGCCGCATTTCGGACGCACACTTTCTCTTTGTTTGGACCGTTTTCGGCTCGGTTCTATCTCTTAGCAGGACCCCTCGGTCATTCCCGTGAATGTCAGTCAATGTGGACCCACATTCAGCGCGTCTGATTTGATAGCCCAACGTGAGTATTGTTTCGCTCCGGTACCAACCTTTCCGGGCGGCTGTATAAAACTACCGCTGTCATCGTAATTAAAAATCTATCATCGTAACCCTGAATCTATAACCATGATCCTAAGTCAATTATCATAACCCTAAATCTTCATCACAACCATAACCCTAAATATATCATCATAATCCTAAATGTATCCTATGTATAATGCCAGATCTTTCACCATAACCTTAACCCTAAATATATAATGATAACCTCAAATCTATCATCAGAGCCCTAACCATATCCCCACGATGACCATTTCTGTCCCGGCACAGGCAGTTCAGAAAGTACGCCCTGTGAAAGCGGGGCCGCCGCAGCCTGCTGTGTCTTTCCCAGCGCCGGTAAGTAGCTTCCTCGGTTCCTAATAATGGATCCTGGTTGTAAATGTCTAATTTGTGTTGAATGCACTCTGCCTCCTGTATTTTATTTTTCTGTTATATCACTATTACAGCCATTATTATAAATAATATAGTAGTTTAATCAGCGATTTGTTGTTAGTGTGAGAGTTTTATTCTGAGCTTGAATTTTTACTTTATAGGTCAGTGATCAGGTGTCTGTGTAAATATACTCATCGCAGCTCATGTGTGTCCCTGATTCAGGTTGATGGAAAAGCTTCAGCACCTTAACCAGGCAGAGCTGCAGGATTTACTGGATGATGCAGACCGGGTCCAGTCACTGGCTTTGGAGTCCGATGAGGTACACACTGTAAAAAAACCATTACAGGGGGCTTTGTTATGTGTAATGGGCACTGTTATTGGGCACTCTTATCTTCAGACAGTCTGGAATCTTTTAATGTGATTCAGTCGTTTAAATGGCTTAAGTTGCGTATATAACCAGTGACAGTAAAATGGACAGAATTTCTATTCAGTTTTTAAAAAAAAAACAACTTTATTCCCAAGACGCATTTAAGAAAGTTACGGAGAATATCACAAATGAGTGCTGATTATTGAAAGAAAAAAATGGCATTTAACACAAAGGCCCTGTTAAATTAAGAACTTTACTCCAAATATTTTAAAGATCCATGGTCACCTGTCAGTTGTTTGGAGCTTCAGGTTTTGTAAACCCTGGGAAAGACTGAGGTCCTGATTTGTTTGGGTCACCTTGCATTAATTTACATGATACCTGTCCTCACAATTTAACGCAGATTTAGATTTACAGATAAATTAATAAAAAATACTGGACCAAATTCACTTTAGTTTTTGAGAAGTGTTTTTCATAGTCAGCATTATGTCAGCCAGATGCTGAACTGAGATCTCCAGCTATTTGCCAGGTGTGTTTGCTTCCAGTGCGGAAAAACAGCCCCACAGCATTACCGGTCTGCAACACAGTGACGGCAGCTGCCTTCTGCACTATTGTGACACGTTTTACTCCAAAGCACTTCTGCCGTTTGCTGCCAGAAAACTGTTTCATTCTTTTCTGACAATAGAACCCAGACTCAGTCAAGATTTGTTGCGAGTTATATTAATCTGTGGGTACTGATGTGTATGGTGGATGTCGGCAGCTGCAGCCATTTTAAAATCCTTAATTATTGCCCTAATAGCAGTAATCTTCAGGGAGGGAGCTGCTTTCACAGTCATTTTTAGTCAATTCTTCTCTTGAAAAATTATACCTGAATTTACAGTTAGATTTATCTCATTTTGAGTGTAAGATGAGGCCTATTTTTTATGGTCGTCTTTGTTTATCTTAATTCGGGAAGTTCAGTACAAATTTCAGTACACAGTTGCAAGAAAAAGTATGTGAACCCTTTGCAATTACCCGGATTTGTGCATTGATTGCTAATATAATGGGGTCTCTTCATCTAAGTCATAAATATAGACAAACACAATCTAACTAAACTAATAACACACAAACAGTGTACTTTTAATGTCTTTTTATACTTTTTAAATATACTTTATTGAGCATATTGAGGAAATGAACCTCTAAGTCAGGGGTGGGCAATCTTATCTGCAAAGGGCCGGTGTGTTTGCAGGTTTCTGGGGTAACCTTTAGGTCAGCTGTTCAAACCCAGGTTTGTGGACTCTTCAACAAAACGTCCTGTAATTAGTAATCTAATTGGGGAGTGTCAGAGAAAACCTGCATACACTGCAAATGGAGAAAAATCAGGACTGTTGCTAGTCTCCCTAGGAGTGGGCTATACCTGTTAAGATCACTTCAAGACTACAATGGGCAATACTGCAAGAGGTGAGAAAGGACCCAAGGGTAACTGCAGAAGACATACAGAAGACTCTACAAACTGCAAAAACTTTTGTTCCAGTGTCCACTATTAGAACAACACTGCACAAGAATGGTATTCATGGAAGGATATCATAAAAGAAACCCCTGCTGTGGAAAAATGGCATTGCGGGCTGTCTGAAGTGACCAAGAATGCTTGGGTGTTCCGCAACACTTCCGGGAAAATGTTTTATGGACCGATGAGGCAAAAGTGGAACTTCTTAGCCCAAATGTGCAGCACTATGTTTGGAGGATAAAAGCATGTTTGGCACTGCACACCAACATCAAAACCTCACTGAGAGTGTGACACATGGTGGAGGGGGAACTGCGTTGTTTGGGGCTGCTTTGCTGCCTCAGGGCCTGGACACCATGCGATCATTGAGGGAACAAGGACTTCAAAGGTGTATCAAAATATTTTACAGCAGAATGTAGGGGCAGCAGTCCATGACCTCAAGCCTAAGAGACGTTGGGTGATCCACCGAGACAGTGACCCAAAGCACACAGCTAAATCAACTGAAGAACGGTTAAAAAAAAAAGAAGGTTCAGAGTCCTGTGTCCGTATTTATAAAGCGTCTCAGAGTAGGAAGATGGTTATAAGTGGCCCAAAGGTCTCAGAGTGACACAATTTTGCTCTTGTTTTTAGGGTCAAGCATTTTATTAATGCTCTTATCCTCGAAAAGTACTTCTAACTCTGCCAGGATTTAGGAGAGCTTGAGTTAAGTTAATCCTCATTTTTGTGTCGATGTATAACTACAGGAAACATTTGGTGCAGATGTTTACTGATAAAGGGGCGATCTGCAGGTGATTAAAGTCAAAGTTTCAGTTGCGTTTTATACCCTGCACTGTTGATGTGTGCTCAGTGTGCTCAAAAGACATAAAAATTGCATCTGTTTGAGATTTCAGTTAGTGTTTGTCTATAATTGTGACACATTTTACTAGTCAGGCTTAGGAGCTGTGTGACGCTGGACGGTCAGGTCCGTGCATGCAGATTATGTTTACAGTGTGGGGAACATTTAATAAAAACCTGTTATTTTGACGTTGTGGGGGGTCATTTCTCAGGTCCCCACAAAGATCTTTGAATGCAATCAAAAAACTAAAAATGCCAAAAGTCTCATGTTTTGTTTCGTTACTTATGAGTTTTCAACATAGAGATGAATGGAGAGTCCCCAAGATATAATTGCAAACCTGTGTGTGTGTGTGTGTGTGTGTGTGTGTGTGTGTGTGTGTGTGTGTGTGTGTGTGTGAACATGCTGCTGTCCTGCCCAGGTGCAAAATGTCCAGCTGGAGAGGGAGATGGCATTGGCCTCAAACCGCAACCTGGCCGAGCAGAACCTGGAGCTGAAGCCCCAGCTGCAGCAGGGCAGGCTACGGCTGGTGGAGCGCTATGCAGAGCTGGAGCGCGTGAGGGCCACATACCAGCAGCACTGCGCTCACAGAGGTGTGGCTGCCATGGGGGGAGAGGGGGGGGGGTGACTAGGACACTCGGCAAGCCACTTAAAAGTATTAGAATTGTAGGTGTCTTTGGTTGAAACCATCTTCGAAAATTGCAGCAAAATTAGCCTGTTATTGGGATCCTATAGGGAGGTGGTGGTATTATTTTTAAAACAATCCCTGCCCCCCACCCACAGATCAAATAGCAGGACAGGTGTCTCCCGAGGGACTCTTCCTCCAGCTGCAGACAGAGGGCGCCAACACTGAGACTGAATCAGAGGTGAGTCAGACAAGTGTCAACTTGTACTGTGCATAATAAACAAAGGGTGGTATGTAGCAGCAAGAAAGCAAGAGGAAGCTCCGACCATTCACACATATCTCTGTGTTATCTGAAGTGCATCACATTCTAGTGGTATGCATCCGTCTCTAGGTAATGTAGGCCTGTCTCTTTAAGAGCATCTTTTAATATGCTAATTGTGTGTGCTGGCCCCTCCCCTAGGCTCTGGCTGATGACTTCCTCAGTGGCTCTCTCTCCCTGGAGTCCTTCCTGGATCGCTTCCTCTCGCTCCGCTCACTGGCCCACAGGCGTCGGGTGCGAGTCGAGAAGCTACAGGAGCTCCTACGCCCGAAGCGGGAGGGAAGCAGTGAGCTGACAGGCCCTGGTCCCGGGCTGATGACATCACAGCCGTGCGCCAAGCCGGAGGGGGCACCTGGGGTCCCGTCACCATGGCAGCCCCCGCCTCAGCAGCACAGCGATGTTGCTGCCTCAAATGGGAGTGGCAGCAGCTTTCCCAGCGGGCCCCCGGCGCAGGCGGGCCCTGCCCTGCTTTACACTCCCTACCCCGGTGCTCCTCCAAACTCACAGGTTGCAGTTGCACCTGCAGGCCCAACGAATCCAGTAGCACAATTCCCCTCCTACCCCGGCCAGGGCCCAGCTCTGCCCCCTTTCGGGCTCTCGTCCTGCCCTTACCCGACGCATCCTGCATTCCCTGCCTCGCCAGCTCCCCAGTTTGGGCAGTACGGTGCTCCCCAGCCCCAGTACCCTGCTCCCTACCAGTTTCCTAGGTATGATTACCCGGCCGGGCCGAGTTTGGCTCCCCCCCAGCCCCCCATGGGCAGGTCCGGCTTTGTCCCCCAGCCCTACTCATAAGTCCGCTGCTCTGCACAAGGTCCTGCTCCCGTATCCGTCTCTCTCTGGGTTTTTTTTTCCGCGGCTCGGCTCGCAGTCCGGATCCGGGTTTTTGGCAGTAGGGGAGGTTCTGGTAGTCGTCGTGGTTGTCGAGCGTGACCCAGGGGACGCTGCTGTGTGCCGCTGCCTTTGAGGTCCGCTGTAGGTTTGTTAGCGTATCTTCTGCACCCCCTCCCCCCACTAGCGGCCCGGCGTAATGTGCCCCAACACCCGTTTTCAAACACTGCAGCTCGACAGTGATAGAAGTGGCCGGTGCACAGTGAGGATGTGCCACGGTGTGTCGGAGCGTATCAGGGTGTATTGGGGCGTGTCGGAGCGTATCAGGGTGTATTGGGGCGTGTCGGAGCGTATCAGGGTGTATTGGGGCGTGTCGGAGCATGTCAGCTCTCTCTGCACTTTACCAATGAACGTTTCCCAAAATAATCCTTCCTAAGCTCCCTGTACGCCTGTTGCCCTCGCTGTCTGCCCCCCCCCCCCCATCACGCCTGTTACCCTCGCTGTCCGCCCCAGCCCTTTTCCCTGCCTTCCGCCCCAACTGTTGCCCCCACCATCCAGCCGTCCACCCTGGCCCCTTTTCCCATCCCCTGTCCCGTCTGTTACCCTGCCTTTCTCTCGTCTCTGTTACTCCTCCTGATCTCACTGGGTTTCTTGGGATTTTCTTCTTCGTCTCCTCACATTACAACCTCATTAAAGCACCATTGAACTTTGTATAAAATATGAGACTATCAGTAATTTGTATGAAAATGATCTAAATGAAGGGAAATGTTACAGATGTTGTTTAATCTTGAATCCATGTGGAAGGAATTTGATTTGTTATGTGTCAGGGTGCTAAGATGGTGTTTGACGTTTAGATGGCATTACCACTTCCTAATGAGAAATAAGTTGAATCTTGATCTGCTAGTGACTGTAACCTGTTCAGTTTGTGTGGATATTAAACACTGAAGCAGTCACCTGTCAGCCTGCATGTTCTCACTGCTTTCTCTCACTTATTTGCTAAGGTTAATCTTTTATTTGTTCACAATCCCTGCCAGCCACCAGCCTTGCTGTGCTTGGTGATCATGCCTCACATACACAGAGAAAGTGCCTATAAAGTTGGGGATGTGCAAAGCTGGTATGCAAGAGCACACACATCACCGATAGAAATCAGTGGTTATAGTTAGGACACCTGTGCTTTTATGTCAAGAAAGATCTGAAAGTTGAATGGTTCAGTTGAATTTGATCCTGTGCATGTATTCTGTACACTTGTGACTTGGGCTGCACGATATATATATTGTTTCACTATCGTCATCGTGATGTCAGCATGCACAATAATCGCATTACGTTCAGAGTCAAGTAAGGCGAATTAAACATGCTTAATACAAACGGAAAACTCACACGGTTCTCATTTTCCATAACTTACATGGTATTTTACTCCAGTTTAAGGGTTTTTAGTTGCATGGAGTTTGTTGCTAGAGAGTGACATGCAGGCTCTGCATGCACAGCACATCACCAGTCACAATCATTCTCGTAAGAGTTGCGCAATGTGCAATATTAATATTGATATCGCATGTTATACACATTTAATTTTCAAATGGCAAAGATTATGATAGTCAGCTGGGTTAAGACAATAAGTTATGCTAAATCATGTCCACTCTGTGACAGGGAACAAAACTTTGCAAGCCTTGCAATTTTAATGATTTCTTTAAGGTAATGGAGTATTTATTAAAAACTTTTTAAACTTTAAAAAATAGTTTAAACTTTACTGCCGCTCCTTCTGCGTGAGCTCTGCATGCACTCCTAATAATTTATTTTGGATAAATTTCATCACCTTTTTTGTTTTATAAATATCACAATATTAATTGCAAAATCCCAAATATTGCAATATATCATGCAGCCCTACTTGAGGTTTTTTAAACCCATCCTCTCAGTCTGTATTAACATAAAATCCCGTTTCTTGTGACACTGGTTTTAGTACGTCCTAGCAGTGCAAAGTCAGCATGCAGGCAACACTGCAGATCCATGACATTCCCTCCGCATATGCTTTGGATGATGCTTGGTAATAGGATCCTCGATGCCTCTTTGTTGTATTTTAAGACATAGGCCTATGTGGGCTGTATTTTTACATCATCTTCACGCTGTTTTCACCATCCGAACATCACAAACCTGTTCCTGACCCCATTCGGGAGTGGGCGGTCCCTGCCTGTGGAAGCGTATGGTGAGGCCAGCAAATGGCATGCAGCCAGCCTGACTGTTTTAGCCACCTGTTGCACTCTTAAAACAGGATGGGCAATTTATTTTGCCCGGGTGCTTGTTATTTATTTGCTTATTTTTACTGTTTTGTTGTGGAGCGACCAGACTCATATAAAGATACTCAAAGTATCTCTTTTCCTATTCACTTTCCCATCATATCATATGTTTGTGTCTTAATGCGACAGCACATTATTCAACAGACCAATTCCTTTAAATAGTAGGTGGTATTGATAATAAAACAAATAACCAAAGCATGACTACAATAAAACACTGGCATTACTCTGACAAAACCTGCACAAATTCCAGCTTGCAGTATGTCCATCCTTCTTCCAATCCAGTATAGGGTCTAGGTGAACCTGGGTTCTATCCCAGGTAGCACAGATCACAAGGCTGGGAACACCCTAGACTGGATGCCAGTCCATCACAAGGTTATTTTGTAACATACAGGTACTTCACTGTTAGAGAGTGGCTGGTTTAAAAAGTGATTGCAGATGCGGAGTAGTTTTGTCATAAATGAAATGCTGTGCAAGCACATTAATTGATGTTTGCAGATGAACATTTAGGATCAGACATAGAACTGGCGGCAGCAAAACATGGAAAGGGGATGAGAGGCGATTCCGAAGAATTAAAAAAATCACCTGTGGTTTGCTGTTTCATGCAAAGAACAAAGACAATAAGAAAAAGTGTGGAGACGTTCAGGAATGAAAGAGCTTAGTATCTGTGTGGAGAACAAGGAGTAAGACGTGAGGGAACAATGACAGTGATCATAAGAGGTAGGAAGTATTATTACAGTACAGTGTAGATACAGGGGCAGAGTGCACTGACACAGGTGGGTTAGTGTTACAGTATTATTACAGTATAGTGTAAATACAGGGGCTGAGTGTACTGACACAGGCAGGTTAGTGTTACAGTATTATTAGAGTACAGTGTAGGTACAGCAGCTGAGCGCACTGACACAGGTGGGTTAGGGTTACAGTATTATCACAGTACAGTGTAAATACAGGGGCTGAGTGCACTGTGATACAGGCGGGTTAGGGTTACAGTATTATTACAGTATAGTGTAGATACAGGGGCTGAGCGCACTCATACAGTTGGGTTAGGGTCACGGTATTATCACAGTACAGTGTAGATAGAGGGGCTGAGCGCACTGTGATACAGGCGGATTAGGGATACAGTATTATTACAGTACAGTGTAGATACAGGGGCTGAGCGCACTGACACAGGCAGGTTAGTGGTACAGTATTATTACAGTATAGTGTAGATACAGGGGCTGAGCGCACTGACACAGGCAGGTTAGTGGTACAGTATTATTACAGTACAGTGTAGATACAGGGGTAGAGTGTACTGACACAGGTGGCTTAGGGTTACAGTATTATTACAGTACAGTGTAGATACAGGGGTAGAGTGTACTGACACAGGTGGCTTAGGGTTACAGTAAACATCAATCTGACGAATTAGTGGATCCCAGCTTCTGATTGGTTCTCTTGTTCTCTACTTACTCCTACCAACTTACTCATTTCTCTACTTACTATTTTAAAATGTTTCTGTAACACACTTTGATGTACGGAAGCTTTGCTGTAGGCACAGACAGGGGGAGGGAGAGGAAGAGAAAGTTTTACACGTCTCTGTGTTTCCTGCAGCTTCAGTTCTGTTCACATGGTTTCCCAAACCGTCTCCTTTTCCCTTTCTGAGATTCTGTTTGGAGGGTAAGAAAAGATCGGACTTTCTTTTTGTATGTTGAGCATGTAGTATTCTACATAATGACTGACTCTCCATGTAATACTGACCAAAGTATAATGGTATAATGACAGTAAGAAGGAGTGTTTCCCACTCATATCCTCATTTATTTGCTTAGCATGACATTCTCATTTTTGTAATGATCATTATGAGACCAAATAATGCGTTTTAATTTTCATTTTAATTATCATCTCATTAGAGAATTTTTACTATTCTCCTTTGCCAAATTCTTAAATTAATTAACCAGAAACTTGCAAGTCTCTCCCCGTTGACCGTCAAAATTATCGAAAAGAAACACAGATAGACAAAGTACTGCGACCTTGATAGTCAACATATATTCACACACTCACACACATACACTCATGTGTACATAGATTTTGAACTAAATATTAATAATAAATCTTTTAGCTTTTTCTGTAATGGACAAAATGGCTGTCTCTCTTCTGACTGTGTTCCTGCTGGCTGTCGGTGAGTCAAAATCTCTTGAAAAATAAAAACCTATTTTATTCATGTCAAAGGACATTGTTAGTCCAGGAATATATCTGGTTGAGCTAACAATAAGTGGAACCTTCACCACTGCAAGCTAACTTGTTTTTCACTGACAATTTATTATTAGCGAAGGTAATGATGTTAGTCGGCTCAGTTAGCAGTTTAGCATATTGGAGGATGCAACCTGAATGTTGAACTGGTGCAAGGCTACTTTTGTGATCCTTTTAGATATAGGGAACAAACTTTTGTTACTGATGATTTGATATGAGTAGCCATACTCTTTATCTATGTTTTTCTTGACTGAAGTTTCTCTGCTGTGAAAATCTGCTGTTATAAAATACATTTGGTAACGCTTTACATTAACTGCACCTCAATAATGCATTTATTTATATTGCATTCATAAAACGTTCAGTACACCTTCATAATGTATTCATTAAGTATTCATAAAACATTCATAAACATCATGTATGTATACCTTAACATCCCTTAACAGCTGTAATATACATTAATAACAAACATTATATAATAATAACAAACATTATAATTGTATAATCATGAAATGTTTTTTTTAATGTATATTAAAGCTGGTAAGGGATGTTAGGATGTTATGGTGTACTTGCATGCTGCTTATGAATGTTCTATGAATGCATTATGAATGCATTACGAAGGTGCACTTAATATAAAGCGTTACTATACATTTTATTGAAAGTGATGTAGAACAGCAACTAAAGCTCACTGTTAATGTTATAATATGTCATTATTCTTGCATCATCCCTCACTATGTTTCAGTGACAAGGACAGACGCTTCTCCAGTGACGAATATGACTGCAAACCTGACCACAGAGGCAGCGTCATCCTCCACTTCCTCACCTCCATCTCATCCTGTGATCAACACTACCTGCCCTATTCGACAGTGCCAAGGCAAGTCTGTGGAACGGACCAGTTTGTTGCAATATAAGTTTGCTTGTGAAGTTGAAAGCACTGTGTTGAGCAACCTTATAAGGTTCCTCTATTAAAATCAATATGATGGTGCCCTGTGTTCTCTCTGTCTTCAGCTGGCCCTGAGCTGGCAGCATTCAAGGTATCCACAGTGCTGCTCTGCGTCCTGCTGCTCCTGGCCTTTGGACCGAGGGCCTACAAGGCCATTGTGAAGAGAAGTAGGTACCTAAAATGTGCCTGACTATAAATGTGTGGCATTGTTTTGTTTGGCATACCTAAGTGCCCCCCTCCTCAACAGTGTCCGACCGCAGGAAGGACAGATGGATTGGACCCATGCAGAGTCAAAGCGGTGAGTCACAGTGTCACTGAGCTGGAGGGGAACCAGTGACTCATTGTTTATCTACTAATTTTGGAGTTTTTTTTCCAGACACCATGGAATAGTTACCCCATGTCTCTCCGTCTGTCTTTCATGCTATCTCTTGTCATTCTTTCCACACCTCTCACTCTCTCGTTCTTTGTCCCTCTCAGTGTCTTTTCACAGAGCGCAGGCTGCAGTGCATCCCAGTGACAATGCACAGCAGCGGCAGTCATGCCTTGATGAGACTTACACTCACAAAAACACATAATGTGGCTACAGGCATCCATGGTGCAACCTTCTGAACCTGGCTTTTACAGAAGTTAAGATTTGTGTATGATACCACTTGTTTCAATCCCCTGATGAAATCCCTGTTCTGTGTTGGGTCTGGATTTCCTTTAGATATTTCAGGATTTGAACATTTGAAGGTGAATAATAGTGCTTCCTCAAAGGAAAATAGCACTCTGTGTCTCATGCAGCTAAATTCTGGTCCTTATCACTTTTTTCCTTGGTGCAACATCCATGTCATTCTTAATGGTTATATAATGCTTCAGGGTATATTGTGTATTATTCTTTGTATTGCGTTCTGTGATTGTGTTCTGTAATGTTGTTTCTCCTTCAATAAATCTTTGATTGGAATAGAATTTGTCAGAAAATAAATAAAATGATTTTCTAAGATATTTCCCTCATAAAAAACAGCAGTGAAATGAACCCTTAAGAACATCAGAAGATCACAGAGTGTCTGAGGGAGGTGCATGAAGGAGTAGCGAGGCATGAAGGAGTAGTAAAGCATGAAGGAGTAGTGAGGCATGAAGGAGTAGTGCATGAATGAGTAGTGAGACATGAAGGAGTAGTGAGGCATGAAGGAGTAGTGCATGAAGTAGTATGGCATGAAGGAGCAGTGCATGAAGGAGTAGTATGGCATGAAGGAGCAGTGCATGAAGGAGTAATGCATGAAGGAGTAGTGAGATGTGAAGGAGTAGTGCTT
The DNA here is from genome assembly GCA_026770805.1 of Boulengeromyrus knoepffleri. Lineage (NCBI taxonomy): Eukaryota > Metazoa > Chordata > Actinopteri > Osteoglossiformes > Mormyridae > Boulengeromyrus > Boulengeromyrus knoepffleri. Next base: position 9,849,105 of record JABJVO010000050.1, read on the forward strand.
ACATGTGGCTTCCTGTACTGTATTCCTGTACTGTATTCTGCTGACTTCCTGTTATTTCGATCGCTTTACCTATATTTATGCACAATTCCATTACAGTCTTTTTTTTCATCTTTCATTTTTTTTAGGGGAGAGGTGATGATACATAATAACAGTACAAATGAAACAAACAGCCTGCCTGCACAACTCAGTGACAAACACAGGCGCACAGATCATGATAAATGACAAAACAGGAGTGAATCTGTTAGTGCTCTACTGTGCTGATACACTAAGTCTGATTGTTTTGCAGTTTAAGAGCAGCCAAACTTTTTGATAGAGAGCCTGTATCTGATATACGAAACATCGACATTAAGGTTGATATCTGTGTGTATTTGTTCCCGTGCTGTTTATGAGGTCAAGCTTAGGAATTAAATCCCCACAACGAAATATGTACCATCAGGGACAGGCCATTGCTAGTGCGGATTAACTAACAGTGCGAGAGCAATGGCAGGGAATACCGAGACTGAGAGGCTGAGCAGAGAAGCTGAAGCTGGCTCCACATACCAGGGATTCTGTAAACAGGAAAATACAAAAAAGCATGTATGGAGAGTGTGTGTTAGCAGCACACATGGTAGTGCCAGGGCAGCCAGCTGTGATGAGAGGAGGGAGAGGAAGATGAGACAGTAGCAAGGTGGCACACAGCTATGAAATGTAATGCCCCAGATTGACAGTAAGCTGCCATTTTGAGGACATTGTTCCTAAGCTCCTTGTGGTGGCCTGTTATGGGTATCAGAACTGTGTTGTGGAGGCAGGGATAAATCAGAGATTTCAGTTCATATTGTGACAACTCTCTGAACCCCCTACAGTATCTTCCCAAGTCACAGCCGGCATCGATGAATACTTCAGTAGGAAAATATGCCCGATTTGTACATTTCACACAAAATGTGAAGGAGGGGGATGAAGTGCTATCAGGGTGACTGCCAGATCTCTGTGTCAAGCTCACGAAATATGAACAGCGGGTGGAGGAGGAAGAAACATTGAGGCCACAGAATATATTGATTACCTGACAAAGCAGCTGCTCACTAACGGACATGCTGTAGAAACACAGAGATTTCGGATGGAGCAGGAGGGCTCGAGGTGGGATCACTCTCCGTGCGGAATGATTGTGTTCAAAGCGCTCAAAGCGGAGAAAGCAGAGGGGGACGTCCAGGTGAAGGGAAGATGATATAAATAACCACTGAGTATTTTTTTAAAAGTTGGTTCAGCATTAGGTGAGTGTATTCTGTTATTACATGAAAAAGTAAGCATTTTTTTAATACCAGCTATTACTGGTATGTAATATTAATCATTTATGTTTGTGTAGCTCCAGCTCCAGTACTGCTTACACTCGTACCTGGACATTCATCGGAAGCTCAGCCTAGCTGCACTTACACCTATTTGATTCCTCGACAGCACCTATGTTTGTAATGTGACATTTGCATCACTTGTACATAGCTTTGAACCATATGTTAACATTAAATGTAATAATTTAATATTATATGAACTATTTAGTGGTATTAAACTGTTTTGAATCATCTTTTTATTTTGTCTTCACAGTACGTTAAAAATTTTTATTTAATTGATTCCATTTTTTTCCCTTTGTTTTCATTTAATATTCTTGTATGAACAAAGACGGTGGCTTAGTTACCGCAAATAATTTGAATTTCATTATGCCAAGACAATTTGACATATTTGAATCCTGAGGCACTGTTTTCTATCTATTTTTAAATGTAGGAGCAGAGTAGAAAAGAAGCCCCATCATTATTAATTTTAAAAAAAATGTTATGGACATTGGTAAATCCTATAAGTGATACAGGTGCCCCCACCAAATACTTTCACACTAATTAGTTTAGATCATGTGTTCTCAGTCATTTTCTTTAAAATCAGACCCTTCTAGTAAAGGCATAGCTCCTCGTTTCATAAATCTCTGTCTGCCAATTCCATTTAGAAATGCAATCGTGCCCTGCTGTTGAGCAAAGATTGTTAATAGGTCGGTCAAACGATTACATTTCTAAATTGCGATTAATGGCCTGTACAGTCATGCCACAATACCATCAAAACAATTTCATAGCTGTGTGTTCAATATAGAAATTAAATTCTTTTAAAATCATATTATTCGCCTGTTGGGGTATCAAGATTAATGCAATTTAAGTGAACGTGATCAAAGATATAATGATGCCTTTTGCCTTCAAAGTGCCTGTCATTTATTATTTTTTACTTATTATATGCAAATGTGAGGGATTGTAAAAAAAAAATAAGTACAGTTTATTTTTTTGTAAATTAACTCACCCCTCTGCAAAATCCAAAGCATTGCACAGCTTGGTGGATACTGGCCAAAGACCAGTACCAGTTCACAAATTGAGGGTTGGGAACCCATTCTCTGTTGGTCAAAAGTACATCAGCTTGTCACCAGTATGCTTTTGCCCTTAACACCAGTCTGAAGCTAAATGCTGCAATACCATTTGAGGACCAGTTCAAACATCCTGTTCTTTGACCACATGACAGCATCAAAGCACATTAAGGGCGCGATGAGCCCTACTGGAAAAGCGGTGAAGATAATGACAGTCCTGTCTTTCCTCTCAGCCGGTGAGTTTGCACTTCAGAAGAGCATCAAGCATCCAGAAGGTGCTTTTCTACATTGGTTTATATATTTAGCACGTGCACATCATACATGATGACATTTAAACATAATATTTCATCTTATTTTCAAGTAGCACTTAAATGTAGATGATAACTTAGTTGTTCAGCAATACCTGTGTCATTGTCACAAGTGATTTCCCTAATTTTTCTGGCCCCTGGGGTTGTATGCCTGCCCCCCCCAACCTAAACACAGCCTTTGCCCAAGCTCTGCCGCCCCCTTTCCTGCCTGCCCAGATACGCATCCTCCCTCCCTGGCGAGCTCTCCCTCTCTCACAGGCTAACCTGGGACTGATCTTCTCCAACTCGAGTCCCTCCACCTTCAGCCAGTCATTTCTCCTGGCTCCGCCTGCGGAAGCCCCCGCCCAAATTAAGGTCCAGGCTTCATATGGTTCTTACTCTGTCACAAAGGTAAATGTGCACCTTAGTCACTCACCGGTGCTGAAGTAATATGCAGAGTTGTATGTATTGTCATAATAATGTGAAGAATGTGCTCCATGCAGAAATTTCATTTTTCATGTAAAAGTATAACACAGGGCGGGCTCACGTAGTAGACTCTGGTCTGCATTCGAACTGAAACACAATTTAATCCGGACCACGCACTCGATCCGGCTCAAGGAAGCAACCCCCAGCAAATTTTACTGGGAGCAGTGGACCTTGGTTGTTGCTAATGGAACAGCACCTCTGTTACAGCATCGAATTTTGTCCATTCTTTAAATGCGGCTATAAGACATTAGCCTGTCTACTAGAGGTGTAAGAATTCTCCAAATCCACGGTCTGTTTCAGACTTCAATTTTTGAGCCATGGTTCAGTTCTCTATTTTTTTTTGGGGGGGGGGGGGGGGGGTTTTTATTAAAACTAATTTTTTACTAAATCTGGGGTGTTTTTTCATGTTCAATCCCTATTTTATTTTTTA
>JABJVO010000050.1:9900662-9915351 GCA_026770805.1 Boulengeromyrus knoepffleri
CCCTGGCAATTGGGAGGGAGCAAAAATGTGGACCGTCTGGTGGTCCCTGAGGACTGGGTTGAGAAACCCTGTTCTAGTTGGTCTGTTTTACATTTAATGGCACCCAGTTTTAAACAGGTTCAGTCCTAATAAATTAGTCAATCAGACCGTGTCTGTGGCCAGGATAATTGGCTGAAAGATGGACAGACAATCGGGAAACAAGGATCCCAGCTGCACATCATTTATACAAGTAGGCTGCATGTCAAAGACAAATGCATTTACATTTTGATTCAAAGATTCAGAAATTCTAAAATCAGCTGGTAATTCAAATGTGAGGTTTACTTACGTTGCAGAAATCACATAGCTGGTCCATACAGTTGACCTCTAACATGAGCATCTTCTTAAATAAGAAATCACACCTATCTCTGCTGTGCGTTCACAAACATTCCCAGATACAAGAAATACAGAAGCAGCCATGTATGACACAATTGGATTTTATTTCTCAAATTATAGATTGCAAAACCACACAAAGATCTCAGAACTTTCATTTCAAGGCTAAGATTTTACCAACAATTGAAAAAAAACAAAGAAACACAAAGAAACAGGCATGGTGACAACTGGCCAGACTGATCATATAGAAAATAAGATTATAATATAATACATATCTTCCTGAGATCCAGCCATTAATTTATGTCCTCTGCAGAGAAGAGTTTTTGCTCATCTATCATATTCTCCTGGCCACTCTATGAAGTCCTGTTGTAGGATATGTAGGGGTTTAAGATGACATCACTTTTGTGAGGGTGTGACCTCGCCAACTGCCTCTACCTGTTAAATCAAAATTATCATTTTTAATAAAAACATTGCCCCCCCCCCCCCCCAGAACTCAGGACGCAGGCTTCCTGCTAATATTTTTATGGCTGATATTGAACTAAGCCTCGTCTAAAAACTGCATTTGGATTTTTGACACAAGTTACCTTTCTGTGTGAACATACCGATGGTAATGAGACTCCCAATTACAAGTGCTCTCCACATGTAATAAAGCTTTAAAGTTTCTGCCCCATATGAACACTCATGTGTTTCTTAATATGACTCGACTGAGTAAAGCGCTTTCCACAATGTACACAGTTAAAGGGTCTCTCTCCAGTGTGGACCCGCTGGTGCATTTTCAGCTGATGCTGGTGAGAGAAACGCTTATCACACTGCGTACAGCTGTAGGGTTTTTCCCCGGTGTGCACTCGCTGGTGTCTTTTCAGATGGGCAGAATGAGTGAATCGTTTCCCACACTGTGCACAAACAAAAGGCTTCTCTCCTGTGCGACTTCTCCGAACTTCAGTCTCTTTCGAAACACAGAAGCTGTTTCGAAAAAAGGTACTAAAAAATGGTTCATCTCTTGTGTCCTCTCTGGAGTGAGATTCAGTGCTTTCAGAGATGGTAAAACCTCTCTGATTCGACACAAATTCAGGTGTGTCTGTGGCACCTTTTGCTCCTGCTTCACGCTCTCTTTCTTGTAGGGCATCTGCTCTGGACATGATACTTTGGGACTGAAGCGCAGTGTTTTTGTCTTCTACTTGTCTGCAACCTGTGTGCACTGTTCCCGGCGCGTCTTCCTCGTCCCAAGCAGAACATATGCCTACCTCCGTCTTTACTGCTGTTGAGTGAATCAGTACAACCTCTGGCTTCCATGCATCAGGTTCTAAAGTGGGCAAAGAGCTTATAGCAGTTTGCTGAAGATTTCCAATGTCCTGCGAGAGGCTGTCAGAGTTTACCTCCGATGCGTATAAGTAAGATGGATTATCTGTCTCCATGTCATCAATCACCTGTGTAAAGTAAGTTCTCCGCCGGCCATCTCTTTCATACATTTCATACTGGGAGCCAAAAGTGTTCAGAATCTGTGCCTTCTGCACAGATTCACTGCGTTGAAAGTTTGGGTTTTTATTTCCTTTCTCTGTTTGGTTGTTAAGGGCTGCCTGAAGTCCGCTGGGCTCCCAAACACTGTGTTTAACCCTGGGCTCCACATCCAGCACTGCGGAGTCACCCACAGAAAGGACAGCTGCATAATCAGCTCCTTCAGAGAAGATCACCAACATCATTGGGAATAAGACATCACCATACATCCTGTGCAGAATTATTAGGCTAGTGTGTTTTTTTTTTGTATCTTCTCATCTGACCAATAATTTCAGTCCAGATTAATCTCCAGTTAAGAATGCACTGTTTAAAAATACAGCATGTACAGAATTTCATCTGAACCTTCTGTTTGGAGTAAAACGGGAAACTGTACATACTTCCCTGTGTAGAATTATTAAGAAAATTATTATTACTCTTAAAATGGGTCAAAAAAGTACCTTACAGACAGTTAGGGAAAACAACAAAACAGTGAAGTGCTAGTAATAGTCTAGCAATTGCCTAATAATGCTAGAAATAGGGTTAGTAATTGCCTTATAATTCTGCGCACAGTGTATTTCAATATTAGGACAGTCATCCAGAGCAATCCAGTAAAAAATAATTAATATCTTCAAGGAACATTAAATGGGTTGGTCTGGAGGAACTCCCCAACATGCTGGAATATTTGGGCAAGTGGATTGAAATGTCTTCATTGTAACAAGCATACCATTTCAGACTTAATGTCTAATATCAAACAATATTCCTTAGAAAACACAAAGCCAATTGATAACATCTCCCCTGGAGCTTTCATCCTCCCCACTCACCCTCCTCAGTCATCTTCATTCTTCTTGGTGATCTGTTGTTCCACACTTCCTTCTCAAGCCTTTCCTTTTTGACATGTGTTGATTCGGGTTCCGTTTTCTCCTTGTCTCCCGACTGTAACAGAAGAATGGGGTGAACAGATTTGCATATGGCCCATATTGTCAACAGTCAAGGGCACAGTATCATCAAGGAAAAACTGCCATCTCACTGATGTTTGAAAGTCATGTTCTAGAAATATCACACTAACACTACAATGCTAATCAAGCCGAGTCGGCTTTAATAGGTACAACTCAAACAGTTCCAAGTAACTCAAATGATCTAATAATCATCGCTAACTACAATATGTATTTATAAAATTAGACATTTCATTTCAGTCAAACTCTTTCACCCCAAAACAAAATATGTTTCATTACTTAAAATTATGAATCTGTTTTAGAAATAACCACGAACATTTCAACAGGACAGATTAAAGAAACATTTTATTTTTTTATGTAGATACATTGAGCCATTTGTTTTGCAGCTGCCCACATTGAAAGAAACCCGATGTGCTTACATATTTTACAGATATGATTTTGCTGAAGTCTCTTCAAGAGTATATTATCTAATTTAAGGATGCAACAAATTTACATACAGTAAACATGATTCAAAAGCATGAACATAGGCCAAGTGTGTGTTTTGTATATCTGTAAGAGAAATACAGAAGAAAATGTAAATTATTATTTAAATTTACCTGATGGGTATTTCCTTCCTGAAGAAAAATAAAACTTAATACAGGGGTGACACACGTGTTTCATACAGCAGATTTGGGGAAATCGGTTCCTGTGAACTACTGCAGTCAGACAAACACTGTACCTGAATATCGAGTTACACCAGACATGCTCATGATAAACACCACCTGTCATCTTATCCTTTTAGCGCTTCTCAAGAAAAACACACAAGTCACGCTCAGCTGGAAGAAATACATCCCCACAAAGTTCATTCGGTGCAGACTTCAGCACAATAATGCAACCTGAAGTATTTTACAGCTCGACACACTTTCAACTGCCACCATTCCTCTACCATGTGGAACTGAGGATTAAAACCTAATTTTTAATAAATAATTACAATTTGTCCCTTACAGGCAATTCAGCCAGCTGCACCAAATATCTACTATATATACACACTACACTAAAAATCAAATGTAAAATAAAATCAACAATTGTTTTACAACAATACATACTGAATTTTAAAGGAAAGACAAAAAGGGAATAAGGCAGTATGAGGGAAATGGTCCCTGGTGCTTTGTCGCTATTTCAGAGGGATTTCCAGATCGAGCTTTAAGGCAGTCCTGTTACTCAGTGGATATGGTGAGCACTTCCTGGGGCTACATCGCCTCTGATGCCTTTTGAGATTACTTGGGTGAGAGAAACTCCTGCCACACATCACACAGCAGAAAGGCCGCTCCCCAGTATGAACGTTCTGGTGAACTTTAAGGTCCCTTGAAGACATGAAACTCTTCCCACACTGCACACATGGAAACTGTCTCTTGCCCGTGTGAATGCTTTGGTGCATTTTAAGGTTACATGACTGGGAGAACTGCTTGCCACAGTGTACGCAGCTAAATGGCTTCTCACCGGTGTGGCCTCTTTGGTGTTCTTCAAACTTCTTTAGACGAGAGAAACTCATCCCGCAAAATCTGCAAATAAACCCTCTCTCAGCTGTACCGAGACTGTGCTGGCTCTCAGGGGTGTCTGACATCACGAATGCTGCATATTCACTCCTGTCTGGCTCGTCACATTCAGAAATTGTGTTCTCTACCGTCTGATTATGTGCCGAGTACATACTGGCCACAATTTCTGGCTGAATTCCTTCTTGCTCCCCATCTTCTCTATAGAATTGAGGTTGTGTGCGAGCTTTCCCAAGTGTAGCTTCCTTGTTCCATGCTGACTGTATATCGCCCTCAAGTTTAATTGTTAAAGAATCAACAATTATGTCTGGCTTCACATCAGTAGCACCTAGAGAGGACAGGCTGCTGGCACCACTGGTCTCTGCAGGAGGAAGAGTCTGTGTCGACAGGCCCTCTGAGTCCATGTCTGCAGCATAAGAGCTGTCGCCGGGCTCCGGGCCAGAGCTCCCGGGGGTGAAGCAGCTCCCCAGATGCCCGGCTCTCTGACACACCGTGAACTCGCAGGCCAGGCCGCTCACACCCTCCGCCCTGCACTCGGTTCCTGTAAGCAGGGGCCTCTGCTTTACACTCTCCTTCTCAGGCTCTGCCTTCAGGACAGTCTCCAATCCACTGACCTCCCAAGCACCGTGACTGCTCCTGTGCTCATCGGCAAGCTCCTCTGTGCTTTTACCGGGCGAAGTCTCTTCGTTCAAAGCGGCTGCCTTCTCATTACCATCAGCAATGGACTGCACAGCTTCTGTATGAAGGGTATATCAAATTAGTTTGTGAGCAATATTACTGCATAGTTAGACATTTTACTTAGACTCTACTGAGAATTCAGTCAATAAGAAACAACCCACCAGCAGGATTTTAAGAACTGAACCTGTCACCATTTGACAGACGGTAATCAGAAGAGTACCTGAAAACTCTATTCACTCACTTTCCTGTGGAGGCCGCTGTCTCCCATCTTTACGCGGCTCCTTCCTAATAAGAGATGCTTCCAGAACTGTCTCATTGCTTTCTACTTTCTGCTGAGGAGAAATTAGTAGTTAGTCTCAGCACTGCACAACGATGCATTGACATGCATTTCTTTAGTTGACATTTGTATAAATCTGAACAGCAAAGCCGCATCAGTTATCGCTGGCAGCGCTGAAACATGCAGTGAGTAAAATGGCTGCTGCCGCTGCAGATTAACTGCTTTCGCTTTCATGAATACTGTGATCGTACAAAATGTCTAACGAAACCATGTCCAGATTTACGGAAATCAAATGCTGCGGATCAAGCAAGTATTAAGTCGAAGTCTAATTTCCACCAGCAGTAGCACGGACAGGCGTACTAACTTTACACAGATAATAATAACGGGGGGAAAAAACTGACGTTTGCCAAAAAATAAATCCTTTTTTAGGACGAACGTCCATGTCTAAGAGTAAGATTCGGTTTTCTAGCCCGTATAAAAGCAGACGCTTTAGCGGAGATGGAAGGGCTCTAACATTGTCGCCTGGGCTGGACGGGACTCTCCCTCTCTCCGAGCATCCCTTCGACATCTTCATCTCCATCACCCGTAATTTCCTCCTCAGCTGCTCGTTCTCCTTTTGGCTTTGCGACATTTCCCAGCGCAGCAACGCGTATCCATCGTCCACCAGCTTGCAGATCTCCGCCACGGCCGCGTTAGCCAACACCTCCATGATGGAGGCCAGCTGCGAGTGAAAACCCACTATATCCGACATTTTTCACCTACTTTTTGTCACGGTTTATCAGTGTATTTTAAATGATGCTGTTTTCACCATGTCCGCCCATACATTGGTTTTCTAATAAGATGAGCGCCGATAGTTACATTCGGCCCAAATGTAGCAATCACCAGAAAAGTGGTGCGGGGCCGCGCGGTTGCACGTGCACGCGCACGTTGCGGTGTTCGTGTTCAGCGGCGCCGTGCGGCGCGACGTATCAGTGGCCGTGCTCCAGTAGCTTAATCAGGTCTTTTCACGTTCGCTGAAAAACCTCCAATAAATCAACATGATAGCACACATTTTATAAAAATAGTACGTAATTTTGAAACACTTAAACTGACTGAAAGAAATATTCCTTAACATGGCATGTGAATTCATTTAGTCTTCTACCGTTTATCACAAGGTGCTGTTCAACTTGAATGACGTACAATAACGATATTATATTGTCCGCATATTATCCCTATTTTCCAGAGTAGTTTATTCTTCACTGCTTACTCCAAAATCCTTCGTACATCACCTTGACCGCTGCTCACGAAAAATATGCGCCCTTTGTAAAATACATTCCAAATTCTCATTACAAATCCAGACGCCATAAAGAAAATACATTTTTGTAACGTGAAAAATGAAGAAACACATCTTAACACATTTTAAATTTAGTTACAAAATAGTGTCATTATTACATTGATTGAATTGATTAAAACTAATTAGCTGTATGTGATAACATGTTCAATAACATCTCAAAAACACAGGGAGACTGCAAAGGGGACTTCTTGTCAGGTGGACTTTGAAGACTTTAAATCAGAAAGCCTCTGTCCACACTGTGTGCATTAAAAAAGCTTTTCTGCTTTTCTGCTGTGTGAATACTTTGATGCCTCTTAAGGCTACATGACTGTGTGAATTTCTTCCCACACTGTGAGCAACCAAAAGGCTTTTCCCCAGTGTGGACCCTCTGGTGTCTTTTAAGATTGCCTGATCGAGTGCAACACTTCCCACAATATTTACACATGAAGAGCTTATTCTTTGCTCCAACTTTTGCACTAGACTTCACAGTCTCTGGTACAGTGAAATGTTTATAACTGGTTAAAATTCCATTCATCTCTGGGACATAGGATGATAAGGCAGGTGTCACCTGAAGACCTGTGCTGGTTACACTACCTGTCTGAAGGTCTGCTTCCCTGTTTTCGCTGTACTGCTTGTGCTGCATGTGAACAGTCTCTTTGTTCCATGTCGAGTGCATCACATACTCAAGAGATACAGAGTTCATTGGAACGGCATCAGGTTTTGTGCTCAGTGACCCTATGGAGGACAGAACGGGCTGAAATTCCGACGGGACTGAGGAGATCTGTGCAGCTGTAGCATCCAAGCATAGCCGGCCCTCTGCTTCCATTTCGTCAGTCACTGGACTGGGCATCTTGTGCATCAAATGAGCCAAGCAGTGAGGACCCAGTGCGTCCCCCCTATGCTCAAATCCTTGGCAACGGAGCTCCTTCTCCGGTTCTGACTTGAGGACCACCTCCATCTCCGAGGCAGTGGTCTCTGGAACGATTTGCCCGCCCTGCTGCCACTCAGTGATGCTCTCTGTCCCCTGTGTGGGCGTATTCTCCCCTCTGAAGTTTTCCATCAACTGGCTCCCAAGCACCTCTCCGACCACTAGAGATACAGGAAAAACATGCTATACACTGCAATTCACTGGTCTTACTTGGTAACGCTTTACTTGAGGTGGCACAACTAATGTAGTACTATTATGTATTAATTAACCACAAACTAAGTCTTAGTTACATACTGAACTCTTGTACATTCATCATTAATGAATCGTAATGCATTTTATTAGAATTTCGAATTAGGTGATCAGTGATCATTGTTGACACACCACAGCACACAGTGCACAACAACGAAATGTGTCCTCCGCATTTAACCCATATGTGACATCGTGACATAGCAGGGGGCAACTAATTCAGCGCCCGGGGAGCAGAGCTTGGGGGCAGTACCTTGCTCAGGGTACCTCAGTGGTACCTTGCTGGTCAGGGATTCAAACCAGCGATCTTTCAATTACAAGTGCGCTTCCCTAACCATTAGGCCATCTCAAGCAGTTACCGTACTTGTTACTATATCTGTTAACTTTGTACTCTTTTGTAAACTACTGGAAGAACTACTCAATGAATAAGTAATGAATAACACATGAAATACTGATCTCATGTTTGTTCATCATTAATAAATCATGACACAGCTTTTATCCCAAGCAGTTTCTATATTTGTTACTATATCTGTTAATTCTGTAAACTTTTGTGAACTACTGAAGGAACTACTGAAGGGAATCCTAAAGGAACTACTGCAGGAACTAGTCATGAATAACAAAACTGATCTTATGTTTGTTCATCAATAATGAATATAACTTTCAAGGAAGTAGAAAGTGTAAATCTTTTAAAACTGATAGATTCCTGCAGAAAGAAAGGATCAGAAAGGATGCTGTGTTTATCATCTATTCCTAGGGCAAATTTCTCAAAGACACTGCGGACACAGACTCTACATGCTATGCTGTAATTGCACTTTTACTTACTCTGCTGGCTAGTATTCTGCAGGTCATCCTGCCCACTGCTATCTAAGACTTCCTCAAGTTTCTCCTCTTTGATAGGCAGGCATTCAGACTTTGTCTGCTTCACATCAGCATGCTGCAACAGTACAACGAAGACTGGCATCACTTACTACACAAGTCCACGTTTGTATAAAATTTTATGTAATTAAGGCAAAAACAAGTTCTTGACGCATTTGCACTGCAATAACACATCTTATTCTATTCTATATACAGAAACATCTTACATAGCCTAAGCTAAATAATTGTTGCAAATATTTTATACAACAGCTTGTGTGCGACTATTGCAGGCGCTGGCTAACCTTGTCCCCCCTTACAGCAGCTCGTGTCGATGCGGCCAGTGGAGGCGGCGCAGGTGTCCCTTCATCTCCACGCGCAGCTAATGTCAGATGAGGCACGCAGTGCATCGCTATACTGGGAGAACCACGTTCTGAAGAAAAAAAAAAAAGAGAATCACAGAGATAGTCGTCCATCATTAGCATATGCTGCAAACATGAAAGCGATTATTAGGCGGTGAATATCTACAAAAAATACAACAGTACTATTTTATATTATCAGAAGATGCGGTTTCAAGTTTTATCGCCATGTGCTATTGTCACGGAGAAGCAGAGTGAAAATCTTATACCACAGCTGCAGATGAGTGCACAGGTGTATGGTTGGAACATATGCTGCACAATGAAACAGAACAGCGCAAGCTAAGAATAATGAACAATAAATAAGCAAGAAATACGTGATGCGATGCGTGAAGTCATACGCCATGACAACAGCCTCCAGCTAACCAAAAATCACTTATGAACAATATGTACTACGGAGAGAATCGTACCTGTTAACCCCCGAACTTTACCAAAAACCTTGACTTCACTAGTACTGTTATTAAGAGCATCCCCTCGCCTCACAGATGCCCTTTCCGCACGATCCTTTGCACCCATCTGCTCCATCATCATTATTTTCATTTTCAGATCATCGTTCTCCTTTTGTCTTTGTGAGATTTCCAAGCACAAAACCGAATAGCCATCATCTACAAGTTTGCATATTTCTGCTACAGCCGAGTTTGCTAATTCTTCCATGATAAGGGCAAGCTTTTCCTGAAAAGCTGTACGATTGGACGTCATCATTGGCTGCACAAAAGACTAATTTAGTGTCTTTTGAATGTTACGCTTTGTTTATTAGCTAGGATGAATTAATAACGGAAATCGTTAAAGCTAAGAGTAATACATGACAACGATATCCTATAAACTAGGACAAAGTAGTGACGGAAATCAGTAATGCCGATACCGATATCCTACAGACATGAGGGGAACAAAAAAACTGCGAGCCCTCTCGTCACTTCCTGGGAAACTACAATAACAACACATCAACTTCCGGTCCGACAAAGCGACGTGGTCTGACCTCTGCTGTTTACTAGCTATGCTGTTATAAAAGGCTTATACCTGACTGTGTATTCCGGAGCATGGACATTTAAAAATTGTTTTTTTCTCTCTCTCTTTAATTTACCAGACACTTTTAGCCAAAGCAACATGCATTTCTGAGAAACAGGCCCAGCCAGTCCCAGGAACAATTAGGGGTTAAAGGCCTCGTTCAGGGGCCCAATCATGAATCACTCTGCGAACCCTGGGATTTGAACTGGCAACCTTCCATCACAGACACTATATCCTAGCAAGCTGAGCAACACACTGCTATCAAACAGTGCTAAAAATGTTACTTATTCAATGGGTTAATTTAAACTGTTATCTGTATTGTTTTTCATAATTATAAATAAATGCTAGAAGTTTGAGGGGTAGCTGTCGTAATGGAAATATGATTATTTGTCTGGACTTAATTTTGGAAATACCCATTTTTACTGTTTTATCATAAATCAATGTTTAAAAATTGCTACACAAGAAGAGATGTCAGCAGAATTTCATTGTACTGCAGTGTAATGATAATAAAGCTGTCATCTCTTATCCTATTCAAAATTTTATGGCTATAATGGTATACTTCAAAGGCATGTCGATTCATCTGGATTATGACTTGTGTTTTGCTTTATATTATAATGTATTTGCAAGTAGTCACAAAACATATATGTAGCAAAACATTGTCAATTATGAAAAAAAACCTAGTTTCCTGCAAATATATTCAAACTCTTATCTGGTGCTATACATCAAAATCTTGTTTTCTGTTTTATCCAGAAATCTTGGGTTAAATTAATGCATGCAATATAGTTAAAATAACAAGAATTAGAATATAAGTATCTATTTATCCAAATTAGTATGTGCACCATATGGCCAAAAGTATGTGGACACCAGTGTCAGGGTCCATTCATGATGTGAATTGAGAATGCATAATAAATTCCAATTCAGTTCCTGGAATCATCATCTCACAAGTTTTTTACACATTCTGTTAAATAGAAAGATGTCACTTTCAGATTTATAAGAAAGCAAAAAATAAAGGTCTCACATATAGTATATTATACGACACATATAGTATAATGTTTGTAACAATATTTTATTAAATCAAGGTTATACAGTACAAAACATTGGGGCATGTTCACAGATATTAGTACAATACACATTTGCTAGTAAATTCTAATATTTATATGTAACAATATATGATTTCAAAATGGTTCAAGAATCATGATAAACTTTCAAATGTGTTTTAAGATTGGAGGATTGATTGAATTTCTTTCCACAATGGATGCAAATAAACGGCCTTTCCCCACTGTGAAATCTTTGATGTTTCCTAAGATTACTTGCATCTGAAAACCTTTTGTCACAGTATGTACAGCTAAATGGTTTTTCTCCAGTATGAACTCTCTGATGTATTTTAAGACCAGTTGAACGAGTACAACTCTTCCCACAATATTTGCATACAAACCTTTTCTTTCGTGTTCCAAATCTGGCATTTGTCTTCACACTTTCTGATGTAGTAAAACACTTATAACCAGGTATAAACACGTCGACATCTGTGGCATACGATCTAGGAGCTGTTGAAAATGCTACAGCTGTCATTTGTGCATCCATCAAACAGCTCTTGGTGACACTGCCTGTCTCAGTGCCCTTTCTTTGCCCATTTTCACCATCATGCTTGTGTTGCACGTGAACCACTCCCACCTCTGTGTCTTTCTTCCATGCTGAACACACTTCATACTCCCCACTGAAAGACAATGAGTTGGTTTGAATAACTTTGTGCTTTTCATCTAGAGATCCAAAATGAGGGAAACAAGTATCAGAACTTTTCCCTGTAGGCAGAGTAGACTGTAGCTCAGGCTGAACAGACAAGTTCTTTATTTTACAGCTATAGGTAGTGTGTTCAGTGTCCATTTCTCCTTTATTTTGACAAAAAGACCTTGACTGATTGGGAGTCTCATACATAATGTATTCAGAGTTCATATTGTTCACTGTTTGTAGAATGTGTTCAGATATTGCATGCTGGGATCGTTGGTTTCTACTCTCTTTCTCTGTTTTTAGATCAGTTTCCAATGCACTGTTCTCCCAAAAATCATAAGTGATCGCCTGGGGCAGAGAAAGACTTTCCTTGTCCAAAATAAGAGCAGCTTTCTCACAATCCAGAAGCACCTGCTCTGTTCCTGAAGAGGGGGATTAAAAAATACAACACACATTACAACAAATATACTGCATCTGCAAATGTCTGATGTAAGATTGGCAATGCAACAGCAAAATATAAATCATATTTGGCAAGGATGTGACCGGGAACTTGAGCAAACAAATTGGGCTGTCTAAATCTAAACCTGGGGCCTGTTTCACAAAGCAGTATTTCTTGCTTAGCCGGATAACTTGCCAGATTTAAGGTACCTCAGTTAAAATGTGCTCACTTACATTTAACCCAGACTACCCATAAATCTGATAATGTATCTGGCTGAGGAAGAAATCCTGTTTTGTGAAACAGACCCCTGGACTGACACTAATCTGAACACATTAAAACCAACCAACAACCACCATTTCAGCAATACCCAAATATTTATTCAAGTTACAAGTGTTTTTTGCACAATTCACCTACTTTGGTCACTGACGTTGATATCCACATCTTGAACTCTGCTTCCAAATTCCTCTTCAGCATCTTCCTCCTTGATAAACAGAGATTCTGGCTTTCTCTCATCTACAGCTACACACTGGAAGAGAGTTTTGTGGTAAACAATTAAGATGGAACTAAACGAGTCAAAATGTATACCGTCTAATAATTAAATAACACCTGGAATATGACAAACTTAGGATACAGCCCTAGATAGAGTAAAACCCTACACATGAAAGCATAACAATGTGTGTTAGTGTACGGCATGTACACAGTGTCAAGCATTTTTTTTATATATTTACAAACAAACCAAAAATAATCTTTACATAAAACATCAAACTTACACACGGGATCAAGCATAACAATCATCGTCACAAACTACGGCGTACAATCAAGTTTTGAAAAATAGTGAGGTTCGGGACCCGAGGGTGGGTCTCGTCAATCACATTATTGTTACCAGTTTATTTTTAAAAAGTAATTAGTTAAAAAATGAAAATCTTGTCAGCATTATTTTTATTCAGGTGAATATTTAGCTTCAAATTTTATTTTTAACATAAAAAATTACCAAGGTCCGGGCCTCGGTGACCTCATACCTGGGACACGCTTAGTGCAGGTTGTAAGGAGCTGTCGGTAGCGGCGCACACTCCATCTCTCCACACACCCACACCCAACTGCATGTCAAGGTCTCTGGCTTTGTTGGGAAAATTAGCCCCTGGGACAGCGCAGGGAAATTGGGGAATTTCAGTATCAGGCAGTTTTACGGATAGAGAAAAGGCAAGGAAACATATCAATCAGCGAAAACAATAAAATGCAAAACGAAAACATCTCAATCGACCCCGTACCCTGTAATTTGTCGCGATCCTGGACATCAGAGTTAGAACAGCTGTTTATTGCATCGACCCGGCTTGTCCCACTTGTCTCCCTATATTCTTGTGCAAGTACCAGCTCTAACATCTTTAATTTGCCCTTCAGGTCTTCATTTTCTTTCTGCTTTTGAGATATCTCCAGCCGTAACACTGCATAACCGTCATCGACAAGCCTGCAAATTTCGGTCATAGCCGCCTTGGCTAACTTGTCCATTATAGAGCCTAACTGCTCGTGGAAACCAGGATGGTAAAGCATCGTGCTGCGATGAACACCGGATTAAACTAAGTCTTCTCCCCGAACAATCGACTGTAGTTTATTCATTGGCTACATCTGCAGGGTAAATCTGTGAGATTAGTAATTAGTTGTTATCATGACGTCAATTTTCCACGATAACAGTGTGCAGAGATGACTGGCGCGTTTCTATCATGTCACTTCCTGTTATTGTGGGACACTTCTGATTTTGAAACGAAATGTTAAAGCGAAGATGGGTTTTTATCTGTACTGTTTTAGGTTTTTGTTTTTTTGGACTGACACATTAATACACCCGGCATAACGATATTTACTCGAAGGTAATGCTGAACGTGTTCGTCACTTCCCGGCACATACAATGCCTTCTGGGTAATGTAGGTATACTAATGAGGATACTATATTATCCAAATCGAAGACCATCCCTCACGACAGTTCCAGCAGTTTTTGGAACTTCATTAATAAGAGATAAAAAACAATGCAATAACAGACTCCGTGCTGTACAGTTCAAGGAAACCAAAAACGGGAGGGGGGATTTGGCAAAGTGACATTTATGTCTGTAATATTCCGTTATGATGATGTTTATTAATTAACAATTCAACATGCCTGTTCTCCAGGGCTCCTAACTGGATGGCTCTGAAAGAGAAGAAATCTATATTTATAGATTTGGAGCTCAGCCAGTTGTGCAAAGATTTCCACAAGTTTTGGATCATGTCACAAGTATAAAACTAATGCTCTGTTTCTACATTTGTGGAATGGAATGGAATGACCCTTTATTGCTGTTGCTGTTGCAATATCATGTCACTAGTCACAAGTACCAGCGAAAAACTGGCCATCAACCTGACCTTACATATACAAACATCACATTATAGGGGGTAGACAGGTCAGGAAGACGGGGGATATAGGAAGAACAGAGAAAACAGA
>JABJVO010000050.1:9957828-9978598 GCA_026770805.1 Boulengeromyrus knoepffleri
ATTACATGCAATGTTGATACAACTAATAGGCTACTTAAATGTAGATCACACTAAATAGTTAGACATTATCATCTTCCTGACCTTTGCTTCAAGAAGTTTTCTCTAACTGGACCTCTTTAAATTTTAGTTGAATACCCCTGATCTAAAGCATGCGCAGATTATGTAGTTCATATTGTGGGTACTTCTGCAGAATAGAAATGATTTTGTATTGTTAAGTGGCACGTGCTGTGCCACTTTTTCTGTAAATCTGAATACTTATGCCTCCCAATACTCAACTGCCAGCATCGCAGCTTAAATGTCTTTATGATTCTCATAACTTTTTGTGAGATGTCTCAGTCATTTAACCAAGATCCCTTCAGTGGCTATTTGATTAGGCAGTGGTACAGGACAGCGACAGCGAGGAACTAGAGGCTGTCAGGGGGGTAGTCCGGCTGCAACTCGGACACAGACCTGTTTGTCCATTGCTGCACCACCCAGAAGGTTCCAGCTACCAGGAAATGCCATGGATTATGTCACCATGTGGCCTAAGACGTATGTGCTTTCCAACCAGAGCGCAGCAACCACAGCGAGTTCAAGGAGTTCATCTGCTGCTTTGGTGTGCCAGAGGAGCTCACAATGACCAGGGGTGAAACTTAGAAGCACATTTGTTTGGCGAGGTTTGCAAGCGACTATGACATCGCAAAGACCCGCACCACGCCCATCTCCCACAAAGTGATGAACTGGTGGAGCAATTTCATCGCATGCGTAGCTTGCCATCCTGGTGTCCCAGCACCTCCTGCTCCACCACCTGCTGTTCAAGAGGTACCAGGTATGCAGTACTTGTGTTACCTCCGGGAGCGTCTGAAGGGTGTACACAAGCTGGTCGCTCAGCATCACGGTGCAGCGACTGCCCAACAGAAGCATACCTACAGTGCACACTGTCATGAGCAGGACTTGGGTATACTGTCCCACTGGAAAGAAGGGGCGGTCACCCAAGCTGGACAGCTACTGGAGTGGACTGGGGGAGATCTTCGAGTGTACCTCTATGACATTTTTTATCACGTGCAGCTGCCCGAGCAACGAAAGGCTGTGGTCCTGCACAGGGACCACCTGACACTGTATCGCCCACTGGCCCAACCCAACCTGATCCCCCTACAGCGCTTGTGGATGAGGAAATGCTGCGGGTTTTGGGCACTGGGTGGTAATCCAATAATATTAGTAGTAGTGTTATGCAATCTAATCATTAGGTCATAGAGGCTACTGGTAGCTTGAGGTTGACGTGTTGGCAGTCACTACTGTATAGTCCCAGCACAACTAGTCCTAAAATATCTCTAACTGCTATCCAATTATATAAATTATTATAAACTAGGGAATATACTGTTTTGGCCTATTTTCTCTCTTATGGAAGGCAGAATTATCCCAGTCAGCTTGATTATAGTACCAATTTGCCACCTCCTCAATGACAACGATAACGATATACCTTCCATTTCCGTTTTTTTCCCACCGCATTTAGCCTGGTTAACTCCCACAATCCTTTGCGAGGAATTGAACCTATGATCAGTCAAAGAGCATTCTGCTACTTCCCAGTTCTTCTCTGTCTGCAAGTTACTCCTTGGGTATTCTCCCGTGTGTTTGTTGTGTCCGATCGTGATCCCTTGCCCTGTGAGTTTGATATCCCTGTGTGAGTGTGTGTTTCAGCCCTCCCAAATCAGGGAAGATCCCTTGGCTTTTTGGCCCTTGCATATACTCTCGATTATGACTCCTGGCCCTCGGTTCTTGGCCTACACCTGTTCTGTATCTGGATCTCTTTATTTTTACTCCACTGCTTCAAAATAACTTTGGAGTAGGACACTCTCTTTTGTGATTGACTTTGTTATGGTATATAAATATCAGCCTGAGAATACTTTTCTGGGAATCATTCTGTCCCATAATATCTCTAAGGATGCTCTGTGTACTCCAGTGAAGGAATATTCTCCCTTGAATCTGATCTATAAGGCTGATGTCATTTTATTTTATTTTTTTGGCACAGTATTTAAAAGAATTTTTCTCGTGTTTCTGAGAATAATGTAAGAAGCCATGACATAACCAAATTTATGAACTTAATTGTTTGACAATACTTTAACATGTGATTTAAAGGGACTGATGACAAGAGGGCTCACTTCTGAGCAGCCCTACTATTCCATTATGACTTACATTCCAGTGCAACTGTTTACAGAGTGTTTGTGCATGTGTGCACGCATATATGTGTGTGTTTGAAAGCATTGAAGGCTGACATGGTGGTGCAGCGCTTTGCACTGTTGCCTTTCAAGGATTCAAGTCTCTACCATGGCTCCATGTGTGGAGCTTGCAGGTTCTCCACAAATTGTCATCGGGTTTCCTCTGGACAAACAAAATTATGCATTATTTTGAGTTGTTTTTTTCCTTTTTAGTTACACAGCGAGAGAAGCCCTTTTGGGTGTTCCAGAAAGTGAGGGAGTGACTCGTGTGATACTAATTACTAGTATTATGAGACTGGTCTTGGTCTCAAGACCACTTTTTTCCGGTCTTGGTCTGTCTCGGAATCAACTTTATTTTGACTCGGTCTTGTCTTAATCTCAGACACAGAGGACTTGAGCTTTTATTTCAAGACCAGTCAAGATCACTCATCAATACACCTCATAATTTATCACAACGGCTTGATATTGATCTATTTGTTATTCCTGAGAACCCAACAAATGAAAAGACTGTTGATTTGCACACAATTAATCTCATGCTTGTAACTTTGGATAGGTATAACGCACAGGCAAATCTTTGCAATAGAGAGAACTTAATCAAATTGCAGCATTGTATGCTGAAATATTCCAGAGTAATCCTGTGCGTAATGAAGCATATATTCTAAACATTTGCCACAAAAAAGCACCCCTAATAATCCATAAAGCCTCGATATTTTTCATATTGTAGCACCGGCGGGGCGCATGTCCCAGCATGCCCCGCATGGAATTGTAAATAGCCCTTGTTGTGTTGTTGTTGTTAATGTTAATGGTTGCATTTCCCTATTGTTGTGCGTGTGTTTGGCCGTGTCTTTTATGTACCCAGTCCGATCCTCGCGTGTATTTAGCTTGTGTAAATCTCCCATTGTGTGTGCATCTTGCAGTTCGGCGTCTGACAACCTTGTGTTTCCCATCTGTGTATTGGGTTCAGTGCTTGTCGGGTGTCTGTTGTAGTCTTTTTCAGGACTGCTAATAAAGACCGTGATTTCCCCAGCAAGCAAGTCTCCATGTCTCTCTCTGCTCCTGTGATGCCTCGGTCTAAAGTGGGATCCTGGAACTGATCCCGTTGGCGCAACGATCACCATCGTCCAGCAAGCTTGCTCCAGCTTGGTGGACCTTGAGGGGGCAGAGAAGTGATGGCACCCCAGGAGAGATGCGAAGCTTGTCTGCTGGTGCTGCGGGAGAGGAGAGCACTGGGTTCGCCACTGCCCGGGAGTTCGCAACAGAGCCGCCGGAAGACGAGCAGGGAACGCCGGGGAAAGAGAGGCACCCTCCGCTCCATCCAGCGCGCCCTGGTGCCACTCCACGTAGCCCCAATATGGTGCCTATGCTCCACATTTTATAGTGTTTTGTTTTATTCTTTTTATTTTGCTTTCTGATTTTGAGTTGATCTAGCCCTTCCTTGGTCTTGGTCTGGTCTCGGTCTCAATACACTCTGGTCTTGGTAATGACTTGGTCTCAGTTTAGGTGCTCTTGACTACATCACTATTAATTACAAGGCAATACAGGTGTAGCAGTAACAGATAGTCAAAATTCTGTCTTGTTAGCAATTCAATTAAAAAAACTTTATTTATCCCCGAGGGGCAATTAAAGGCACACAGAGCAGCTGAACAAGAAAAACACAATGATGTAAAGTGCAACAGTATTTACAGTATTTAGAAGGTTCAGTGCAAAACTTCAGTCAGTCAGGTAGCCGTCGTCCTGAGGGGAGCCACTCAAACTCCGGGAACAGAGCATGGGAGGGGTCCTGCAGCCGGGACAGCGGACCCGTCGTCCTGAGGGGAGCCACTCAAACGCCGGGAACAGAGTATGGGAGGGGTCCTGCAGCCGGGACAGCGGACCTGTCGTCCTGAGGGGAGCCACACAAACTCCGGGAACAGAGGATGGGAGGGATCCTGCAGAATCCTACATGCTGTTCTTAGAGTTTGCTGCTCACTCAGGGATGAAACTGCTCTGACCGGGAGTCTGATGATCTTAGAGCAGACTTTCACTGTGTTGGCAGGCGGGTCCTGTGGTGCAGGCTGGTGGAGTGATACCAGCAGACGATGGAAAAACAGAGGACACTCTCAATGAAGGAGTAGTAGAAGGTTCTGATATTCCCAAGTCATAGTGTATGCTTTCTTGAGTATTTGCTAGTTAGTCTGTGCGAGTGGTTTCTATTCCTGTTCCACTGACTTTGCTTTTCTTGCTGTTCCTGGTTGCTCTCTCCGCCCATGTGGGTCTCTGTTTTTGTTTCCTCCAGCTCCTGTTTTTGTCTTTGTGCTTTTCAAACCCTCCTCCATTAATTCTTTGATTGGCATTTTGGATTTTCCAGCCCAGCGCATCAATCTCAGCATACTAGTTATAACTGTAATGGTTACGTTGTTTATACTGAAATACATCAGTAGATGTCAGATATGACTTGTAATAACTACTGTATAACAATAGTTTAATTTCACAGCTCAGGAATCAATACTGCTTCGCTCCCAGCATTTCAGTCTTTCTGCCTTGGAAAAGGAGCCTTCATTCTTGCATAGGTGCTATTGAAAACATTAGTCCAGGGGTAGGCAACCTGATCCTGGAGTGCTGGTATCCAGCAGGTTTTCCATCCTACCTGGTTTTTGATGAACCACATCTGATATCAGGTAGATAGTGACTCATCAGGTATGATAGAAAACATGCTGGATATTCCAGGATCAGGTTACCTACCCCATGCATTAGTCGATTTTTAGCAGCATATTTAGGCTGAACCACGTACAGTCCTACATGACTAGAGCAATTACACATTTAAAATTTTGCTTCAGTCTTTTTTAAAGTATTTTAACTTTTTTCACAACAGCTGTGACATAACCACTCAACATAAAATAATAATGATGCAATGCAAAAGCAAGGAGGAGCATCTCAGGAGAATGTTACTGTGCAAAGGGTAGATTGAAAGCTTGGAATATTTATCAACAGAAAAACTGTGTATGTCTTTTTAAATTTTGCATGTATATCTGTATAGTATTGAAGTAATGATAATTTAGCTATTTTTTGCATTTTGACTTGTTTTGTGCCCCCAGTTCTGTGCGTATCTTATGGTTGAGATCCATACTGGAGGCTTGCCCTAAGGATGTACTAGCGCTGAGGCCTATGAGCTGTGTTAAACAGTTACAGAAATAAATGGACCAGATAAAAAAAAAGCATACAGATGCAGCACCCAACATCGCTGGAGGTGTTTAGGTCACAGTCCTAACCACAGATCCATTGTGCGGTACCTGGGAAAATGCTGCACATAATTAGTATAGCCACTAGGGGGCGGCAATACTCCACAGTCTAAATTAGTTAAGGATCGACAGCAGTAATAACCATAATAAACTAGGTATAATTACACTTTGCCATGAGTCTAAAAATATTTACTTTTTAATTAAATGAAATGCTGATACAGGTAAAAAGGCGACCTAGCTAACATATTGGGCGAAATTGCAGCTAGAATTAAAAGGGGCCACAGGAAATCAACAAATAAATGCATAATTTTTGAGGAGATAGACTGGGGTTACTGTGTTTAAATGGTGTCTATAAACTCAGGTTTTTCTAACTTTGTGTGAACTAGAAGAGTAGAACTCTGAACTGTGTCATCAACAATATCCAGCACCAGACCTTAATAGAAACGTACCCAGCGCTCATTTACTGTTTCAGAGCTTCTGCAGCTGAGATGCAAGTGGTCTGCTTTATTCTGACTCACTTGGGCAGCATTAGCCTGATTTGGGTGGTTTTGCTTGAGCAGCATTAGCCTGATTCAGATGATTTTGCTAGGGCAGATTTAGCCTGATTTGGGTAGTTTTGCTTGGTCAGCATTAGCCTGATTCGGGTGGTTTTGCTTGGGCAGATTTAGCCTGATTCAGGTGGTTTTGCTTGGGCAGCATTAGCCTGATTCGAGTGGTTTTGCTTAGGCAGATTTAGTCTGATTCGGGTGGTTTTGCTTGGGCAGCATTAGCCTGATTCGGGTGGTTTTGCTTGGGCAGATTTAGCCTGATTCGGGTGGTTTTGCTTGGGCAGATTTAGCCTGATTCGGGTGGTTTTGCTTGGGCAGCATTAGCCTGATTTGGGTGGTTTTGCTTGGGCAGATTTAGCCTGATTTGGGTGGTTTTGCTTGGGCAGCATTAGCCTGATTCGGGTGGTTTTGCTTGGGCAGCATTAGCCTGATTTGGCAGTATTAGCCTCACTTGGTTTTACCCTGATCTGGGCTGCTTTAGCTTAGAGATACATGGCGTCTGCTTCTCCAGCTACAGCCCCTCGTATTGGTATACAGGGAAGGAGTGGCTTGGATTGAAGCTCCAGCATGGTACAGCATTGTTCAGCAATTTTTTTCTCCATGTATTTTGCACTATTGTGTTATTTTTGTTGCTTATTTGCAAACCCTGCAATAACCCTGAAATAATTAGACTTGATTAAGTTGCATAAATCCTAGTTACTGGAAAAACCAAAGCAACAGATAGTTACAGAGCTGGGCAAACCAGAGAAGAGTCTTTCTGCTTCCTTCCTCTGTGCAGTGACTTATCTCAAGGTCCATAAGGTTGCCACTTATCTCATTGATGGCACTGTCAGCCTACAAAACATGCAAGATATTTCCTGCTGCTCTTGGCAAGGCCAAGATGTCAGAGAAGTAAGTAATCAGAAAGAAAGAAAGTGCTAGAGAGGAAAAGGAAGAGGAAAAGGGGGGATTGAGGTGAAGAAAGGAAGAGATTAAAAAGCAAAATAACAGTGCGCCTTTAATTCGCCGATCCTTACCTAATGCCATACTGATGGAATGAAGCCTTCATCCACACTGAGATTTGTCTTAATCTGATTCAGACACCTGCTGCCCTCTGCTATCAATAAAGGAGCCGCATAGTCACTGTCACTCAGTAGTGCAGACAAGGACAAAACTGTTCTGTGTTCTTTTTTGTTCGCAAATGAGCCAGAGATTCATTGTAGAAACGTACATGCATCTCAGACAATAAGATAAGCTAACATGTGCGTCATCTGACTGTAGAGTAATTCAATAATCACGAAAGTGACCAAGAATAGACTGTGTAGTAGTAATTATGTTTTGCATATTTACTTAAGTGAGCATCTTTATCTCTTCATACCCCTGTCTTGTCTTAATATTATTTAGCAATTATAACATAAATGCAAATCACCATACCAATGACAACATTATCTTATACATGGTATATCTCAAGGTTCT
This sequence comes from Boulengeromyrus knoepffleri, assembly GCA_026770805.1. NCBI lineage: Eukaryota > Metazoa > Chordata > Actinopteri > Osteoglossiformes > Mormyridae > Boulengeromyrus > Boulengeromyrus knoepffleri. Next base: position 9,965,245 of record JABJVO010000050.1, read on the forward strand.
TCAGCACTGCAGAAACATAATGACATCATATATTTTTGTTTCTTTTGAGTGTTGTGATTGTACTGAGCACCAGGGCTGGGCTCTGTGAAGCTGGCACATACTTAGGAGCTAACACAGAATGCTATGCCAAGAAAAGCAGACAGTCTTACTAAAACTAATAGAAAATGTACAATTTTTAATAGAAAACACAAGAATGGAAAATAATGTGAAATGTATTTTGAGCATTTTGGATGCTATTCATTTAATTTAATTGATTAAATTATCGTCAAGGTTAAAAGATCCATCCATCTTCTATCTGCTCAGTGTATCCCAGTTCAGCACAGGACACATGCCATGGGCAATTCCCAGTTTCCCCTTAGCCAATATGCATTCCTTTGGGTTACAGAAAGAAACCCCCACAAAATAGGAGTCTAGGTATATAATGATTCACCCAATTCACAATTCAGTTCGATTCAAGATACTGGGTTCACAATTCAATATTCTCACAATATTTTGAAAAAAAAAAAAATTAAATTGAGAAAATTTTATTACAAAAAACGACAATATTCTTTATCAACTTAAATATTCCTTTTGATAAATTTGAAGAAAAAAAAAAGAAATTGCTTCATTTTCTTAATAACCAACAATAATTATTGACAAACATTTGTAAAGATTGGCATAAAATATATTAGCCTATTAACTAACGTTTTTCTTTTATTAAAACAAGAATGCTACTTTTTATGAAAAAAGTTAATAATATTTATTTTCTTAATAACCATTTTGGCATTCTATAGTGGAACTTCTGCAGGTTGCATTAGTTGGTGGCTGGTAGGAGTGCAGGTAAATTGCACTTTCTGCTGTCTAAACAATGCAATTACAGCCAGGAAAAAAATAGATTCAACCTAATAATAATTTGAGCTATTTTTTTTATTTCCATGATTCAAATCATCATAAAAATGCACCGCAATTTACCATCACATGATATATCATTATATGCCTATAGGAGTCCATGCAAACTCCACACACACAAAGTGGGGCAGTGGAAGCGAGAGACCCATCGAGCCATGCCCACATTTCTGCAGATGGCACATTGTGGTCTGTGTAGCTTGGAAGGTGTTTTTTGATGGATGTCATATCAGCATAGGAGGGAAGAATTAATTAGTCTGGTTGATGGATTGTGTCCTCAACAGAGGTGGAGATTTCAGGTCCACAGAGTACAAATCCAGACCAAGATTTTGATTCAACCAGCCAGTTAAGTACTCTGTGACTGTAACTCTTTATACCCAACTGCTTGGTTGAAACTAAATCTTGGTCTGGATTTATACTGTCTGGACCTGAAATGTCCACCTCGTGCTCAAACACATTATGAATCTCTGGTATAACACTGGCAGCATGTACTGATAGTCTATGCGCTAAATTTTCTGCTTTCAATGCGAATATCATAAGGTTTCCGAATTATACTTTAATTAATCAATGAATGGATTTGTGTCCCATGGAAAGTAACATGTAAAGCTGTATCATGAAATCCAATCTATTGGCGTGAAGTCCTCTTCAGTGCCACATCTATATGATCTTCATGGGTATTTAGTGAAATGACGGCATAACCAAAACAAGGCCTGCCGGTGAGGTGGCCAGATCCTGCAGCATGCAGGTAGGGCTCCGGAAGTTGGCAGGCCATTCTCAGGAAGATTCTAGGAGACATAGACCGCCCTGCGGCGGTAGCCTGATAAAACCCACTGGCTTGACATGAGCAGAAACGTAACAAAAGTCAGCAGGAGATAATGCCTGGCTCCGATGCCCCCGAATGGCTCGCGTTATGCCAGGCGCTTTGTTTGGCCTACTTCTGGGGGCGGGGAGAATCACTTTGAAGAGCTTTGCAAAAGAGCCCTCATGGCCTGAGGTTTGTCAATAGTGACATTGTTTTGGAGATGATATACTTCAGACTGTCTGCTGTCATTCCCAGACCCTACACGCTGGCGTCTTTAATCTCGGTGAGGTATCTCGCGGAGTAGCATGCAAGGGCCCAGTGGGCTGCTGTCACACAGCTGGAGCAGCAGCACCTGCAAACACCTCCGGCCGCAGCGCGCTCAGTCTCAGTCTCAGCTAGTTCGCCGTATGTGTCGTTTATGTGTTATACAGCACTGGAAAATGGCACGGACATGTCAAGGGTTGTGGGTTTGAATCCCAGAGTTTGCATGTTCTTCCCATGCTAAGGTTCCCTCCTGCAGTCCAATAACATGCACTTAGGTAACCTGGTGACTCTAATTTGCCTGTGTGAGTGCGGCTGGGTGTAACCTATGATGGCCTGGGATTATCCTGGGTGTTCTCTGAACATTTATAATTAACAATCTATAGTTCAGGCAGTTCAACGTATTTCACACTCATTTGTGTTCTGCAGAGCACATGACCTTTAATGACTGGAAAACTACAATGTCATTCATTAACTGGAACAAGAAATATGGCTTGGTACTTAGAAGTGCTGTAAATACCATTTTAATTTAAACATATGTATGTTTCTCTGGTTTATTGAAATTATTCACAAAACGAGGTCCACCTGGGGTATGCAAAGTTAAGTGGCAGCATTGAGTCACAGGCCAATCTTTGTTAACATTGACCGGAATGTTACAATATATGAGGTTTGCCATGGAAAACAATGTAATCTGTTTGCATAAAACCCATTTCAATCAATAATGTACTTTATGTTTTGTATGTATGTTGACTAATTTGAAAAAGTGAGGACATACACCAAGGTTAAAATAATAAAATTCTCCTAACTTCATTTGACTTTAATCTCCGTGTTAGATGTGGGCCAGTACTCACTGGTACATAGTTTTTCTCTTCAGAGTACCAGCACCTCTAAATATCTGCTGGTACTAATTAACAAGGGGAGTACCGGCACTTGAACTGAATAACAAGGGGAGTACCGGCATCTGGTACTGAATAACAAGGGCAGTACCAGCACTTGAACTGAATAACAAGGGGAGTACCGGCATCTGGTACTGAATAACGAGGGGAGTACCGGCACCTGGTACTGAATAACGAGGATAGTACCGGCACCTGGTACTGAATATCATGGGGAGTACCGGCACCTGGTATTGAATAACATGGGGAATACCGGCACCTGGTACTGAATAATAAGGGGAGTACCGGCATCTGGTACTGAATAACGAAGGGAGTACCAGTACCTGGTACTGAATAACGAGGGGAGTACTGGCACCTGGTACTGAATATCATGGGGAGTACTGGCACCTGATACTGAATAACAAGGGGAGTACCGGCACCTGGTACTGAATAACAAAGGTGGTACCGGCACCTGGTACTGAATATCATGGGGAGTACTGGCACCTGATACTGAATAACAAGGGGAGTACTGGCACCTGGTACTGAATAACGAGGGGAGTACCGGCACCTGGTATTGAATAACATGGGTAGTACCGGCACCTGGTTTTGAATAATGTGGGGAATACCGGCACCTGATACTGAATAACAAGGGGAGTACCGGCATCTGATACTGAATAACAAAGGTAGTACTGGCACCTGGTACTGAATATCATGGGGAGTACCGGGGGGAGTACCGGCACCTGGTTTTGAATAATGTGGGGAGTACCGGCATCTGATACTGAATAACGAGGGGAGTACCGGCACCTGGTACTGAATAACGAGGGGAGTACCGGGGGGAGTACCGGCACCTGGTATTGAATAACATGGGGAGTACCGGGGGAGTACTGGCACCTGGTTTTGAATAATGTGGGGAGTACCAGCATCTGATACTGAATAACAAAGGTAGTACCGGTACCTGATACTGAATAACAGGGGAGTACCAACACCTGTTTTTCCCTACTTCAAGCACTGATTGATCCAGAGTAAAGCAACCACAGCATTTGGCTTTTTAGACAACAAATTAAAAAAGCCACTTCCATCTTTCTTAAGACACACATGAGGTGAAGTATTAATCCTCAAATGAAAGCTCCCTGAAAAGCCTGAGAGAGCCGAGACGCCGCGCCCCGCCGCCTGCATGAGGCCTGCCCGGGGCGCCTGGGGCTGAGGGTGCTCACCTCACCCCTCGTAGCATGTCAGCAGGTGGGAGTGCCTGACGGGGAAGGTGCAGATCACCAGGCGGCCAGATGGGTGCCAAAGACAATGTGTTTTCCATTCAGGCCGTCAGGCCCCTGGAGCGAAGCCAAGCTGGCAGACTTCTGGGAGGGTGGATCTTCCCAGGCTTAGGGCTGGCTGGGGCTTCAGGTGCCCCGGTGAACTCAAGCACCTTCCCTGATGTCTAGCGAGCTAAGGGTCAGCGGGGGTCACAGCAGTTCTGTTCAGACGCAGCGCAGTTGATGGAGTGAAGGAGCGTAAAGAGGAGCGACAGGATGGATGAGGGTAAAGCAGGGCAGGACCTCTCCCCATTTAAACATGAGCTGACAGCAGTGCACTCCTGCCAGGAGTGAAGTCAGGCGAGCAGTACGCATGACAGGGGCTCATTTTCCGGGGTCAGAGACGGTTACGGCCCTGCTTACATTCAGAAGCTATAGCCGTGAGTTGGAAACCATAACTGGGTACTGAGGCAAAATAGCAGTTTAAATCAATAGCTTGGAAATGGTGGGGGGCATCACATTAACTATTGGCTTACTTCCAACTAAGAGTTGTTAAGAACAGACAGCTGTAGCTATTGCTTTATGGGAAATCCCTTTGTTCAGCTGTGGTCCATTTCCATAGAGTTTGTACCTGAGGTAGCATGAGAGATGTCACCCTTCTGATGAAAGCGAGCGGCAGGCTGTTATGAGGGCTCTGATAGCGGATAGATGGTGGCAGTATGGTCGGAGATGTGAGAGAATGAAACGGAAGAGAGAGTGGTTTTTGGGGGTTATATTGATAATATGGAATATGGAAATATGTATTGCTCATCCTTGTTTTGTTCAGAACAGTCTAGAGAGCTTGTCTTCTAATCGGTAGCCTTTAAATATGGTGGGTGCAGGAGCTGGCCAAGGGAGAGAGGACCACTGTCCATGCTGCTGTGAAGAGAGGGCTGGACTCATTTTCACTAGATGGAACTCAAACCTTCATTCAGCTTCATCTGACAATGAAGCACACCTTCATTCATCATCCAGAAAAGAAACAAAAGGGAGAATCGTACAAAGAGTTCTTTAGCACTGCGGGACTTTGGCTGTGATGGGACTTCTCAGACTAATCTGTAATTTCTCATCAGGATAAGCACTCCTCTGATTGCGTCTTTATCTTTGATTTTAACTGCACAACAATTCCTACTGAATGTTTCCATATGAAGAAAGTACATATACGCTTTCACAAGGCTATTGTCAAATGATTCTTCTTAAAGAGGCAGCAAAGTGAATCAAGTAAAGGTTAACTGTGTGATACTTCAAAAGTTCGTAAAACCCACGTTATAAGAGTGCTGGAGGAGGAACATGAGAAAAGTTAAGGAGATGACCTATAATAACGCAGGGCTGAGTTACAGAAGTCAAGGAATCAGCTAAAATAGTATAGCAATTGTAGACACTTATATAACTAGACAAACTTTATGTAATAGAATTGCAGAAAATACTATTTGATTATAGTATTTATAGAGTAAAAATACAAACAGAATTTTAAAAGAATTTTATTTATAATGACGAATATAATGAAATCACATATTCCATATTAAGTACGTCTTAATACACTTGCTGTTGCAGATTTTTAGAATTCCACAATCAAACACACTTTGATCTCTTCCAAACAGCCAATTTAAGGAACTGGTTATATGGTTATAGGGTCATGCTTTACATTAAATGCATGTTATTAATGCCTTTAGAACAGGGGTGGCCAATCTTGCACACACACCGGCCCTTTGCGGATAAGATTGGCCACCGCTGCTTTAGAGTGAATTCATAGAACATTCATAAGCAGCATGTAAGTAAACCTCAACATCATAACATACATTAGCAGCTTTAGTATATCCCTACATTAATAACAAACATTATATAATTGTATATAATGCATTATGAAGGTGCTGTTAATGTTAAGTGTTACAAGTTATAGTTTCTATAGTTACCGCAGAACTTACTGCAGACTTTGGAAGAAGTATTATTCATTACCATAAATAGGCCTTACTGATTGGTTTTAAGTTTGTCACATTTGTAGCTTTAACATTGGAGTACATTTTCCTGGGATACCCTACCAGCCCACTATGATTCTGCACTGAATAAGTGGTTATGGAAGACACCTATTTCTTATACTTTTTCCTGGGGGGGGGGGGCAGTCAGTGTGAAATTCAGGACTGTGCCCCTCACCAGAAGGTCATCAGTTTGAATCCCATGGCTGGCAATGTAAGTGTCACTGTTGGGCCCTTAAGCAAGGGTCTTAAACCTTCTCAGTGTATCCCAGGCAGTACTTCTGCTCCATAGGTGCTGAATATGACCTCTGACCCTGTGCTCTGACCCAAAGCTTCACTCTTACCTGAATTGGTGAGTGCCTTATGCACCAGTAACATGGCATATGCAAAAATACTCGTGCAATTCGGCAAAAGACAAATAAAATATCATCGGCATTGCACCTACTTATTCATCTTAGGCACACCTAGTCTGCACTTCTTTTGAACAGATGCTGCACGAAGATTCTGGCAACCTAAAAACCTCTGATGGATAATCAGCAACAGTGTTTTCAAATGCCCCTACTTTGGCCCTTAATTGTCAACATCACTCTGACATTGCGTGGGAGAGAAATGTTTGGATGGCGTCAGACTCAGCTGCTGAGCAGTTTGGCCAGGAGTCCTCATCAGAGAGCTCAGCGGGAAGCTTTCTTCTGTGCCACACTGGAATGTCTGGTAGTTCACAAACAAGCAGGTTAAAAACTGAAAAAAATGTAGTAGCTTTCCTCTGTAGACTGACAGCAACCAGATGTAGCAATTGTCTTTTATAGCCTAATAGCAAGCAAACATGGTAGCTGACCTCTCTCTCTAGTAGTGCTAAGCTAATCTACCTTTTAAAAAGCTGTTTTTTGTCTTGTATTAATTGCGTTTAAATATTTGCAACATACCCTCTATGGCCTATAGTATGTGGATACCAGCTTGTCCAACATCTCATTCTGAAATCAAGGGTTTTACTATGGAGTGTAGAGTGTGACGATGGCGTGTGTGACGATAGCATGTGTGACAATGGCATGTGTGACGATGGCGTGTGTGACAATGGCGCGTGTGACAATGGCGTGTGTGACGATGGCGTGTGTGATGATGGTGCGTGTGACAATGGCGTGTGTGACAATGGTGCATGTGACAATGGTGCGTGTGACAATGGTGCGTGTGCCCCACGACTGGCTGGCACTCTGTCCTGGGTTATGCTTTACCGTTCGGCCCTTTTTCCTGGGACCCAGCATTGGGCAACTGGGTATGGATAACTGATATATATTGAGTGTGTGTGTGTATTTTTAATGAAAATTTTCCACATAATAAAGAAGCAAGATGATTGCATAATCAACATGCTTTTTTATTTAACAATACTAAACATTAGTTTAGGTTGCTTTTGTATCAACATTATTCTCTAGATTATTTTGTATCAAGTAAAAATGCTACATCCCTGCAGACGAACGGAAGGGCACATGGGTGAACAGTGATACTCCTGATGTACTCATTAATTAAGGGCATCATCAGAGTACTTCAAGAGAGCTTTTCACTGCAGAAACACATCCCAAATGAGGGGTTTTCCTGTCTCTACAGGATGCCAAGAAACAAACTCATACTTTTTTTTACCTCAAGACTATTATGGTTTCCTTCTGACAATAAGACCATTGTTTTATATCCAGTGCAATAGGCTGCTGGTAGGATATTTGCTGAAGCATATTTTCTTCTGAAATACTGTATGTAATCATTTAAATTCGACTGATACTGCCTACTAATCTTCATAATAAAAATAAATTATTAATAATAAAAATAAACGTATTACCTGTAGAACCACAGTGAACAGCTACACATCAAATACTTATCGTCTTAAGTGGTGCACAAATACGTCTTACTGTACATGTCTGGGGGAAAAAACTGTGATGCAATTTTTCAGTTGCTAGAAACATTTATATTTCCCATAACATAACAAGATCAGAATCTTCCAGCACAGAGTGCCTGTGGGCTGATCTTGTTGACTTTACCTATAGAAAATCTTGTGGATCTCAAACAATATTGTCTACACCGCCAATAATCCAGCTAGCCTGGGGGCCGTTTTACCATCCACAGCTTGAGTTATGCAGAATGCTGTTGTATGCTTTGCTCGTTGCACAAAACATTAATTTTCTCCAATACTTTCTATGTCTTCAAAATAATCTAGCAGTAATATTGTTTATAGCCTTTGTTTTTCTACAGCATTTAAATAATGCATATCAGGGTTCACACATCTGATAAATACTAAAGAGAGGACAATTAGTTGACCTCAGTGCTGTGATATACTTCCACATTTCAAATTTCATAGCAGGTAAAAGTAAAGCAACACGCTTGGATTTCAGTCTTTTTTGTCTGTGCATGCTTTTCATTGGCTTTGAGAGAAATACAGAGCTCCCATGTGTCTCCAGGGTCCCTCTGCCCTCCAGCTGTGGTTTTGTGTGCCCCACATTCCTAAATGGGGAAATCAGTTTGACATTTGGCCCTTGGCCCTTGCTGCATGAGGCAGTAGCAGGACAGCGGTCCCACCGGGATTCGGAATGCCGTCCACCAGCGTACCCCAGCACGGCCAGGTCAGCACTGTCTTGCTGCTCACCAGGGGCTGTGGTCCAGCTTGAAAAGCCATGTGACACAGACGTGTGAGAGAGCTTATTGATATCCATTTCAGATGTCACAGAGAGTCAAAGAACATTAAAGAAAAGGCATTTTGAAATACAAGTACTGAATGGTGGGTCCCTTGAACAAGGTACAAATCCCAGTACTTTTTCTGTTTTGTTGTGAATAAATTTGCCCTCTGTAATAGTTGATGTGAACATTTTAGCATTTAAACAGCAAAGTGCTACACTTGCTAGTAAAACTCACATTTACCAGTCGGACTGCCATGCGCTGCCGTGACAGCCACTCGGACTGCCCATTGTCATTGTACAGATCAATGGAAAATCCTCATTTATCCTTATCGCTCTCAGATGTACAGACAGTCTTTAATATTTATGAACCAAGTATCTGACACGCAAGAACGTGTCAGCTGCAAATAGATCTTTGTTATTGGAATTATTGTCAGCATTATGAAGCAAAACAAGAACCTTAATTTGGTGTAAGTGGGCATTCAACCATAAACTAACAAGCTAAATAAATAAATGTTTCTGTAGTTACATCCACAAAAACAACTCGTAATGTTTCAAAGGCAGCACCATAAAACAGACGCAGCATAGAGAATGCCTTCAGAACAAAGCATTATTCTTTGGAGGTAAGATGAAAGGGATAAAGAACAATTTCTTCAATTGCTCCAGAAATGTATTTAATGAGTTTGTCCCTGACTAAATTCAGCTTTGGATCATTCCATGTGAAGCAAGGCACTGGCCCAGCACTCTTACTGGCCGCGCTCATCTCAGACCCATGTGCCTTCTGCCCGCATGACCTTACCAGGTGTGTCTGTTTAACATTTGGAAAAGCAAGAGGAGCAAACGCTAATGAAACAGCTGCAGGCAGAGGGGCTTACCGCCGTACAGAGGCAGCCTCAAATTGCTTCCAGACAGTAAAACACATCTTGGCTTGCCAGTGCTCCGTTAAAACAGACTAGAATAATTGCAGCTTGACATGAGTGGCAGCTAACGCGGCAGGCAGACATAGGTCGCTTTTCAGCATGCTACCGTGTGTGAAGTATCGCTTTTTTATCAGTCTAGCTCTTTTTTTTCCGCAACATTTTAGTGGTGCAGGCAGATGCTCCCGCAGATGAAAAACACAGGTGCTTCAATGTGGTTTGCCCTGGAGCTCCAAGTTGCCCTACAGTAACTGCTCATTTAGCAGCCCTGATCAACTGTTTACTATGACTTTTACAGGGGAATGGGCGGGTGAACACATATCAAAAACATGTGACAGATGTAAGATGTAGAGCAGCCCTGCTGACATCCACATGAAGAGGCTGCATACTCTTCAGTTTGTTTGTACCTTATAGCAATGAAGTTGTCATGGCTCTCTTAGGACAGTCTGAGTGACACCAACCTGCGAGTTCTATTCCCCTATTATTATTGTCTCTAATATACAGGGACATTTATGGTTGTTAAATCAATCTCACAAGATAATGCAGATGAATCAGGCTGATAATGTAGCCGTCTAACCAATATATCACTGTCATTACGCCTTCTTTTGGATCATATTCAAAGCCTGGAGGTACAAATCATTTGGACAAGTCATGTGATATTAACTTACTAATTAGAGTTAATTAATATTATACAAGGGTACTGTGGAGTTCTGGAATCTGAAGGGTGTTGATTAATTTTCTGTAACTACACACGTAGTGCCGGCCGGGCGAATCACTGCAATAAATCAATGCGCGATCATAATCCTTTATTATAAGTAACATTATTTAACGGAAATTATAAAAGCAAGGAAATTGCTGTAAGTTATTCATACAACATCAGTGGTTCAGGCCAAGGACTTAGACCTTTGGTCAGTCACTAAATACCAAAATGATTCAGCCTATCAAAGCAATGCCCCTGTAACTCTTTACAGTCCTGTTTTTCCTGCTTAAATGAGACAGTTTTAGTAATCAGTGAATGCAGCTGAATATGAGCAGGTACATAAAGCTAAAGTAATAAAACAATGGTTGAGCATATATTTATATATTTGCTGTTGTTGTCATTCCACATGCATCCTGTCAGCCCCGGCTTTTTACTGTAACCATGACGGCACCATGCCCACACAGAAATCTGTTTCGGCTGTCATACTTTGTTAAATGTCCAACAACTTTGCTGTGTTGTAAGAGGATTTGAAATAGACATGCTGCTGGTGACATGGCAAAGTGAGGCGTAGGTCTCGAAAGCAGAAGCAAAAACGAAGAAAAAAAGAGCACAAACTACTTGTCGGGTTATTGCTATGACACGTGCATATCCACTGTCACCACTATGCACCTAAATAATAGTGGAGAGGTTAACTTGTAGGGGGTGTATGTATATATTGACTTAGGCTGGTGCTGGGAGGAGCTACAGAGTGGGAAGGCAGTCTTCTGCAGGAAAACAACAAACCTAGATTGCGCGCGTTATCTCAAGGTTGCTGGGTATAATGTCTACAAAAGTAGCTCCCTTATCACTGTAAAATTCCTCACTCATGCTCCCTGATGGTGAAGAAAATGGCCAAGAGCAGTGAAGTCTGTCAGTGGGCACTGTACTTCACTGTATTCCTCTGTACCTCTGGTTCCATTGGTAACTAATGAGATTTATAAATAAAAATAATTAATCTTCTTTACACTTGAAATAATATAGAAACCTTTCCTGGAGATGTCAGACTGTAAAATGTGTAAAAAAGTGCTAGTGGTATATTCACAGTGCATATCATAATTACAGTATTCTTACCCTAATATAAATTTTGGTAGAATTGCTTAGAAAATACCAGCAACCAAGACATCCCATAATTATTTACAATGCAAGTCTACCTGGTAAATTTAAATATTTGACAGCAATAGCTGACCAGGAAACAAGGATAAACCTTCATGGTTTCACCTACATAGAGATTCCTACTGAAGAAATGAAAACAGATAACAGTTTAAAAACTGTTATAAAATGGTATTTTTCAAATGCTTATTCTTGTCAGGGTCACAATGAAGTCCGGAGTCTATCCCAGGCAATGCAGGACACTCACTCACAATCTGCCACTACTAGCAAGTTAGAAACACCAACAACTGCATGTATCTGGACTATCGTGTGTGACAGACGGAGACCATGCAATCTCCATACACAAAGAACAAAGGTGCGATTTAACACTCCCAACGCTGGATTTCTGAGGCAACAATGCTGTTCATTGAGTCACTGTGCTACCCAAAATATCTCATTTGGTGGGGAAAAAAACTTATTTGAGTACCTGACAGGAGAAAATCTGATCCCTGGTTTGCCTGGCAGTAGACCGTGTGTGATACTCCCTCCTTGTAATTTTTTACATAAATTACCATGAATTCCGTTTGCGACCCTCTAACTCAGGGGTGGGCAATCTTATCTGCAAGGGGCTGGTGTGTATGTGGGTTTTCGCTGCAATTCCCTAATTAGATTACTAATTAGAGGACTGATTGGCTGAAGAGTCCTCACACCTCTGATTGAACAGCTGACCTAAAGGTTATCCCAAAAACCTGCATACACACCAACCCTTTGCGGATAAGATTGGCTAGCCCTGCTCTAGCTCATTGGCACTCATGGGAATTCTGCCAAGGAGTGAAAGGGCATTCCAGTCTGGAGACATTCCCGCTCTGGCCAGCAATTGATTGTGGGAGCAAATTTTCTCTGATGAAAGGAGAAGGGAGGGAGAAAGTGGACAAGAAGGTGGGCTGGAAGAGTCCAGCATTTAAGGCCACATCGCTGACTGTCTGCGGCACTGCGGAAAGGTCGCTGGTGGTTCTCTGCAAAATTCCTGACCTGCTTAGTCAGCTTTATTAGTTTTAGACAAATCTGGTCTCGTTGATTGTGAGCTGAGTGGCGAACCAATTTTTGCAGTCTTCTCTGAGGGATGTTGTTCGAGGACATGGGATTTGGACGAACTACTACACATGCTAGATGTTTTGGCTTGATATCTGCACACGTGTCCCAAAAAATGTGGGTTCTGAGGACTTAAAACATGGACACAGTGGGAATAATATGGACACAATAGGAAGTGTCATGTAGTCCTGAACTGTATAAGGTCATTTGGGACTGCTGGGATTGGGGCAGCAGAACCTTTCAGTGAAAGGGACTCTGCCATGGCAATGAATTTTATTATTGGCTGCTCTTTCATTATCAATTACACTTTTTTTCAATGACATTGTCTATTTGGGGGTGAGCAAATTTACACCTTATTGACATGAGGAAGACGGGGTTAAAAATAGGAAAAAAGAGGGTAAGCTAAAAGCAGGCATGGAAAATCCCAGAAAAGAGACTCTGTTTTTATGGTTTGCTTTTTGGCATTTATAATATGAAGGACACTCAGCAATGAGCTATTAAAATTAAGCACAACTGCTTATAAATAACAAAAATGGAGATTACCTGATTGTAAATTACCAACTTCGTTTTATAACCTGATCCTGAAGGCGTAAGGCCTTGTCAGACAATATTTTTCTGCTAAGAATCACCGGCTCAGCCTCTGAAAAGACTCCATACATGAGGTAGCAAGAAGAATCCACCAGAAGTCAAAAGAACCTAGACTGGGGCAGGCACGTGCAGAGGGGGGGGCGGAGGGTGCTTGAGCACCCGCCCCTTTCCTCCAGGATGCCTCAAGTGCCCT
>JABJVO010000050.1:9985000-10023299 GCA_026770805.1 Boulengeromyrus knoepffleri
TTATGGTTATGGTTAGGGCAGGGTAGGGGTTAAGGTTGTCATAGTTAGCGTTAGCATTTTTCCCATTGAAATGAATGCGTGGTCCCCATAAGGATATGTATACCCTACATGTGTGCGTGCGTGTGTGTGTGTCATTTTACAAATAATTTCTTTTTGGTTAATAAAATACTATCAATAAAAAAATCCAACAAATTATTTGGCATTTTGCACTTCACTACAGTTCACTGTAGTAATGTGACAATGTGAACTTCCGTATATAGTTATTTTACTTTATGTTCTTGGTAACAAAATATCTTGCAATGATAGACATGATGCACAAAAATATTTAGGATTTTCTGGCAACCCGACAGGGACATTCCCAGATGTGTGAAAGGAACCTTTCAGATGCTGTTCTTTCAAATAAAAACAGGAGAACAGGGTTGTGCTTCTGAAAGGTCGCTAAAACATTCCGTGGCCGCGTTTCGGCGGTGAGCCTCAGAGGCTGTGATGCGGAGGGCATGAGCAGGGAGAGCTGCCAATAGCCTGTTGGGGGTGGGAAATTCCCAGGTGGGACCCAAGGGCGGTGGGATGGACAACAAACATGCGCTGTGTGTTTGAAGTACATGAGGGCAGCCATTATCCTTAAGGGCTTTAATGAAAACAGTGCAACAACAATAGCTATCATAATACTATTATAGTTTCAATATAGTTTTTCATATGATAATGGTATTATATTGCTCCTGCTGTGTGTCCTGTGCTTCTGCAATGTAATCCAGACTCAACATGGCCCGGTACAAGATAGGTGCTGCGGAAAGTGGGTGGATGGAGATTTTCTATTCAAATTTCTGAATGTTTTTTGGGTATTCATTTGTTTGTTTATTTTTAAATTATTATTATTATTATTATTATTATTATTATTATTATGTTTTTGCTTGATTGCTCCTTTTCCGCTCCTTACTCGCTTGGAAGTCACTGATTGTGTTCTTGCACATGTGATACTATACAAGATGATACAACACAGCCTGACACAAATGAAATTTTGCGAAGAGAAATAAGACATTTCCTTGCTGAACTGAGAGCAGCCAGAATTGCAGAGTATTTACGCGTATTTAATAATTTTATGTAAATAATGTTTTGCAGTTGATATTAGTCAAGAACCTCAGTAAGCCGAATGCAATTCTTGAACAAAATAAATGGATTATGTGAGTAAAATATAAAGTGAATATACATTCACTGCCATAAAAGTCCATCCTCCTACAGTATACTACATAGTGCTCCTATGCTCGATATACTCCATACTGCTCTAATACTCCATACACTACATTGTGCTTCCATGCTTCATATACTCCATACTGCTCTCATACTCCATGCACTCCATAGTGCTCCCATGCTCCATTTACTCCATACTGCTCTCATACTCCATATACTTCATAGTGCTCCCATACTTCATATAATCCATACTGCTCCCATACTCCATATACTCCATAGTGCTCGCATACTCCATATACTCCGTGGTACTCCCATACTCCATACACTCCATAATCCTCCCATATTCCCTATACAGTCAGCCCTCGTGCATTCGCACTTCATAATTCGCAAATTCGCTGATCCATGAAAATTTCATTCTACTGTTTTTTATGAAATGTTTTTAATGAAATGAAATTAAAATGTTTTGGGAGCATGCCTGGGGTCATTTTTAAGGTTTAAACTATAGAAATAAGCACATATTACCATTTTTAGTGACTCTACCGAACATCCGCGAATCCTCCTCATTCACGACAGGTTCTGGAACCTAACCTCGTGAATGTCCGAGGTCTGACTGTACTCCATACTGCTCCCATACTCCATACACTCCATCGTTCTCCTATACTCCAATACTCCATAGCCAGTTACCAGGAAAATTGAGGGGCTCGGGGTGCTTAAGCACATGCCCATTTTGCACTTACTGTAGCATTTTTGTTATAGTCTCGGGGCTGCATGGTGGTGCCATAGTTGACACTGTTGCCTCACAATTCTGGAGAGCCGGGTTCAAGTCTCCACCCAGGCCCTATGTGAGAGGAGTCTGCAAATTGTTATTGTGGGGGGTTTTCTGGGTTCTCTGTTTCCCCCCCACCATCCAAAAGCATTGCCAAGTTGTCCATAGATGTGGATGTTTTTGAAAAATTAATGTTACAGTTTTACAGTAATATTAAACATTCTAGTTTACAGTTAAATTCAAATACAAAGAAGATGTGCACTAAGTGATATATAATTTTAGACACAGTACATTTTTCATATGTGGACCATCCTTTGTATCTCTGATTTCCTACAGGACGACAGCTAACCACATAAGAATATGAATTCTTTAGGGAGGGTAAGAATCCCTTTTGGGGGGGGGGGGGGGGGGCTTGAACATGCTTGCCCAGGGACATTGGTTCACGTTACTCGTGCCTTGTTGCCAGTCGAGTTCTGTTTCCTGAGACCCTGGTACCTTTCACAGTCCACCACTTCCTCTTTTTTCCCTTGCTTTGATGTTAAAATGGCTCTTTTAGTTCTGTTCCCACCAGTGTTATTATACTTGTGATCTTTTTATTTATTTTTTTTAAATATCATTTTCAGTTATCATTTGAAATAATTTTACTGTGGTTTCATTAGTTTTTATTTTAAAGAAATATTTCTATTTAAATTTTTTTTTTATTTCAGCTTAAATTTTATTTCTAAATAAATATTTCCTGAAGTTGAATGTTTCTCATCTTCAGTGAATCCTATGTGGATAAACAGTGCTCATTATGTACTAATCACCTCAAAATGGGCAAAACATGTTCCAGGTGTTGCTACCATGGTAACCAAGCATAAAGAAATCATTACTTTTGATAATTTGCCTTTTTTAAAAAATGGTAAGGGATGTATTTTACATTTGTTTTCATTTTTTCCTCTTAATTCCTGCAGCAATATTTACAGTTTTGTTATTGTAGTTTAATTTTATTTTTGTGTCATTTCTGTTTAGGAACATGTTTTTTTATAGCTTCAGTTTTAGGTTTCATTACGATCACAATAATAACTGCAGTTCCGACCACTGTTTTGCAAACCCATCTCCATTCCCAAACCCAAATACATTTTCTTTTTTTCTCTCTTATCCTTGTGTCAGGTGGCTTTGCTGACTGTCCTACCCAAGCCACCGTCACAGAGACAGAGAGAATTAGAGTTGTAGCTTCACTCTGGATCAGATAGGGAGGACTGTTGACAGATGCAGAAAGGCCAATCAGAAGGGAATTGCAGTACTCAAGATATGAGATTATCAGGATCTCAAACAACTGAGAGAACATCATGGGGAACAGACTCATTCTTTAGATCTCCTAGAGGAAGTGCATGTTGATAACTACTATATCATGCTGGAAAGGATGCCCTAATTTGATGGTGAGGGGGGAACAATGACCGACAATATCAAAAGTAGCTAAAAGATCAGGATGGGTGCTGGGTGTAAAGCTTTGCTGGCAGGAGTCCACTGTCTCCTGCCTTGATGTTCAGTGAGTAGTTGAGGTTTAGGGGAAGAGCACTTGATGTTTCTAATAAATTTCAAATCATGTCTTGCTTCTCTGCCACGGGACCAGTCCTGGCAAGTAAACCGAACAGATGAAGATCAATGCAAATGATTACAATTCTGTAGGGAGTGCCATAGTCTCACAGATGCAGGCTTTTTTGTCTGTTTGGCCTGTATGTGTGTGTGTGTTGTCATGTTTATATTACGTTATGGGGACAAAATGTCCCCACAATGTGATAAAATCCTGTTATTTTGACTTTGTGGGGACACTTTTTCGGTCCCCACAAGGGAAAACTCAATTTTATAAAAATCAAAAAATGCAATCAAAAAGCAAAAAAATAAAACAGGCTGGGTTGGGGTTCAGGTTGTCATAGTTGGGATTGGGGTTATGCCCATGGAAATGAATGGGGAGTCCCCATGGTGATATAGATATCTATTGGGGATGTTTTTGCTCTCCCACAGCTACCTGGCAGACAGTCCACATTTTTCTTCCTACCGGAAGCTTGGAGGGAACAAAAACATGGACCGTCTTGGGGGGCCCAAGGACTGGGTTTAGAAACTCTGGAGTAATACATATATGAAACTCTCATCCTTGGCTAGTGCTTTAGGTTTCGGTGTCAGCGCTTTAGTGCTGTTGAAATCCTGGGTTAGGGCTTTAGGGCTAGCCCAGCTTGGTGCTTGAAGGAAGGAATGTGTGGATCAAAAGGCTTTTATCATTAGCGACACCCTGCATTCCCCTTACTCTTCAGGATTTTCTTATGTCGCAGGTGCAGATGGGCAGACCTTCGAAATAAAGACTTCCTGACTTTTTCTTTCAAGTAACGGTGGTGAATATGGTCCCCAGCAGAGACAATGCATAAACCTCCAGGTGGTGTCAGAAGTGAAATATTAAGCCCACATAAGTGTCACCAGCCCTAGTAAACCTGCATCATACTCAGAGTCCCCTTTCACATCATTACACACATTGTGGAATCCAGAAGACTGCTACCTTTCTTTGGTCTCTTGTTATAGAAAAGGCATTTTTTGCATGCATATTTGTTGAATAGTTACCTTTTTACATTGCCTGTTTTAACATTGAACTTAATAGATGCTTATATAGGGGAAATTTACATCTTTTATTTAGGAAAGGCTGAAGAGAATAATTCACGGGGTATATGCAGAATTTAGGATTCTATAAACTTTTCTATTCCTCCAACTCTCAAGCATATTATATATATTGAGATTATGCCTTAACACTAGTTAGAGAAGCCTAATGTCTTTTATAAGCCCACCTACGGTGGTATTACTGTTTTGCGCCAAGTGCTCACTGTTTCCCTCTAGTGGTGATTTCCTCCTATCTGCTTTCTCCAAAGCAGTATTTAAGATTGTCCTGAAATACAGAGATAACACAGAAATTTCCGGCAATATCGTTTTGTAGTTTTTGCACAACTTTCACTCAATACACAGCTAACATTCTTAAAATATTTTACATACTACTCTCTGTTTGTTTTGTTTCTCAGCAATTCAGTGTAGTTTTCTGCTCTGATATTGACAGATTCCATTGCATGCTTGTAACTTTCATAGTTATTACTATTCTTTTAATTTTTTATACTTCCATTATATAATTTGGGCATTTATGTATTGAACATTTATATGTCTTAATGAAAATTGCATATTCTGATTCAGAATCATTCTTGAATTGCATAGTAATCTTGTTCTTCATTTCAGGCATGGTCAGTAAGAAAAAAAACATTGTGTATATTGTAAGTAAGTTGTATATTTGCTTATATGTACAGGAATGCTGTTCTTAGTGACTGATCGTGTTTGGCTGCGATACTGTATCTTTATCTATTCAATACATTTGCCTGTGTCCATCACTTGTTAAGATACGGCATGTGCCTCAGTGATTTGCCCAATGCCAGTCGGCATCACTGATAAATAGAGGGAAGACTGTGATGTTCTTAGAATGCAAAACCTCCATGGCAGAAGACGAGTGTTTAAGCGGCATAAACTGCTTCGTTTATTCCACACTTATAAGTACTCCTAGGCTCCTTTTAAAGAGTAAGTGAAATCCCACCTTGGCTCTGTGTGGAGTTTGCATGCTCTCCCTGTCTGTCTGTTTGCTGTTCTTTACTCCTGCAGCCCAAAAACATGTAGTGGGGTGAACTAGCATCTCTAAATTGTCTATACCAGGTAACTGTGTGTCTTCCGGCCATTTCTCTGCCTCCGTGTATAAAAAAGTAGTACCATTTTACAATAAGACTACCCTTATAAAGGGTTTATGAATGGATTATAATCAGGTTATTAATTAGGTTTATACACTTAGTAAATCATTAATTATAAACAAGTCACAACAGTTTTTTTTAGTTATTACCATTTATAAGTCGAAAAAAGAAATTGAATTTTATCAGGAGGAAACACCCTGGTCAGCAAATTTTACTGGTCAAGCACTAAAGTGGTACCAAAATATTTAATGACGCTTTTGTTTTTTTTACTGAACCAAGTACTAAAATTTTAGTGCCCATCGCCTGGTGTGTGATTACAGATTACGGATTTGCATCTGAAATTCACTGATCAAACAAGACTGATATCCAGCGTAGCTATAACTCAGTGCACAATTCTTCGCTTCGATTCCATGACGAGTTTAAGCCAAAGCAGCAAAGGGTTACATCTGTTTAATCAAATTGCTTTCATTTCTTAAATACCGTTCCAGAGGTGATGCAACAGGGCAGATCCTGCCAACAGGGCAGTAACAGCTCAGGCAGGGAATTCACTTCTACAACATTTGTATATAAAAGTGCATTACTTTGTGGCCCATGCATATACGCTGTGAATACCAAATTAACTGTATTGCACATTAAAAGCCATGCCATTGCACTGTATCATTTTTAAATAATCGTCTTGCTTTATTAGCAGAGGTCAAACTATTTCAACATCCTTATTTATAAAGACAATAAATATTTCATAATAGTAATAAAAATATTTTTTGTATACTATCTTAAAATCGCAAATGTATCTTATCAAAACGGCAGGTGTGGACATAATGCCACCTTTATGACCCAAATACTCAGTCATGAAACATTGCTGGCTACCAACAACAGCATGTTATAATGCTGTAAAGCAGACAGGTACAACTAATGCATCACAGCAGGGGTAGGCGACCCTGATCCTGGAGTGTCAATATCCAGCATGTTCTTTATCCTATCTGATGAGTCACTATCTGCCTGAGATCAGATGTGGTTCATCAGGAACCAGGTAGGATGGAAAACCTGCTCGATACCAGCACTCCAGGATCAGGGTTGCCCACCCCTGCATTAAAGGGTTCAAGTTCATGCTGATAGGATATCCATGATCATGCCAGCTCCAGGTCAGTGGAAAGAGAAGAGACGCAAGAGTAACAGCCTGCTTTTATGAACTCATTATATATCACTCCAATGCTGCTGAACTCTCAGGCACCAAACTTAGTAGGCGAGTTTCAGAGCACTGTAAAACCATTAGATTTGTTTTGAAATTTGGTTAGAAGATACTGGGATTTTCAGTAAGTTCAGCTATAGCATTGTTTACGGGTTGGGTTATAATGACTCATAGGGTGCACAAAAATTTCAACAAAAAAATGATAATCATGACGTGCGTGGTGACATCAGCACATTCCACCAATCAGCTTGCAAATCCCTTAGAAAGAGCCTGCACACTTTAAAAAAACATAATATTGCACTTAATAGTAAGAAAGTTATTGGAATATCCCACACTATTGCATCTCCCTCAATTTGTCTTTGTAGCATCCAAACCAAGTGTGTGTCAAGGAACACAACAGTTTTTTGGGTTTTCCGCCAGGAAGAGAGGATTTTCCCAAATAATCAAACATCCGTCCCTTTGCCCAAAGCAAAGTTATAAAGTTACATTTCCTCTGGTACTAATCTACAATACCATTAGAGAGATGTTAGTGTGTTTGTTTTCTTTTGAAGTCAATGCAAAATAAATAAGAGAAAATAATACATATTATTATAGACCTGGCAATATAAAAATAGAACATATTTGAAATTTAACAGTCGATGACAAAAGGTTTCCATGGAAACGGACGTGTGCGCTCCCCATCGAGCGTCCGGTCTCTCAGTGTGTGCCGGAGCTGGCTTTCAAGCGCTGTGCCCTGCGTGTCCGTTTGGTCACGGGGGTGAAGCGGAAGTCCTCCGGCGATTCTGCCGTGCCCCCGGGGGGGCGCTTCATGAAGTGAGCCTCCTGCTGTGTCTGTGCGGTCTGTGAGCCCTTCTTGGGGCGTCCCTTGCGGTTGAATCCCAGGTACCACCCCTTATACTTCACAGACAGTAACGCAGTGTAGTTATTCTCCAGAAACTCCTCGACAAAGACGCACTCCTGGCTCCTCCCGTTGCGCTGTGGAGACACGAAGAAACTGTCAGACGACTCATCGCCTTGCCGCCACACGCCCGTCCCAGACACGGGGTCGATCGGGCTGAAACAACGATGAAAGTCCTGGTTAAACAACGTTACATTCAAGCCTGTTTAAATCTTGAAATCCATAAAGCAGAGAAGTGACGAAGTGAATAACTAAAGACTCCAAAACAGTGCTAACCTTTTAAACTCTTCAACCATTTTAGGCATTAGCTGGTTGTTTTTGGAAACTGCAAATGAAGTGAAATATCTTTGAAATCATAGGGAGAACAATGCAAATCAATTCTTACATGCAGGGACAACCCAGCTGTTTTGGTGAGGAGACCTCTTACCACCTATACCATTATATTATTGATGAGCATCCTAGTTTATTTAACCTATTAATAATATATTGAGTACCAATTCCATCCATCACCATAACCACTTAATCCCAACCAGGGTCACGGGGAATCAGAGCCTATTCTGGGAACAGGCAGAAATGAACCCTGGGCAGTCGCCAACACAACACACACGGGGCCAACTTAGAGTCACCAATAAACCTACTGCACATACTTTTGGACTGTGGGAGGAAACCGGAGCCCCCAGCAGAAACCCACGCGAACACGGAAAAGCATGCGAACTCCACACTGAAAGGTCCTACACCCGACCCAGGTGCCCAACCCAGGGCTTCCTTGCTGTGAGGCAGCAGTGCTAACCACTGCACCACCGTGTACCCTAAGTACTAATTCCTTGCAATATAATTTACATATTTTGTCATGCATGTATATAGCTGGGTACTGTGTTCTCATTGGACCAATTAGTACATTACACCAGGGTAAAAGAGAAGGGCATCTCTTACGAGCAGGAATGTTGTTAGTTACAGACCCTTAATACTGTAATATAAATTAGTAGTACTCATTTATAGATGCTTGATGCGAACAATGCAAGAACTTGCAGAATAATGTCACAGTTCTAAATTACGTAATTTCAGCAGTATCAGTGCCAAATTTTGGTAATAACGATTTAGAAAAATAATTAAATGATCTGCTATTTCCATCCATTCATCCATAAGTGCTTATCCAGTGTAGGGACACAGTAAGGCTGAAACCCACATGAACACAGACAGAACAGGCAAACACCACGCAGACAGAGCCAGGGGGTATAAATGAACAACACTAACAGCATGAAGCCACAGCCCAGGCCACAGAGCCGCCATGCTACTGACTTGGACAGAAGTTACAAAAAGACCTTGACAAATTTAGGAGTGGTCAAAAACATTAAATATATTTAACAAGAGCAGAGAAAGACAGTCATTCAGGCAAATGAAACCATAATGTATGTACCAGCATTCCTAGCACAGCCCTACTTAAGGGCCCAGCATTGATATGGTTACTTTGCTAGTTGTGGGACTTGATCCCACTGCCTTCTGGATGCAGAAGCAGTTACTGAGCCCACTGAGCTACCCCCCTTTTCTATTGCATTCATAAGCATATAGGAAAATGATACTGCTGTGTATAATGAACCATGGGGGATGTGATTGGTGTTGCAGTAATAGATTCTTATTCGTGATCATGATATATTGACAAGGCTTAAGAGAAACATACCTTTCCGATAATCTTTCCATTTCTGTTCATGCAAATGTAGTGGTCTGTCTCCTTTCCTTTAATACGCACATGACTCCCAAAGGTCTCGGTCTCAACCACCAAGACAGCTGAAAGTGAGCAAAGAAGTTATCATTGAAGCTGTAGGGTTATGACACAAGACAGCCTTACAGTGCGCTTCGGAGCAACAAAGAACCTTGTTCTTTTAATATTATTACTGTGCGTTTTCTGGGATAGGAGAAGAAGCAGGAAAAATAGCGGACATGGTACCAAGGGGAGCAGTAGTGTGAGTAACCATAGTTACTCAGTGTAAGCAGTGCAGTGTAAGCAGTGTTAGTAAAGCAACAGCATTACGAATGCATACACACTATATGCAGATGTATGCATACCATGTAAGTTCTGTAATTTACACAACTGTACGGTACCAAATGTGGCAGGTGACATGGAAAGTTAATGAATCTAAGACCACCAAAGTTACACTATAGGTGTTGCATGACCTAACATGGCGAAAAAAGCAATGCTAAACATTATAGGCATCAATGATATTACAGTATTCTCAAGAATAATAAAGAGTTGTAACACATTCTTATATTTCACAAAGTGAAATGTTTAAACACGAATTTGGAATCAAAAGTGCAGAGTTGGGTAATTCAGGTCCAGAGAGTAAAACCCTAGACCAGGATTTTGTTTCAACCAACCAACTGAATACTCTGTGACTGTGACTCTATATGCTTAACCGGTTGGTTAAAACAAAATCCTGGTCTGGATTTTTACTCTCTGGACCTGAATTACCCAACTCTGCAAAAGTGGCATCTGTATGTGTCATCCTTTGATAAACAGGGACACCCCCCCCCCAACTGGATAAAAAGTAATCTGTTTTAGCTGTCTGCCATTCACTGCAGAAAATCTGTACATCAGTTCAGTCCACCTAAGCATTAAAGATGGTCAAAAGTGTAGATTGTAGCTTAACAGGAGGAAGGTCCCCTGATTATTTTCTATCTGCACAGAAAAAAAACGTCTGAATGAAGACTAAAACACACCAGGTAGGGAAATTTTGTACACTATCATACATCTCCAGCTTGAACTACTACAACTGCTACCAGTTGCGTGTCCCGGCATCTGCGTGTAAGTCAGACGTCAGTATCAGTTAGCTGAATACGTATGCGGCCGCTCTGACTTGAGCTTTATCTTTGGGAAACGTCTTAGAATAACAACAGAGCTACATGTAATCCTCTAGTCATGCTGTGCCAGGCTGATGCAGCCTCCGCAGGAATCTCCCCTCGGGGTTTAAATGCTGGGGAGTATTTGGTTAAGTGATTTTTTGCCACCAAGCATGTGCGCATGAACGCCCTCACTCCAGAAACACCCGGAATGTAACTATCCAGGCATTTAGCGAAAGTTGGCAAATCTCTGACGTATCACATAAGGCCAGAAATGCAGCTGCCAAACATTCAGGCAACTTTTTACTGCTATATAGCGGGAACCACTGGAATAGCAGTGGAATAAGTATTAGAAATTAGAATAAGCATTTGAAATTAAACTACAGCAATGGAAATTTCTTTAAGGACTTTTGGTGGAGTAACTCAATACATAAATTAAGCAGCTTAAATCCAGGACTCAGCTAGCAAATAAAAAGACATGCTAATGGCTTGTTGATCCATCAGTACAGGACCATGGGGTCAGGAGTCTATCCTAGGAGGCACAAGAATGGGAGGATGGGATCCAGTCTATTTCAGGGGGCGTGCACACACACACACACACACACACATTTCTATTCATATCTTTGTGGGGACCATCCATTCATTTACATATGGGCATAACCCTAATGCCAACTATGACAACCTTAACCCCTACTCAGCCCTTAAGCTTAAGCATCAGTAACCAAACAAAATACGAGACTTTTGGCATTTTTTAGTACTTGGTTTTTTTGGATGCATTCACAGATCTTTGCGGTGACCTGAAAAATGGTCCCCACAATGTCAAAAAAATTAAACCTAATACAAACACACACATACAATGGGCATTTTGGAGACACCAGTTTACCTAACTGCATGTTTGTGGAATTCTGGAGTAAACTTCTCCAATATGAGAGAGAGAGAGAGAGAGAGAGAAAGAGAGAGAGAGGTAAGGGGCGAGCACTGATTACTGCGTGTTGCCTTACCCACCACACGACGGACCACCTCAGGAATGAGAACCAGAGTGCAGCCATGCAGTGGGTGATACCTCAGCACCGCACAAGTCCAAATGGACCAATGTCCAATATGAGGACAGCATGAAAAACCCATAAAAACACAACAGGGGTAGGATTCAAGGACCCACTCCAAGAGTGACATGACAGTGCTGCCCACTGAGTGTAATAGTATATTTCTAATTTATACTCCTGAATATAAAATTGTGAAGGCATACTATACTAAATACTACTGAAACTCATTAGCATTGCAGCATTTAATCTTGATAGGAACCTTTAGCATGTTATCAGATTCATATTTAAGAAAGCTCTTAAATATCATAAAATTTATTTATTTAGTAATTGCTTTTATATAAAGAGTAGCACAACTGAGAAAGCAGGGTCTCATTTGGGGGTTCAGGGCCTTACTCAAGGGGCCAATGAAATGACATGGCTGAGCATGGAATTTTAACCAGTGACCTTCCCATCACAGACGCAGAGTCCTAACCGGCCAAGACACACAACTGCCCCTGTTTTACAAGCATGGTTAGTATCTAAGGGAATCGAGCAGAGCATCACCACAAACACGGTGTCCTTCGGTTTTTGCACAGAGGAGCACTTCCTTACCATACTGGCCCCCATCTTCCCCGTTGGCATTGACCTTCTTGCCCAAGACCTGGACGTGTCTTCCTGTGGTACGACTGTATAGCTGGTAGACGCGTATCTGCTTCCGGCTCAGATCTTCCGGGTGTCGCGTGTGGTTCTCAATGTAGAGCCGAAAGTCAGCTAACCTCTGCTGAGACTCCTGGAAAAGAAGACACGTCATTTACATGTCAACCATTTTTTTCCCAGACTTTTATCTTGTCGGCAAATGTTTTACATCTGTACACCAACTAAACAACTATAAATACATTTGGTCACAATATCCCTTTCAAATTAAATCAGATAAACATCAGTGTGAACTTTATTACTTTTCAATTTTATTACTTTTGTCACAGAAGTCAAATGTTTAAAAAAATCAGTAATGGTGAGTTAAACATTTTTATTTGTTTTCACCAGTGGTTGTTGTGTTTAGTTATACTGGCATGACACTCACAGAGTCCCTTTATAAAACATTGGTACTTTTAATACACTTCTGAATACAGTAAGCCTATGTGGTAACGTTTTCATTAACTGCACATTTATAATGCATTTATTATGCATTCATAAAACATTCAGTGCATCTTCATAATGCATTTGTAGAACATTCATAGAAATGTTTGTCAATATCACATAATGTTTGTTATTATTATTGCATATTAAAGCTAAGGTATGTTACATATTGCTTAAGAATGTTCTATGAATACATTATGAAGGTGCATTGAATGTCCTATGAATGCATTGAAAAGGTATTATGAATGTGCAGTGAATGTAAAGCAGTACTGTCTCTTTTACAAGAGACGTGAAGAATTCCTGCTAGAGGCCACCTGCTAGACCAAGTATATTTTTGTAAGAGAATAATGATAAAGTACATATCTTATGTTGTTTTTTTTCACAATGCAGCTCAATGAGCCACATGTCATGTTAGGAAAGTAGGTTATCCTATACTTCACTCACAAGCAATTACATACCTGAAACATGCAGTCCTTTTGGCGCTATATGTAAACAAATATCGGCCTGAGATTACTTAAGAATATACTAGAATAGCTAAAAAAACACAGTGTAGGAATATGGGACTGTCAACATCTCCAAGCAGTAAAAGAGGGTCTATACACAGACACACACACACACACACACATACAAGCACAGAAACACACACACACAACGCACTTAGGCTTTTTTATAAGTAGACAGAGTTGGCCTACACTCTAAAATAATGATAAAAAAGTACAGTATAGTAAATACTGTACATAAACCAGTAACTTAGATGTATATTATCATAACCAAGTATTATATACTGTACATAATTGTAAGGTTTGTTTACACCAGCATCACCATAAATAAGTGAGTTAAGTGTTGCGCTACAGCAGGACGGCTATGACGTCACTAGGTGATAGGACTTTTCAGCTCAGACAGATCCTCAAAAGTACTGTTCAGAATATTGATTGATTGCATCAGCAGTATTCCAACTGCTGTGGTAATGTGTCGGTCAGACTAATAACTGTTTTTTTTTTGTTTGTTTTTTTTTTTTGCTGTGATGCTTAAAAAGCTTAAACTTGCCAAAGCAATTAGTCATACATAGGAGAAATAATCTGACAACTGGTATGAAGATGCAATTAAAGCCTTATATTGGCATAAGAACAAGATCTGATTACATTAATATTGGTGTTTGTGCCAATTATTGTTAGAATATTCTGATCATGCAACCTTTTTGCATCTAAACTATTTTAAAATACCGTTTCTGTTTCTCATAAGTGATGCTTTGTTATGAAAGCATTACAAAATCTAACGACATTGCTCTGGCCATTAATCAGCATTTTAAATGTATTTTAGAAGTGGCTCTCCACTCCAGATGCTGGCTATATAAAGTCACTTCCAGGTATCCTAGACAAAAAATAGCTATTAAATGTGTATGGGTATTTAACACAGTAAACAACATATTTAGATGGAATAAAAGGCATTTGCACAGATTTTTGCAAAGACATCCACTGAAAGTTTTAAATGACGTGACAGTGCTGTAACTTTATGTCTATATTATTTGCTAGATTAAAACAAAATGATTGCATGTTCGTGTTCCCTGTATCAGCCTCAGAGCAGGCAAACATGCAGACCAAAATGACAACTTCAGTTTATGAGAGATTTATAAATAATGTGTTAAAATCTTCAGATACCTATCCGGTTTTCCTGTACTGATTCTGAAAACAGTGGACAGACACTCTTCAAAAAGGTCTGTCAGCTTACTGCTTTAGAAAAATGTACGGTCAAGGTACTGGAATGGAATTGGGCAATATTTGCCGTAATTTTTATTTTAAGTAATTCAGCTTAAGTATTGGTTGAAAAGGTGTACTACACGTCTTTCAGCAAAATAGGATGACGGCTTTAATACAGGTAACGACACAATGTTTAATTCTACTAAGCAATATTGATATAAGATTCATGCAAGACTCGTGAATATATCAACTGACTGTATGGAAAGTAGTTACATTTCAGAACAACTGAGCAGTAAGTGCACGCTTAGTAAGTGGGAAATGCAAATTTCAATAATAACAATTTAAAATACTAAGAGATACTAAAAAGAATACTCCTTTTTATGATAACCATCCATCCATCCGTCGCGGAGCTTTCCTCCCATTTGCTCCCAGGTAAATACGATAAGGTTTAATTATCACCTAAGCTGTGATCTCGGAGTAAACGTAATGATATCAGTAATGACATGAATAATAATCTTACCTGTAGCTGGAAATACAGAACTAGGAAATGTAAACACCTGCGGGGGAAGAAAAGAACAAAATAAATCACAGATAATTACACGAAATACATACCTGGATCGCAAATGAAACTGGCGTTTAGCGACTTCTATTGGTAAGAATGTGCGCCCTGCTTTAGCAAAAAGAATAAAATACAATCCTTACACGCAGATGAACCTTGAAGGGAAAAAAGGCATCTTCAGTTGCTGAAATACACCTGTCTCCAGTGTCTAAAACTGCCTAAGAAAAAGCGTGGAGCGCAGGGTCCTTAAACGGAATATTCTGGCGGAGTCCTGAAATGCCAGCGCAATGATAAGTGAGCGGTGGAGCACCGTGCCAGTGGTTGCAACATTGGGTTGCTTCCTTGTTTTTCAAATGTACCAGAAGAAAAAATGAAGAATGTATTTTGCTTCACCCAGATACCGTCTCAGTCCACATCCACAGCCCGGGCAACATGTGCACAGAGCCGAAAGGGAGCTGCGAGATTCCTCCAAGTGACCTGCGGGTTTCCCTTGTGTTTAGGACAATCCTGCGAGTGCAACTTTTCCCTTGAAATTGTGCTGAGAAAAACGTTGGTAAAAAGCGTAAAAAATACTAAATGTATCTGGGTAGGACATCTAAATGCACAACTATTTTTTTGCCTGTTTTAACAGTACAGAAGTACTTCATAATACTAAGTTGGATTAAATAAATGCATTAGGTATGAAGTGATTGTAATGCCAGAAATATCAATGCAAAGACGTGAGTAACATGCCGCCGCCGGTCCTGACTGCACAGCGCATGTTGTACGGGCTGCCTGTGGAGTATCTGCGGTTAGAAAGACTTTCTGTTTTTCCTTTTCTGTTCCTAGTGGGAGGAAACTTGTTTGTTTTGCACCTGATAGGGCAGTATATGTAAGCACACACATACATGTAATTGTGCTGCTGTCCTGTTTTAATTTCACATCCATGACAATTTTATTAAAGACATGTTTTGATTAATATAATGCAATATAATGCAAAGATTCATATAAAACGTTAATATTAATAGCTAGGAGGGGGTGTAACGCTACACAAAATTCAGTTCGATACAAACCTCGATTCTGGATTCACGATTCGGTTCAATTTCGAAACAATTCATAATTTTACATTATTTTAAAAATGCAAATACAGAAAATTAGGAACAGTTGTATTTGCACATTGTAAAAACGAATAGGCTTGTGTAAATTAATTTTAAATCCCAAAAATATAACAATCATAAAGAAATAAATCCCGAGGCTTGTACTACGGACGATGGTCGAATATCTGTAGCGATAAACACCCCTGGAACGAAATTATTTCATAGCCGGGTCTGAATTTCCCGGCAATAGCACCTTATATGTCAGGGGGCGACTAACTTGCAGAAGCTGTTTCTGTCTTGCTTCGGTCATACACACACTGGGATAATACCATCTCAGAAGAGTTTGTTATTACCAGCAACATATATCCCATTTCGGTATAACAGAGCCGACACACACACACACTCACGCTCTCTCTCTCTCTCTCTCTCTCTCTCTCTCTCTCCAGTGCTACTGTACTATTGGGAGACCAAAATGTTCCCAAACCACCTATTATGACTGCCAGTAACCAGCATTAGCCGAAACCGACTCACAATCACGTACCGGTATATTTTAAGTGTTAAACATATAGGACTATCCGCCCATGTCAACAAATGTATTCATTCCTTTCATTGTGCATAACGAACCGAAAATGATGTTGCACCTCGGTATATATCTTTTTGTAACTGTATTTTTTGAGTTACCAAAATATGCATTGCTCAAAATTAACATTGGGATGCATTTCAAAATATAACCTAA
The DNA here is from genome assembly GCA_026770805.1 of Boulengeromyrus knoepffleri. Lineage (NCBI taxonomy): Eukaryota > Metazoa > Chordata > Actinopteri > Osteoglossiformes > Mormyridae > Boulengeromyrus > Boulengeromyrus knoepffleri. The sequence continues at coordinate 10,001,853 of JABJVO010000050.1, forward strand.
ATATGCAAATGACAAAGACGTGGTATTGTAGGTTGCACAATATAAACAATGATTAAGCCACCTTTCAGCCTGCCAGCATTGTGACAGTCCTCAGTGCATAGCCAGGTGATAATAATTTGATGTGAAAATATAAATCAAAATCGGTGCCACAGAAAAGTAGTGAATTGTTTTGATCTATCCAACTGCCTACAGACTTGCGGCAAGTATAAAGCAAGAAGTCAGAGCAGTGCAGCCAGAACAGACAGAGCCTGTATGTACTATGCCCAAAAGCTAAATAAACTAATAAACATCCTGAGAAGCTGGGAGGTGAGTTGTTCCCAGGTTCTTCATAAAAGATTGACCTGCCGTGTTGGCGCCATGCCAATCATTGTTATTGCATTACATCATTTGCATGGCATGCTCATCCAAACAAGCTGTATGGCTATGCAGTTTGCCCATTCAAACAGGTTGTTGGATACTTTATCATTTTATTGATCCAGGTGAAGTCAGGTAAAGTAGCAGGCAATTACCCTTCGGGGCATATGAGATTTACATTTGAGGCAAGTTCCACCTCGCCTTTATTCATGGTGGATTGGGGAAACGCAGCCTGGCCACGTTAATACAGTGAGGGAAGGGAACTTGTTGGCTTTGGACATTCGTCATGCTGCCCTCCAGAGCTGTGGGTGCCAATAGAATTGGTCAGTGTACAGATACCTTTCAGAGCACATAGTTAAGAGAAAATCCTGGCCTGCCTGCGACCAACACAGAAGGTTTTAGTAAGGCACCTTTTTAATTCAAGGTTCTGCTGAATCACAGTTTACTTATAAAAAATAATTATGGGCTCTTCTGAATCCCAGTTTATTGGTTAATACTTTAGATTAGTGACCATTGTCTGTTTGAGTCCCAACCTCAACATTTCTGTGGCACCCCTGAGCAATGTATTTAACAATCTACAGTATTTAACAATATAATTAACTTGAATTACTCCATAAAAAAATATATGTTCATGTAAATGGGTGAAAAATGATTTTGCTTGGGATAAAAGTGCAAATATGTACTGCACCAAGCACTGCTGGTTGAGTTCTACACTGCCATCTCATCATCACACCCTCCACCACCTTCTGGTACACTTCTGCATCTCCACACACCAAGCAAAAGTTGCAGCAAATGGTGTGATGTGCAGAGAAAATCATCAGCTGTCAGCTCACCAGTGTCAAAGACCTTTACTCATCCAGTATGAAGAAGAGGGCGGGGAAAATCATGGCTGACTCCTCACACCCTGGTCATTCACTCTTCCTGCGTGTCACATATCTGCGGAGACCAAGGTTATTTCTCAATATGCGTACTTGACCATACTTGTGTTTTTGTGTACCCATTTTACGCTGATGAAGTTTGTGTACCCGTTTTACACATTGCTGAAGTTTGTGTACCCATTTTACGCTGATGAAGTTTGTGTAACCATTTTACACATTGCTGAAGTCCATTTCCAATACTCAAGAACAATAATACAAAGGATGGTAAAAATCCCCAGATGTCATTTTCGTCCCACACCAAATATCAAGGATACATTGGTTGCATCCTCGCCAAACAAGACCAGTCCCATGATTCACTGCGCACCAAGTTCGTTCTTGGGAGGCAGGTTAGCAAGACCAGTTTTGCCAAGACCACAAGTGTGATCATTGTGTTCTTGGTATTGAGAAACACCCCAAGAGTGAAAACCCTAAACACTTGGACCATCCACCACCTCCAGGGCTTCTTTCCTCAGGTCAAAATCCTTCTAAACAAGGGTCCTTCTGATATCCCTCTGCCTTAAAATGCTGCACATGCACTTTTTACACACATTGTAATGCACACAAATACTGGTTATCCCGTGCCATACCATAATCCTTCTTAATAAGAACCCTTCCCATTTTCTACTATTGTAGTCAGTGCACATATGCACTTTATCATGTTGCATTGCACATCTTTTTATTTGCAATTTGTTTGTGTATAGGCTATTTTATGTTTTTACTTGGTATATTTTTTATCTTTTTCTATACCCTTTATTGGGTTGATGCTATCCTGACATCGGCAAGACAAATTCCATGTACAACGGGTACTTGGCGAATAATAAAGATTCTGATTCTAATAAATGCACAAATAAAGAAATAAAATAACTTATTCCCGTGACATTCTTTTGTCAGTGTGCAGCTTACATGCTGCTTCTCATGCCATGCAGTTAGACTCACTTGCATCCCACAGTGTATATATGTGCCCTGCGATGCCCGCTGTGTGTATATGTGCCCTACGATGCCCGCAGTGTGTATATGTGCCCTGCGATGCCCGCTGTGTGTATATGTGCCCTGCGATGCCCGCTGTATGTATATGTGCCCTGTGATGCCCGCTGTGCGTATATGTGCCCTGCGATGCCCGCTGTGCGTATATGTGCCCTGCTATGCCCACAGTGTATATATGTGCCCTGCGATGCCCGCTGTATGTATATGTGCCCTGCGATGCCCGCTGTGCGTATATGTGCCCTGCGATGCCCGCTGTGCGTATATGTGCCCTGCTATGCCCACAGTGTATATATGTGCCCTGCGATGCCCGCTGTATGTATATGTGCCCTGTGATGCCCGCTGTGCGTATATGTGCCCTGCGATGGCCTCCGATTAAAAACAGGGGACTGACGCACTGAAATATGACCACATGCTAAACGTATGCGAGGTGGCCAGGTTATTATATACACCGGCCTGTTAATGCGAACAGGCTGCTCTGCCAAACAATGCATCATGTGACTGTAACTAAGTACAACCAGCATTTATCGAAAACAATGGCTGATATAAGAATAATGTCAGTATTATTCCATTTTAGATGATTGTTTAATTATGTTGGTAAGCCCTCCTAAATTGGATTCATTTGAATCATTAATTGAATGAATCCACTCAAAAGAAGACAAGCAAAGCTTCTACTTGCAAACATTTAACCTGGTTCAGCTATTAAACTCACATTTTATATATATATTTGAAAAATAAATATAATTATTCATTCAAATCTGGCCACTGAAATTGTTCACGCACAGAAAATCTTCTGCTTTATTTCAAATTTGAGAAAGCACTTCTATATCCATAATAATAATAATAATAATATATTGTTATTAATATATTCCATTTCTGTTAAGATATGGAAACGAATAAAATAGTGGCGAAAGGGTGTCCCATTGTTATGAAGCACCACTTTCTTATTTGTTTGGGTTTCTTGTTTTGGGCTCTAGAACACTTTAATCTATTGTTGTTATTATTGTTGTTGTTATTGTTGTTGTTGTTGTTTGAAGCCCCTCACAGCCCTGACTGAGATATGTGGTTTGGAATATGTATGAATGGACATTGTATTGTTTGCATACCCTATAAACATAATAAAGGGTATTCTGATGGCAGTTGTTTTACACAGCCTGATCCGGTTGATTCTGAGGCTTCAACTTTTTGATACATAGAAACAATGTTCGAATGGCCCTTCAGAATATAGATTCAAAGACAATTGCTGGCCATAATGTAGCTTAAACGCTGCTGCTACCCAGCGGTGACTGGACAAAATGTGTTTTCTAAGAACTCCTCTCCAAGCACAAACAAATGTTTGTGACATTCCTACGGCTTGGAAACCAGACACCTCAAATCACATTAATCCAACAGTGTTATACAAGCAGGTCAGGTCTGGTCAGGTTGGGGAGCTTGTGCTGATGCAGCATGTTGCCGAACCCACAACATAGTGAAATTCCTCGGGATCCTGGCTGGTGACCCCCCCCAGGCAGACACATGGTCCAGTCCCACCCTGCGGAAATGGCCATCCATCTGCCGCAGCCAGGTGTTACATGGGTGTCCCCTTGGCCTGGTCCAGCCACTCAGGTCCTCAGCAATGAGGATCCTGCAAGCCGGATCACCCTCAGGGAAACGCGCCTCATGGCCGTAGTGCCGTCACTGACGCTCCCTCACAATGCAGGTAATGTGCCTCATTCAGGACTCCTCTAGCAACCTCTCATTGGACACAAAGTAAAACCAGCGGTACCCAAGGATTCTCCGAAGAGACACAGTACCGAAGGAGTCCAGTCTTCGTCTCAGGTCAGGATGCTATAAAACAAAGAAAAGATGTTAATCATTTTCTGTACCAGTGCCTGAGAAAAATGCTATTTGGTTATTTGATCTCTTAGAGCATGGGGACAAGTAGACTGTTAAATTAGAAGTTGCTATAATGATCTGTTTCGTAGCAGCAACCCATGACTCAGGCTTTCTACGATGCATGGAATGACACGCTTCAAGTGTAGCAATGGGAATGGAAGGAAGACAGGGATGTGCCAGTTACATCAGCACCCATGTCGCAATGTGTCATTCTAATTGCGCTTTGCCAGACATTTTTCTGACACATCTCAAACTGGCCATTAAAACAAAAGCATTTCAATTTTTTTTTCCATCACTATATTGTTCCAGCAGTGAACGGCTACACAAAAGGCCGTGGTGGAAATTGTAAAGCATGGTCTATCAAGGTATATTATGTAATATTGCTTTCATTGAATTTTTACCATTTGAGCAATAGAAGAAAGCGGAAACTTTGCCTTTCTCATATCTCATATCGATACCCTGTCGGACATAAATATACAGGTGAGGGTGAAGCTTTTGCTCAGGGTGGAGGTTCAGCTATTTTTCAAGCCCCCAGAAGCAATTTTCAGGGTTAAGAGCCCAACTATAGTCACCCCGCCACCCTTGGGAATCAATCCAACAACCTTCCAGTCAAAGGGACCTAACCTGCAGATCCATACACTACTATCTGGGTTATTTCTCTACTGAATAATGTTGACTGATTTTCTAATGCTCAAAACCAATCATATTTTACAGTTATATTCATTTGTTTGGCAGATGTTTTTATCCAAAGTGGTGTACAGATAGCAAAGCAGATAGCAGAATATAAGCACAGAGCTGTCAAGGAGACTAGGGAATAAGTGTGGCTAGGCTGAGTGATTGCCATTACAACTGGAAGTAGCTGGTGCAAGAGCTATGCAATTCACTAAACCTGTATATCTGTGTATGTCTCAAAAAGGGAGCAGAATGACGGGATATGTGAAAAATAAAAAAAATCCTAAGCATTTGCACGAATGGCAAATGAAGTTTTCTTAATATTGAGAGGGAATCTGATGATATGGTTTGGTAGCTGAATCCACTTTTGGGGAACTACATATGAGAAATGTTTATCCTGCAGGAATATCACTAATAAATTAGATCATATTGTGGTGTCAGTCGGTCATCATTGAATATGATAGCTTATCTTTATCTTAAACTGTATTCTGCAGTTCACCTGACAGAGACACAGCTTAGTACTCAATGTAAATATGCTTCATGGCAGCTAAAAAAAGATCCATTAAAACTGTACTTATCTAAGGTTCTGGACACACCAGTATATATTTGGAACATACCTCAGACTCCCCTATGCTTCCCCAGATAAATCATGCTGACCATATATCTTCTTTGTAATTATCCCAAACATGACCAGCTGGCCTTCATTTAAGCTCCAGTTGTACATCATACCTGAATCACGCGGAACTGTGCCATAAAGTAGCCTGGTTTGTTTCATTCTGTTTGGTTTTTTCAAGATAATCTTGAACGAAGAAACTGAACATTTGGCTTTGTTGACAAAATGACTTTTTATGGCCAGTATAAGCTGAAATTGTTCCAGGTATTGAGCAAAGATGAGAGCAGTTTATCAGAGCAAGGCAAATAAACAAAAAGAGATAAAAAAAAAACATGTGAAAAAAATGTAACGATCATGGTACTGGCATTCTATCCAGGGTGTATCCTAGCCTTTAGTCCTATGCTTTCGGGCCCCTTGTCAACATGACCAGGAGAAGTGATTAGTGGATGGATGGATGGATGGATGGATGGATGGATGGATGGATGGGACAATCATGGTTTGTTCCAACACAACATGCTACTGGAAAAACACCTTTATTGAGATATTTGTTAGCAGCTCAATCATGTCAACACAAGAAAAATCTCCATACCAACAACGTAGTATACTGTAAATTGTTTGCAAATTCTGTTACTGATGAGTCGCCACAAATCTAAATTTTAATTAGGTACCAGGAATGTGAACATTCCTATTGAACACCTGTAGGCCTGTAGAGATATGAAGTGTTATTGTCACATTAAGCTCTGCTTGGTGACTTCCTTAACCAAATCTGTTGTGTTAAAAGAAGTATATTGTGTAATGTTACATTTTATAAATTATTACGATGGTAGTACAAAGCATAAACAATGTATTATCCTGGTACAAAAGTAAATGGACATATACCATTGAATAAATCTAGAGGTACATTAACATGGGCAGAGGTCCCTGGGCTATTTAAGGCCCCTCTACTTTTTTCTATGATGGTGTAGTTGTCAACGGGAGGGGGATTAAAATATGTTAGGGGGGACTTGGTGACATGGTCTGGATGTTTTGGTATAGATGCAAAACTATGGGACTGATCGCATCTTGAATTTGTTCAAACCATCATTTTTTTCCAATATGGGACAATCCTGTAAAATAGGTGCCAACTCTAGGATTAATGTTTCATTGACCAACGATGGTTAGGGCCCTGTTTTAGTGGAGGCCCCTGGGCTTCAGCGCAGGTGAACCCGTGCATCATAGTGTCCCTCAAAGAATCGAAAATGCATACAATTCAGGCATTTTTTTGCATTTAACTAAAGTTCATGTTGCATTTCACACAAGTTATGCAACCTTCGAGATTACCATTGAAAAAGGAGACAGCACCATTTTTAAATACATTATATGGCTACAAGCTTGTGAACATCAGCTTGTGCAACATCTCACTCCGAAACAAGGGTATTAATACAAAGTTAGGTCACCCTTGGTTGAGATAATAGCCTGTACTCTTCTGTGGAGGCTTTCCATAAAATGTTAGAACATTGCAGTGGGTATTTGCTGCCATTCAGGTTTGGTATTGATGTTGGGTAATCGGTAAATTTGTGTGGTTTATCATTATGAAACTGAACCTGCTCCCAGGAGTCTCCACTTCACTTACTTGCAGTTGACCAGGACGGCTCTAGCAGGACAGAAACTTATCAAACTGGCTTGTTGAAAAGACGGCCATCTGTGATGGTGCCAGGATGAAAGTCAAAACCTCTACTACATGAACATCCATTCTGCTGCCATTGTTTGATGCTGGAGATTGATGGCTGGGTGCTTGATTATACACCTGTTTGTCAGTAATGGGTGCAGCTTATGTGGCCAATTCCTGTAATTACTAGAGGTTTCCACATACTTTTGGCCATGTAGCATACATTGTGGAAATTAGTGGGGTGCAGGTGGCCAAAAGGCCACAACAAAGGCACCAGAGACAGCAGCGTTCCAAACAGAGGTCCTTCATTAAGATTAACGAGCGAGTACAAACTCTAGCACTAACGGCAGAGAAATGAAGAATGAAAGCCAGCCGGAAATGGTGCTGAGACCCTCTTTCTCATTCTCTCAGTCTCATGTTTGTCGAAAACAAAATTGATATTGTGATTTAGGAGGGTATTTTCATTGTTAGTAAGGTTTATGTGTAAAAACAGCGCTTTTCCCCACCACCTGCCTGATACACACACTTACCTACAGTATGACTGACTGATCACATTTGATTTGTGCAGAAAATCACAAATCAGACTGGTCTGTATGATCCTAGTTTGGTCCTTGTGGATCACGTTTTGGGTGCATTGGTATTAGACCTGCAATTTCACTTAGAGTTCAATGAAGTGAAATGTGCAGAAATACACAAACAAATGTGCTAAAATTCGTTTGAGACTCTTTTTTTTCACAAATCAGTGTTTGTCTAACACATTTCAATAGGACTGACAGTGTGAGTTTTGGAAATAGGCTTCCGGTGTCAAAACGGCTGTTTTGAACCCCTTCTGAATGAATGAATGCCTTTTATTGTCACTATACACACGTACAATGACATTAAAAGCGGCTCCTACAGTGCAAACATGTTTTGTAGAACACACAACAAATAATAAACAAATACTGCAAAGAGTTCTGCGGCGATATATACCTCCAATTAAAAACATATGGTCTGTACTCCCCCCTACATCTCACACACACAGACAGCTGTGATGCTGAACGCAGCTGATGAACAGACAGCAAAACCTTCTTTTTAATCTCGGTCAGGTACTGATTACAGAGGTTTGGGTCTGACTAATTTGCTGGCACACTATCATTCAGTGGAAATGACCTGTCCTGCTCTATGAGGTCTGACCCGGGCTAGCATGAGGCTGTGCTATCGGCCTTGATTCAAATCCTCTATTTTCACGTGTAATCTCAGCCACGAGAGATGGCGATCTCAGAGCAAACTGCAAGCTACCGTACGACGAATGCTTTCCAACTTCTCTGCCACTGATGAAGGCACCTGGCGCCTCTGCAGCTGGAAGCATCTGTGAAAACAAGATGGTAAACTGATGAGGAGGCTGGCACCGGTGGTGTGTTCTCAGCGGAAAACCCATGAACAAAGCAGCCATTGATTAGCACAGAAGGAATATTTCAGTAGTCCAACCTGTGTAAGTAACATCCATTGATTTATTATTATTGTGTAGCCATTAAAGAACCATAATTATTTGAAAGTCTTTAATAAGTAAGATTCCCTTCATACAAAATTGCACTTCAGGAATATTTTAGCTATTTAGTGTACCTTTGCTATAAGGTAATTGGCCTAAACAAAAGTGATTCTGTTAGAGGTTAACAGGTATTGGCAGACTAAGAATTGATGGCTTTGTTAATTTGGTATTAAGAAAAGCTATTCCAAAACTAGCCGGTATGAACATACAAAGACCTTGTGTGATATTTACCATTTCCAGTGCACAGGGTTATGATTTCTTGCTAGCAAGATGGCAGTAGGTACGTCTCCTGTTATGATCCAACTATTCCAGTAAATGGAAAGCCCTTTGAATGAAGACACTGTGATTTATTATTAGCTTAAATGTGTATGAAACTTTGGTAAAACTTTACTTGAAGTAATCATCTGTCACGCACTATAGATACCTGAAAAATGCATTACAAAGCATTCTTAATACTCATAACAATCATTATAACGCATTTAAACTTTTAATGAAATATATTCCACATGCATGTCCATGGGTTTTATGCAATCACCTTGCACAATATATTTTATTTAATACACCCGAAATTAAGTATGTATTTTAAATGTTTAACATTAAATATTTTTTAATTAGCTAACAAATGAAATAATTGATTCAAGGGCACCATAATAATTGTTTTATAACTGCAACAGGTGTGGAAGTCATAGCCAATGCCCAACCTACCAAGTCAGCCTCTTGTGTTTTGCATTTCATATTCCGTAATCATTTTCTGATAAGGGATAGCCTTGCAAGTGATTCAGAAACCACGTGGTATTTGAACTATTGTTTCAATGTATAAAACACGATAATAGTATTTTGAAACAATGTTAGATGTTACATCCTTAAGTTCACTACATTCTAAATGCACTTCATTCAGAATATTTACTGCTGTGGTTTTACACTAGAATAATAATTCAGTCACTTAACAGATGGTTACCACGTCTTTCAGCAATATAGCATTATTTTCCATCCATAGACTGTCCATTTAAGGCTTTCTGTACATTGCATGATATTACTGCTCCAGCTGAGGAATGTTTACTGATCTGGAAGACATTTGACGAAAGACATTTTGATTACATTGCTGAGAACAGGTTTGATGTTCTGGCATACGACTGAGTTACACAATCTAATACACGTCTCGCCAGCACCTTAGCTAGCTGACAGACTGATTGTCCCAGAAATTCATCCAAGGAAATGCCTATCTGTGCACTTATGTTTGAAAGGCAATGATCGCACAATTTAACAACCTCCACCGGAGTATGTAATGGCTAGTGTCGTCAATGTCGTATACAGTAGGCTCTGCCATTCAGAGGAGGGCAGGAGAACTCACTCTCTCTCCACAGTGAATATGTTGTGATTTTGCTTTCAAACCCCTGTTCAAACCAGCGACAGAGCCAATGGGGGGCCTGAAATTGGATCCACCCCCGGATGCCCCTCTATTTTCATTGGCTCCGACTGACGCCAGTCACGGAATGCGGAACATGTGGGGCAACTATTTCAGCAGCTCCCAGAATTACAAGCATATACATAAAGTATAGGCATAGTTAATGTGTAAAATATATCAGAAAAAAAGCCTTAGAAAAAGACCAGCTTGTGTCTGAAGTGTTGCATACATCTTAATAAATGGATAAGTACGTGACAGATGCATTTTACAAAGGATGTCCTGTTGAATTATCAATATACACTGATCATCAAATTTCTAAATTTGGCAAGATAATACACAAAAAAAAACAATGAGTGCTATCCTGCTCCGGAACTACCAGGGGGGGGCACAGCGCCCTTTTTATTGCCTTGGGAGTTAAAAAGTCCGGACGGGTGCAGCCAGGGGAAAGGGGAGTGACCTCTGGGTATGATTCTTCCCTGAGGCGATGGCTGACACTCCTAGAGCAGGTATGCACACAGTCAGGCCATGATCTCTGCTTGGCAATTCGTGCAGAGGGTTGCTTTCTCTTCCACACACGCGCCCACACACAAACTCATATCTTTGTGGGGACCGTCCATTCATTTCTATGGGCAAAACCATAATCCCGACTATGACAACTTTAACCCTTACCCTGCTCTAACCTTAACCACAAGAAAGAGTTCTGGCAATTTTTTTTTTTAATTTATTGTATAACAGATTTTTCAAAAATTAAGTCTTCCATTGTGGGAACCAGGAAAATGTCCCCACAAGGTAAAAAATATCTGGTCTTTGTTAACATTGAGGAGACACTGTATATTCACTCACTTACATTTAGCCTAGGCTGCCTTAAACCCAACACATTATCTAAATAAGCACAAATCCTGCTTTGTGATACAGGCCCAGCGTATTGTCATAGGAGTCCAAGTATATGTAATGTCATTCAGTATTGCTTTGTTAAGTGCTCAGACTCTATGCTTTGTAAACACTGACACCTAGTGGGAATTTAGATTTATTTGTATTCAAGGTGAAGGAGGATATCCATAATGTGCTATTCAGTTACTGGTTCTACAGAAGCTCTGGTTGTGGAAATATCTGGGTAATAGGCAGATCCATCCATCTGTTTCGCATACTTGCGTCTGCAAAATGGGTCAAGATGGGAGTAGCTAGGCATGAGAAGAATGTGGTTAACTGTATTTTATTTTGTTCAGGTGATTTTTAAGTGACTAAAGTACATATTAGCCTGTGAGGTCAGTGTTTCTAGCCACTAGAGAATGAGGAATTGAAGAAAGACAAGAAATTGAAGAAAGACATTTCAAAGAAGGTCAAATTCTGCAGATTCTGGAGCCAGAAGGAGCTGGACTTGAAGTGAAGCGTTAACGCCAAGAAGAGTGTGAGCGAAGTACTAATGTCTCCCGAATATCTAGGCAGAAGATACACGGTATGTATCTTTTGTTGTGCGTGCTACCTTTGTGTAATGTATTTATTGTTTCAACGTTAATATAAACATAATTATAGCCCTGTGAAGATTTACATGTATGGATAATATGCTTATGTTTGCGAATCATGATGTTTCTTTTATTCTAGTTTTTCACGGTTTATGTGTGTGATGCAGGGTTGCACCACTGGGGGAGGCCGTTTCTGTCATTGATTTATGACAAGCATGTGACTTGGGCATCTCTGCACCCCAAGTCACTTGGAATGATCTGTCACACAGATAGGTCTCAAACCAGCAGAGAGAAGTCCGTGTGATGATCCATTGAGAGAGACCGGCCAGGAGGATTCGGTGATTTAGTGTGTTGAAGGCTGGAGAGAGGTCTAGCAGGATCAGGACAGATGACTGGGACGCAGCTCTTGTGGCTTGTACAACCATAAGGAGGACAGTTCTGGCTGAATGTCCACGTCTGAAGTCAAACTGAAGAGGGTTCAGGACGTTGTTCTTCAATAGAAATTCTGAGATTTGACTGAGTACATCATAATCAACAGTTTTGGACAAGAATGAGTGGAGCGAGACTGCTGATAATTCTCAGTACGTGAAGGGTGAAGTGAGGGTTTCTTCACACGAGTCCGCTTAAATGTGGCAGGGAATGTGCCGGTTGTAAGGGATTAGTTACTCAGGTGGGTAGGTGCAGGGGGTTGTGTAGGAGAGATGGGCTGGAGGAGATGGCAGGCAATAGGGTCCAAGGCGTAGGTGGGGAGCTGGTGGGTGAGAAACATCCGGGCTCAAGGAGGGAAAAGAAGATCCATATGAGGAGGGATCCATGCAGTTGGAGGAGCAGCGAACTGTGTGCTGATATCTATCCAAAAAACAGCCTCAGCATAAAATCCTCTCTCCACTATGTCACCCAGCAGCATTTTCATCTGTTTATGACACTGATTTTAAAACTGAAGGTGAATGTTTGTTAATGTTTTGGTTGTTAATGTGTGGTCTTTCCCCTCCTTCAGCTTCCCTGTGAGACACAGCTAACTGTTCTGCTTGATTTCCGCTGTGGATTCTGGGATTCTGTGTAACGTCACAACCGATGTTCTTATCTGATCTATATATGCTTGTGTTGTTTACAACCAGGAAGGATCGCTCTACGCCTCAATAAAAATCTTTAGCAAAGCCCCAATTTAAACACCCATGTAAGTATACAATTGTAAATGGTATTCTGTCATCCGATATCTCATTTTGGAAATATGTCAGTATAACCGTAAAAATTTGACATACTGCCCAGTAGTGATGGACAGAATGACGCTTCATGAACCATTTGCTGTATTTTTTGGCTCCACTAGATGGTTCTCTGTTAAAAAAAAAATGCCCCCAATCAAAGGTTATGATTTCAAATTTTTGAAAGCCCATTTCCGCCAGTAAAAAAAAAAATGAAATAGAAAGTCGAAATTACGAGATAAAAAAATTGAAATTATGAGATACAAAGTCATAATTATGAGATAAAAAGCCAAAATTATGAGATACAAATTCATAATTACGAGATAAAAACCCGAAATTACGAGATAGAAAGCAATAATTACAATATGGAAAATCATAATTACAATATGGAAAGTCAAAATTACGAGATAGAATGTCATAATTACAAGATAAAAAATCGAAATTACGACATTAAAAAATCGAAATTACGAGATAAGAAGTACGCATGCACTCCAGTCCAGCTGAAGGCCTGTCATCGCTTCATTGGCGTCAATGTGAAGAGACGCAGTTCAAACGTAAGCCATTACAAGTGATGCTTTTTAATGTTAGATACAACTGCCAAACTCTGAATCCCTCATTTCACTACATTATTGTTCAATAAAGGTTGCCACCTCAGCCACATCGGTTTTATTCATCCATCACCAGAGTTAATTGCTTCTTGCTTAAAATCCTCTCAATGGAGCATTTGCTTAATACAATGGCATGCAATTCAACAAGCAAATTAAGTATTTAATTTGTTGTAAAGCCACTTTTAATGTAATCCTCAATGTAGTCATCCATTCCTATGTCAAACTGAATGAGACCTCAAGCCAAAGATGTGATATTTGGACTGGTGTGTGAAAGCATATGACTTTTTATCTCGTAATTATGACTTTTTATCTCGTAATTTCGACTTTTTATCTCGGAATTATGACTTTCTATCTCGTAATTATGAATTTGTATCTCATAATTTCGACTTTTTAATCTCGTAATTATGACTTTGTATCTCATAATTTCGATTTTTTTTATCTCGTAATTTTTACTTTCTGTTTCATTTTTTTGTTTCTTTTACTGGCGGAAATGGGCTTCCATACAAAATACCTTGCCATGTTACAGTTTCTCAGTGGCTGTCATGCAATTTCCTCATCAGAAACACCATTCTCTCCACTCTAAATGAAGTTCTCAAAACAGTTAATGCATTTCCCCTAACACTAAGTCACCTGTGCAGAAGATACCAAAAATCAAAACCTTGTGCGCGTGTGTCAGAGCATAAAACATCAGTCACTTCAACACTGTGACAAATGAATAAAACACTTTCAGGGGGAGAATCACTTCCCCTCTGGTGAGGTGATCCACTCTTTGTGATGATGTTTCTTCATTCCGACCACTTCTTTACAGGCTGTTCTCAGTGTCTCTTTCACTGCCTGCCAACTGGCCTGCACACTACTTCCTTCCCCTTCCCTTTCCTTGTGCAGTTCTTGTAGCACCTCAAATGTGTTCTTCAACTGAAGTTCAAACTCTTCCCTGACGCTGGAGATCTTTAGACGGCTGACATCATACTTCACTCTACACTGTGTTGTTTCCTTCCAGTTCTTCTTCAACTTCAGCTGCATGCTAGCTACTACTAGGTGGTGGTCGGAAGCCACATCTGCTCCTCTTCTAACTGTAACATCCTGAAGAGATCTTCTAAACTTCTTGCTAATGCAGATGTGGTCAATCTGGTTCTCTGTCAAGCTGCCCTTGATACCCAGGTGTTTTTGTGGATCCGCTTGTGAGAAAAGATGCTGCCTCCGATGGCCAGTTTGTTGAGCGCACACAGTTCCGTAAATCTCTCTCCATTATCGTTCATCACTCCCACCCCGTGTATCCCCATGACTTGTTCATATCCTGTGTTGTCGGGTCCAATCTTGGCGTTGAAGTCTCCGATAAGGATGACGATGTCTCTGGCTCGAAATGTCTCTACGATTTTCTGCAGTCTGTTGTAGAACTGGTGCTTGTCTTCTTTATCAGAGTCGTTGGTTGGAGCGTAACTCTGGATGACGTTGAGTTTTATCTTCTTGTGTTTGGTTCTGAAGGCTGCTGTGATGATTCTGGGGCCGTGCGCCTCCCATCCAATCAGTGCCCTCTGTGCTTGTTTGGACAAGATGACGCCTACTCCCTGCATAAGGGATGTGTTACTCTCTTCATGCCCGGAGTACAGTAACAGCTCTCCTGTCGTCAGTTTTCTCTGTCCGACTTGTGTCCATCTGGTTTCACTGATGCCCAGAATGGTCAGGTTGTTCTTTTTCATGGCGGCGGCTACCTGTGCCATCTTGCCTGTCTTGTACATGGTCCTGACCGACCTGGTCGAAAGAAGGGTGGTCGGCTCGGTGGCTTCCTTTCAGCTTTCATCATCTAGCGTCATGCGCCTCCTAGTTGTTGGAGATCCTTCATCTTCCAGGAAGTTAGTCTCTGTTTCTCTTTTTGGCGTTTCTGTAGCGGTTGAGGTTTTACGAGGTGGGGTTGCTAGCCCCACGCCCAACCCTCCTCCTTTTTCATCCGGGCTTGGGACTGGCAATGGCGGAGTTGGTCATTTGTGAAGGGGTATCTAATAGCCCATATCTACATTACATTTTACAGATGATATCAGAAATTTTTGAGTTGCTTAAACAGTGTAGGTATATTTTTTGTGTTTCATTTAAGAACAGATATTTGTAATAGTCTTCCAATTTTCGTGATTATGTTCAGGTAAAAAAGCCCAGAATAATAAGGAAAACAAAATTGTAAGCATTTTGCATGCATTTCCAAGCTGCTACAGGGTGATTAATTCAGGTATTTACCTTGGAATGAAACTCAAGGAGCCACAGTCTGTTTTAATTTCTCTTAAGGCCTATTGTCATGATCGGTCCCCACCAGTCCTGTCTTGCTCCCATTTGGCCAGCAGGGGTCTCTGCTGGCTCTCCTATGCCCTCATGTTCCACACCTCGTTCCCGTTCTTTGTTAGATGTGATTCCCAGTGTTAACCATGGTAATTTTTACACCTGTCTATAGTAGTCTTGTACTCGCCAGTATGTCATTGTTCGACAGTTCGCGTCTGAACCCCCGTGTTGGTACCTACTCTCCTGCTATAGCCTTGCCAATAAAGTTCCCTTTGGGGTTTAGCTTTCTCCGAAGCCGCCTTTGGGGTTTCTTTATGCCTCCTGGCACTCGCAGATGTGACACCTACTAATAGGCAGATCTTGGCATGGGTGAGATGGGAAATTGCCCAGAGCAGCATCATTCAAGGGCGCCATGAGGCACCCGCACAACGTCACCACTTTACATATGAGCAGCTGCCTCAGAATTCGCTCAGGGCGATACATAAACCAGAAATACCAGAATTGAATGCAGGACGGAAAAGCAGGGAGCAAACACCGGGAAAAGTCCCACATCTCTGAGAGTACCTCCCACAAAGGTCGTCAAGTCCTAGTATTGCATTACAGGACTTAAAAAAGTAATAGACTGGAAAATATCTGTAAGCACGTGTATAGAAAGCAAATCAGGATGAGTGCAGAGGAATACGGCTGTGAAATGGGCGAGGTCATGTCCGAATGGTGACTGAGATGTATGATGAAAGGGGTGCTCTTTCGAGAAAATAAGGGCCAGCGAGACGCTACCCGGAGGGGCACCGGTATTTGACAGGATCCCCGCCGGCGGCGACGCACCCACATGCTGTTTGAACGAGTTCTTCAGAAAGCAGCAGCATGATCCAAATAAGACAGAAACAGGCCAATATTTCAGGCTGCATTTAATTCAAGTACTTTAGGGTTAAACCACAAGCCCCAGAATGCAGTTCTCATTTTCATTTCTTCACCTTATTAGGCAAATAGTCTTACAATTTTATAAAACTTAGACTTTCAAAGCCAATTTTATTCACATGTGACATGAGATCATGTGTCAGATAAATGGTGGCGTGCTTTGATGACTTTGATAACAGAGAAAAACTCCTGTTCCTATTTAATGAACTACTTCGACTTGAAATTCATGCAAGTGGAGAGAATATGGAGAGATGCCGTTAGAAAAGTGAAAAGTGAATAAAGGCAATATATGAGTGACACTTTACTAATTTCACCCATCTCCTGGTGAGAGAAACGTGTTCTGCTTGTGACTGAAATCTGTGTGGAAAAACAGGACCCTTGAAAAGGATGAATAATTTAACTTAAATTTTTGGTACTTAGCTATTAATCTCATATGAACATCACAGCAATCTGTCTGCTGAGATTCTGTGAAAATATGTACAAAAATCAATTTATTGTATGCTTTTGAGCATAAAGCAAACAGGTAACACATTACTAGTTTAAAATCTTTGATATCTGTAGCAGATATATCCAGGACGACAGGGAAATAGAAAAAAAATTATCGTAAAGTGTAATGAACTGGATAGGCTCTGGACCCCCTGCGACCCAGTAGGATAAGCAGGTTGGAAAATGGATGGATGGATGGATGGATGGATGTAATGAACTAGATTAGTATTTGATCTAGTACAAAGCAGCAGGCAAATTTCACTTTGGGATCACACAGGACCAAAATCCAAGATACACATTGTCACATAGAAGAGAGAGGATACAAACATTTGTGCTTGACCCAATAATTTGGTCATTTGCTCACCCAGCAGTTGGCAGGACCCGGCTTGTCAGCCCATTGAGTATCCATTTGGCCTGCAAGGGGCTCTGGCCATCCCATAATCACCTAATCACCCTCATACCTGTCTCTAGTTTTCTTATTAGGTATTATTAGTTATCTGTCCCTTTTGGTTTTTCCTACAAGAAAAGCTTGCATCTGGATTGTTCACCCATTCCCTTCTCAGTCACGTGACAACAGTATTTGTGCAGTTGGTAAGTCTGCAGATTTTGTACCAAAGCACTATGCTCATGGCTGTACTTGAGTAATTCAGCTGATGCTGAATTATCAGCGACAGAGAGCATTTATCGAGACCCATCAAACAGCAGAGGTGACAGAGGCCACCTTGCTGTCCCCCCCGCAGGGCTGCAGCTTCTGCAGGGCATAGAGGGAGGTGTGGTGCAGGCATGGGGCGTCTTGCTGCATGGGCTGAGCCAGGCTCTTCTGGTAGGCCTCATGCTGGAGCTGCATAATCAGGCGATTGGCTTTTTGTCTTCCTGCCTCCTGTTCCTCTGCACTCTGCCTCCTGGTGGTGATAGGGACACATGACACAAATTTAAAGTATTCAATGTATTTCCGCATAGTTCTGAAACAGTTGTGCCTCAGCTGCTAAAGTTTGTTACAACTTAAAGGTTATATAATAGAAAAATCACGTATACACATTTTTATGCTGTTTAGTGTGATGACCGGCAAGCAGCAAAGTAAAAAAAAGTTCTACCATTCTATTACTTTCAGATTTTTTAGCTAGATAATGAGCAGGCTAAGACTAAAGAACAATTGGTTCTGAGAGGGTATTTCTAAGGTAATATCCAGCTACCACTGGGTACCACCCCCATTCCAGACCAATCCAGTTATTTCCACCTGTCACTCAGGGGGCCCTTGGAATCACCCTAACTCCCCCCACCTTCCCCCTCCCCTTACAGTGCCCCTGACTGCAGCTAACAAAAAAAATAAGGCACGTTTCCCAAATGTCCAGAAAATACATCTATTTCACTGGGTGAGTAAAGCAGGGAGCTCACTGCAAGTAACTTTCACTTGACCGAGACATTTCTGTGGAAATCCTCAGCTACTGAGTGACATAAAGTATATGACTTCCAACATGTCTGCTGCTGGTAATTACTGCAAAGATGGGTTATAGCAGTTTAATAGTAGGTAAAGCTAATGTGAAAACAATTCCAGATTACAATTAATTATGACCTGACAGTGGGAATTTTCAACAATGCTAGCAACACTCCAGTGAGGAGAAAGATGACAGCCAGAGGCTCTTAGCTGACACAGAGCTGCATGTGTGCAGACAATAGTCTGCTCTAGAGCCCTGCATTGGGAGCGGGATCCCGCGGGTCCCGCGGGACCCAACGCAAATCTCACGGGATTGGGCGGGTTTTAGATTGTCGTGGGCGGGAGCGGGCGGGAGCAACAGAGATAGCGGGCGGGATAAAAATAGACAGCGGGTCCCAAAATTGTTAGCTTAGCAGGATGGAGGATGCAGCTGATGTTGTTAATAAAATTGCAAAGGGAGAATATAAAACAAAACTAAAATTGGGGAAATCGGAGATATGGAAAAACTTTAAAATTGTAACAAACAAAGAGGGTAAAGAGCTGAACTTTGTGTGTTGTGTGAAGTGCGGCAAAGCGATAGTGTACAACGGGCACAAATCTGGCACTTAAGGATTTTAAGTAAGATAAGAAAATGTATTAAATTGTGATGTTCAGCAAGTTTTAATTTCTTTGAAATTTGTCTCAGGGTTTTCTTCTTTTTTTGAACTTCTCTTGTTCATAATAATAAATGCGATGTTTGCACATTATTTATATATTTGTTTATTTTAAATAACTTCGCATATATTTGCACATCTGGTTTAGATTATGTTAGATTTGTATTTGCGATTCAAAGCTGAGAGATTTTCTAGGAATTTGTTTTTATTTATTCAGTTCTTGTTCTAATTAAATAAAACATGCAACGCATATAAACTTACTGCGTCGTGCGATATATCAGTTAATGGGCGGAGAGCGCATTTAATTTTTGATCTTAAGTGTTTCACATCCTCTGTGAAAGAGCCAGTTTTTTTTTACTTTATAAATATATTTTCATAATTTTTTTACTTCATAAATGTATTTTCCGGGAGCGGGCGGGAGTGACAGAGACAGCGGGCAGGATTGGGCGGGAATCGTCAGAAATTCAGCGGGAGTGGGCGGTAATGGTCAGAAATTCAGCGGGAGTGGGCGGGAGCGGGATTAAAAAAATAGTCCCGCGCAGGGCTCTACTGGGAAGAACACTTAACCCTTAGAACCCGACAAACACAAAATGCCTTGATTTTCGCACCCATTAATCTCATAACTTTGGATAAGTATAATGTACAGACATGAATTGCATATCCTTGCAATCAAGAGAAGTTCCTCAATCTAGTCATCCAAGTTAAAACATTGTGTGCTATAATTTTCCATATAGTAATCCAATGCGCAATGAGGCATATATTTTAAACATTTTCCATGAAAAAGCACCCCTAATAATCAATTAAACATTGATATTATTCACATTAGATGGAAAACAAAGTGCATATTCGCTTCTGCGAAAAAAATGTTTTTTATATGTTATTTATTATAAGCCTATTAAAATGGGCTAGAAAAAGAAAATATGGGCTGGAGTTTTTCTAGAAATAACAAAACACAGCATTCTATTAGGAAGACAATCACTAGATATTTTCACAATATTTATTCACAAAAGTTTGTACAGATATGTTAGTCGAACCCCCTTCAAAACAGTTGAAATAGATCATGCCCATTGTGTGATGACAGATGAGCAGAGAGGAGGCAGACCCAGTAATGCGGGAGAATACTGTAGGTGTTTATTTGGAATGCCAGGTGCAAACAAAGCCAAGGGGGAGATCCAAACGCGAGGTCGGGTCGGAAGCAGGGGTTTGGTAGCTGGTGAAGTCAGTCCTACAAACAGGCACGGGACGAGACGACGAAGGAGAAGGAGGAACGAGGACGGTGGGTCAAGAGCACAGGACAGGGCAGGGCAGGCAGGAGTGAGCAGGTAGGCAGGGCAGGCGAGACAGGAGGGCAGGACGCAGTAGGCAGGGCAGACAAAACACAGAGAAATGCTTGGTAGGGTTCCTAATCATGGCAACAATACTTCGCAATGATAGCGAAGGTTCATCCGCTTTAAGAAGCAGAGCAATTATTGGGGAATTGCCTGCAGCTGTTCTGTCCCGCCCATGCGGGGGCGTGACACATTTTGTAATTGAAGCAACTCCCACATGTAAACACATTGATGTGCTACAGCATTGGTTTATTGTTTGAAGCTAACAAGCAACACACACCAAACAAAGTTTCCTTCTCTAATTTCGTTTTACCAATCATAGTGCATATAGGTGAAAAAACAATAAACATTCAGCATTAGCCTCTAACCGTTTGTTATGTCTGTGTTTATCCAGTGGATCATAAACTAAACAATGCTTTTATATTTATATTTCAATTTCTTTCCAATGTCAAAGTAATAAATAAAAATACACTATATTGGCAAAAGTATTGGGACACCTGCCTTTACACACACATGAACTTTAATGACATCCCATTCTTAATACATAGACTTTAATATGGAGTTGGCCCACCCTTTGCAACTATAACAGCTTCAACTCTTCTGGGAAGGCTGTCCACAAGGTTTAGGAGTGTGTTTTTGGGAATTTTTGACCATTCTTCCAGGAGAGCATTTGTGAGGTCAGGCACTGATGTTGGACGAGAAGGCCTGGCTCGGATAGGTGTTCTATGAGGTTGAGGTCAGGGCTCTGTGGAGCCAGTCAAGTTCCTCCACACCAGACTCGCTCATCCATGTCCTTATGAACCTTGCTTTGTGCCCTTGGGCGCAGTCATCTTGGACCAGGAAGGGGCCCCCCTTGGATCGTCCTGCAGTGTCGGGGGGGAGGCGTGCCAGGTCGCTGCGGTGGGCGGCGGTCCGTCCTGCCAGGGGACGGGCTGGGCCCCTCCGGTGTGTGGGGGACCGTCCGCCGGGGGGGGGTGGTGGTGGTCCCGGTTGGTGGGGCCCTTCGGCCCTGGACACGCCTGCCTCGGTGGGGGGGTTGCGGGTGGGGCTGGGGGGCTCGCCGCCCGTCCTCCCTCTGCGGGCCTCCCTGTAC
>JABJVO010000050.1:10026891-10046089 GCA_026770805.1 Boulengeromyrus knoepffleri
TATTTAGCAAAATTGAGATTAATAGTTACATTTTATTGTTGAGGGGCAAAGACAGGGCTCCATACGCACATACACATAAAAAAAAAAAAAAAAAAAAACCAAGAAAAGGGCACTTGAGGCATCCTGGAGGAAAGGAGCGGGTGCTCAAGCTTTCTTCTACAATCGTATGACTTTCGAATTTTCAAGGATCATGCTTACATAATTTATGCAAATTTCATAATCATTCTTAACTCGGATCAAAATTTCGATTCGAAACTACGTTGCATAATGATGTTCTCCGATGCAGTGTGACCTGTTTTTCTGCCTATTTAGATGTTTAAATTTTTAATGACTAGCTCAAGTTTTATCAGTCAAGGTAACAATATTGGTTGTGGTATCCATATTTTGTGCGTGTGATTTTCAACAGGGCATATATCAGGTCCTACAGAAATGCGTTAAACTATGACCATACTGTCTTTAGGTTGCAAAAATCACAATAAACCGAGATTTTACGATTTATATTAATGCTATTCTATATCAACGTTGTATATAACTAGCCTAAATGACAGCGGTTAATTTTCATTTTGTTTCATGTATTTATTTAACAGGGACAATGCTCATTGATCAATATGGGAAAAAATACTGTAAATGGTCCCGAGTTAAAACTATAGACTAATTTCCATTTGTTGTCACTGGCCAGTTCTTAAAACGGCAATCTAAAATTATAATAAAATCTCACTGGCTTTGGTGAAACGTAAGATGTTATTAGTGAAGTTTGAAATACATACGTTCACAAATACATAACAATTAATTAGAAGGCATACGTGTATTGTAGTTACACAGTTCTGAACTCCATTTGAACAAATCGTGATATATAAACATATCAGTCATCGGCATCAACCACAAAAGGAGGCAAATGATTAAATAAATACGTACTGACAATTACTAAGTAAATCAAGTAAATGTATCAGTTTGATCTACCTATCTATCTTACAACTTGTTTTATTTGTTTTGAAACATAGCCATCAATAATTCTATACTACCCTATACTATGTGCACCAATATAGAAATTATACCAATAACTGATGTTTGGCTGATTTATAATACATATTCTTTACATTTTAATTTAATTAGTACCCAATCATTTGGATAAATCAATAATACGATATATAAAAAACTTATTTTGTACAGTCTTTCTGTTGAGAATTTGAGGTGTGTTTTACTAGCAAAGGTTGGTATTTCGAATAATGACGTTTAGTTAAAGCAACTTTGCAGGCATGCGTTTTTAATCATCTAAACAGACATACTGTTATATAGACTATAGATAATAATGAAAATTACTGCAAGTGTTGTATTTAAAATCATGGTCACACCGTTGAAGTAAAAAGAAAAAACAATATTTTAGGCCTAATTGTCTTATGGGTTTTAAAACATATTGATTACGAATCCTATTTCTTTTAAAGAAAAACAGCCTAATGTTTTCCACCTTTTTAAATTTAAAAGTACAAGTAAAGAAAAACTATTTCATCTCACCAGTGAGTCTGTCTTTTGCAAATCTTCTGTTGTTTTCCATCCAGGGGAACGCAAAACAATCAGCGTTTCCCACGCCCGCTACCCCAGGCGCGATGCCAGTGTGATGGATAGCGACAGGGGGACGAGGCGCAGGCGGCACAGGTCTATGGGCCGGGACGCGGATCACCCCGCCTGCGGTCCCTGCCTTTACATTGACTTTCATGTGCATGCTTAAGTTAATCTTCATGCTTGCATTGTAAGAGGAACATACAGGGTTATACATATCGGAAGCCAGCTGGTAATCCTGCTCGTCGGTCCGGTTCGCCAGCATGCTGGCTTGATCCGTATTATTCAGAATCTGATCAATTCCAAAGCGTATAGGCTCGTGCTGTTGGATCTGATTGAGTTCTTCAGTTCCAGGTTGCTCCATAGTTGGCTTAACATTTACTTCTTTGGGTCTTTTGAAATCCCCACAAAATATAACCCATGCGAAGAAATCTACAGTGTTTACACGGAAATATGCGTAGTAAATTTTGTCAGTTTTATGCTGCGGTTTTAATAACCAGTAAAATGCAACTTGGAAAATACGATGCCTGCATAGTCCATCAAAAATATGCCACAGTCACAAAACACAGACACTGAAATTATTTTTTCATGTTTCCTTGTGAAAAAACAATGTCAGCATTGATAAACTGGTTTATGCGCAAGCGATCAAAAAGTGGACTATAATAGATCTATTAACTGATACCAGATCAAAATATTATTGCTACGTGACGTTAAAGGTCTCTTTTCTTGATTGTGTTTGTAACAATTACTTCAGTCCACCGAAAGTCCACAGTATTTGAAGCGTAATCTCTTTATATCCAATAGCATTACAAGCTCCTACCATGAATATTAATAGAGTTTCCACAGTGCTGGTATACGTAGGCGATACCTTCCTTTCATCGAAATTCCAGGGTCCCTCCATCCCACTGGTTTGGTTCTTAAAGACATAGCGGCCCATGTGAAGTGCTTTCACAATGTATGCAATATGTAACGTGCAATGCAGTGTAATGCAGCCTACATACAGTTTTGTATAAATGTTCAAAGGTAAGAACATAAATAATTTTTTATCAATGTTATATTAACTATGTTTAGAATTACTGCCATCCTGTACTTCCATATAGAATTACGTATGTAGGACACCAGTTATGAATCATTGCGATAAGCGGTGCTTTGGAAAAATGGGCGGGTCTGTTTTGCAAAATAAATCGCCATCCGGCGTTAAGTTTACACCTACTGGGGTTTAATTAACACGAGTCGCCTTTTCATATTTAGTATAACGCGACGTACAATAGCATTACATGAGGGACTAACATGCCATTTAAAGAGACACTTTTAGGAGAAGCATGGCATTAAAAACGGCGCTTGTTAAGTTTTTTTGTCTTCCCTTGCTCTCCGGACTGCTGCATTGCTCAATGAACAGAGTGTGTGGCTATACCTGTAAACCCCTTAGTTGTGTGTTCAAATCCTACCTCCTCTGTTTCATTTGTATCAGTTTTTCTAGTTCCTGTGTTTTTGTGACTTAATAATCTGTTTTGGTTTTTTGCTTTGTGCCTTGGTTTTGTCTTACCTGCCTTCATTATTTCCCCAGTGTTAGATTCTGTTTCCTTTTTTCTCTGTCAGCTTCTTATAGTTTCCCTGTTGATCTCACAGTTCCTTGATTTAATTATTAGTTTCACTTGTTCCATGTTTTCTTGCACCAGTCCTTATGTGTTTTATCTGATTGCTCGTTGTCCTGCACCCTCCCTGAGTGGTTAATTGTTTCATGTCTCACTCCTCCTGCGTCGTTACCCAGTTCGGTTTGTGTATTTATGTTCCTGCCTTAGGTCAGTTCCTTAGTGGATTACTGTATTTCAGAATATTACATGTTACCTGGTGCTGTTTTATATTTGTATCCTGCCTGCCTCCCCCCTCCCCCCCCCCCCCCCCCCCCCCCCCCCCCCCCTTCCTCCCCCCTCCCCTCCTCCTTTTCTCTTTTTTTTTTTTGTTTTTTTTTTTTCCTCCTCCCCCCCCCCCCCCCCCCCTCTTTTGTTGCCATCTACCTGGACCTTGTTCCCTTGACTTTTTTTTCATATAGTTGGTCTTTGTTTTTCCTATTTTGCTTTTTGAACCCTTGCGGTCCGTTTGTTTTGTAGTGTTCCCAATTTTCTTGTTTCTGTAAATAAACCCGTGTTCCTGTGAGCCGCAAGTGGATCGTCCACTTCTTCCCTGCCTGTACCATGTCTCGCCCTCCTGACAGAAACTCTTGAGTCCATGACACACCCCCCTCATTAAAAATAGCTAAAATAGATTGATGGGTTTAGTTAAGCAGCTGCTCAAAAACACATATCTCAGCATGACAGCCATCTGCAGTCTAGCTAACTGAAAGGCATATATTAAAATAACTTTTACTAATTACTAATATGTGACAATTTTAGATTCCTACCAAGACTGAGGGTCTCCTACACCAAGTTTTAGTCATGGGAAGCACAACCAGGACCTTGTGGTCACTCCAGTTTACTTTCAGGGGAGGTCATAAGGGGACAACTAGAGAGGAAATATGAAGGCTGTTTCTATTAAGTCCAAGAATACTAGATTTTCTTAAATGAAACATTAATTACGACTATGATTGTCACAGTCTCTAATCAGCTCAGCTCCATATCCAGCATTCAGCCTGGAGCCAAAACCCTGCCACAGTCCTCATTACTGGGCTTCTAAACACTTTTTGTTCATTTCCTGTTTGTGTCAGGGTCAGCACCCGTCCATCCCTGCCCTTCATGTCTCTTCCCTGTTTGGCCAGCAGATGTTGCTGGCCATCCTGTTCCATCCTCTGTCTTCGTATTAGACCCTTGTGTGTTTTCCCTATTCCCTGGACTGCCGCATGGCTGAATGGCTGTAACCCTCCAGTCATGAGTTCTAGGCCAATCTCACCAATTGTTTGTATTTTTTGGTTTTCTGTTCCCTAATGTTTGGTATTAGTTATCTTTTGATTTTGGTTTCGCTTGTATATGTTCCTAGTCTTCTAGTGCTGTTAGTGTTAGGTTCCCTGGTTCCTGCTCCTTGTTAATTCTTGGTTAATTTTTTGATGATTCACACCTGCCCTTTGTTATTCCTCGTTACCTGTGTATTTAAACACCTGCCTTTGTTAATTTCCTCAGTGAGTTATTGTACTATGTTACTGCGTGTTGGAAGTTCTGTTTTCTTGCTTGTTTTCAGTCCTTTTGGGTTTGATAGATAGTGTGATTTGTTTTGTAAATCCCTTTTTGATTCGGACTTGCCAGTGGATCGTCCACCTTTTTTCCCGCCTGCACCATGCCACACCATGAGTTTGTATGTATTTATAGTGCCCTCACCTGGTGACTCATTTCTAGGTATTGTGAGTTTCACCATGCAGATCACTTCTGCACTGTTTGCCTGTATTACCAACCTTCGGACTCCATACTTGCCCAGAATGTTTCTCAACCACTTCCCTGTCTTCCTGATTGTGTCTTCAGATTGTGGCTTTGGGTTTGTTAATAAATGCTGTGGATCCTGCTGTGATTACACACCAGTCTCAATCATTACAATGGTAGAAATATATAAGTAATATATTGCCCTAAACTCTTCTAATCTGTGAATAATCAGACACATGCGGCATCCATTTTTCCAATGCACTCTACAATAGTTCATTAATACGCATACCACAGAATGCTCAGTTTCCATTTCAGCTACTAAAATGCTTAATGAACTTCATAGCTAAGGCATGTGGAGTCATGTTGGGTGAGTCATCATCAAAACTTATTTCCATCCATCCAATGTATTATCACAACGACCATTTCCATGTTAAAACAAAAAAAAAAGTGTGACGGTTGAAAAACTGACAATATATTATGCAAAACAACATTACCAACAGTTTGATAAAAGTTCAAAGCTAGGCTCCTCCCATCAAGAAGAGACTTTGGAGGATTGGATGCATCTTCCACTGGAACCCTTGAGCACCAATGATGGGATTACCCTGTATTTCAACTGGATAGAACTGAAGAGCCAGGAGCACCAATCCTGTTCTTGACAGATCTGGTGAAATGGGGAGACAAAAACAAAGAAAATAGCCTTCATTCCCCCCGCTGCACATAACACTGTAACCTGCCTGTCAGCAGAAACCAGCATAGCCATTCTTCTCTGACCTCTGTCATCAACAAGGCATTTCCATCCACAGAACTGCTGCTCACTAGATGCTATTTTTGTTTTCTGCATCATTCTGTTTAAACACTAGAGACTGTTGTTCATGAAAATCCCAGCATCACAGTCTGCATGTAGTCTGTACAGTCTGCACTCCAGTTCCCAGAATGACTTCCTGTTCCCCCTATTGTTCCCCATATTACCCACCTGTTTCTGTTGTCTAGTTTACCTTGATTGTTTCATCCTGCCCAGCTGTGCCTTGTTAGCCTATTTAACCCCGTTCTACCCAGTCTTTTCTTGTAATTTCTGTGTTTTGTACTGTGTTTGAGTGTTCACTGTAGTTCTGCCTTGCTGTTGTTGATTCTGTCTCATGCTTTTTGGTTGATTGCTGTGCGTACTAGTTTTTGAGTATTTTCTGTTTATCACCATGTGTATTCCTCATGCTTTTGCCCATTTGCCTCCAAGTTTTAGATTGTAGATTACATTTTCCCACCCTTCAGAAGTTTGATTAGACTATTAAAGGAAGTTCTTGATTTCTCTATGATTGGAGGATAGAAGTAAAGCTTTGTAACTTGCACCTGCACCTTACACTGCAGCACCATTTCATTTACTGACTACCTCCTTTCCCAGAATCTGCTGTCTGCATTCTGTGTGGATATATTTATGCTGGTTTTGGCCCCTTCCTGAAATTACCTTGTATTTTATTTACTGATATTGCATTATGCTATGGGAAGATGCTGCTGTGTGTCTTTGTTCTATGCAATAAGAATAAAAATCAACAATTAAATAATTATGGAAAAATATGGGTCATTCTCACAAACCTGAATTTTTAACAAAAATTATAATGAAATGCAGTTATTCTTTTGTGTAGATGAATTAACATAACTTTTTAGGTATATTAAAATAGTCATTTGTTACTCTTTTTTTTAACCGTTTATCCCAAATAGGTAGTCAAAAAAAAAAATCAAAGAACACAAAACTAGATAAAAATGTTTTAAAATCTGGTGTTTGCATGTAACCAACAATAAACAATTTGTATGATGTATATTTTTGCTCAACTTTTGGTTAGTTTTGGAGTTTTTTTCATCTCTAACTCTTGCCCTGTATTTGATGAAATGCTTCTGTTTATTACAAAAAAATGGTAATATAACAACACTGACTGATTACCCCAGAGGTAAAATTATGTACAGCTTAAACAATTAAGTTGTATAACTGAATCTGTCTTCAAATTAATTTTAAAAAAGAGAAAATTGTGAGTTCATGAGAATGAATCCTGCATCAATTTGGGGATTCAATTTATAAATATTAATGATTAATCACAGAAAACTGTGTGATTAATTATACAATTAACAGTCCTTTCTATGGCACAGGATATGGGGAGGGGGAGGGGGTTCAACCCTCATCACCATAGCTGGCCACTCTTGATAAATCTAATGTTTTTATGTAACAAATGGCCTGAGTCCATTTTTTCTGGATGGCACTGCATATTTTACCCTGCTGGGATGGATGAGTACAGCCTCACTGTCTGAGATGAACTACATACCATTAATCATATTTACACTGGTATGCTTAATATGCTTTTATTTTTAAACTGAAAAACCATCAGCCACAAAAGTCTGAATATATAGAATAATCAGCACTGAATTATAATAAATGACATTCTTTCAAAACAAATATAGGTACTGGTACCTTTACACCATATGGAGAATTATGACGTTTAATTTCTCACGTGGAATTTTGTGATACCTTTTCTCTGGCTGAATAATATATTCAACGTGCTCAGAACAAGTTCCAGCTAGACCTGGTATGTTGATGGATATGCACACCTACACCCCGTGAAATGTGTCACCTCCCTACTAGAAGAGAGGCTGAGGGGAACATTCTTCCCGGTAAAAGGGAGCATCAGTCAAGAGGCTAAGTACCTTTTAGCTGGTTAATATTGCGAAGCTGCTGTCATCCTTAACAGCATAAACATACAAACATTGCACATCTGCACATCATGCTACAATAACTAGTGAATAACATAACATAAACTGCTAACAACTGCAAGCAAGTCTTCTCATTACTGAGAATGAAGAATAATAACAAGAAGTGCCAAATTGACACAAAGTTGCTCCTTATAGCATTTCCGTAAAAGGACTGCAAAAAGTAGCACCAACAACGCAGAGACAAATATGGCGGGAAAATGCAGGGAGGTTGCACAATAAAAGGGAAGGCTCACAATGGCTAATCAGGCAAGGATCAAGTATAAACACACGCAAGGGGCTATTTACAATGGATTGGGAGCTTGCCGGGATATGCAAATGAGCTTCCATATCTACGAAGTAAAGGAGGAAGTTCAGTACAATAAGATAGTAAGGATTCTGAACAAACACTAAAATGGAGCAAGAGACATTTAAAGGGATGGTAGGGCAGCCCTGTGGCTGTTACTGCAATCTCACACCTTCAGAGATAATTTCCCCTCTGCGGTATTCGCATGTTCTCCCCCTGCTGGGTTAGGGTCCCCACCTGTCCTATACACTATATGGACAAAAGTATTGGGACACCTGGCCATTACACCCATAGCAGCTTTTATGACATTTTAAAACCAAAGGCATCAATATGGAGTTGGTCCCCCCACTGCACCTTCTGGGAAGGCTTTCCATAAGATTTTGGAGTGTGTCTGTGGGAATTTTCCCCCCTTCATCCAAAAGAGCATTTGTGAAGTCAGGCACTGATGTTGGACATGAAGGCCTGGCTCACAATATCTATTCTAGTTCATCCCGAAGGTGTTCAGTATGGTTGAGGTCAGGGATCTACATGGATCAGTCAAGTTTTTTCATATTCACCTCACCCATGTATGTGGCGGCGTGCTTTACACCACATTACATCTGACGCTTAGCATTGCCCTTGGTGATGTGAGGCCTGCATGCAGCTGCTCAGTCATGGAAGCCCATTCCATGAAGTTTCCAGCTCACAGTATTTGTGCTGGGGTTAATGCCAGAGGAAGTTTGGAACAGTTATTGTCGACAAAGCGTTGGAAACTTTTACACACTATGTGGTTCTGAGTCTGTACTGTCCTGAGTGTTTTTGGTCCTGAGTCTGTACTGTACTGAGTGTTTCCAGTCCTGAGTCTGTACTGTCCTGAGTGCGTGTGGTCCTGAGTCTGTACTGTCCTACGTCTGTACTCTCCTAAATGTGTGTGGTCCTGAGTCTGTGCTGTCCTGAATCTGTACTGTCCTGAGTCTGGACTGTCCTGAATCTGTGCTGTCCTGAGCCTGTACTGTCCTGAGTCTGCACTGCCCTGAGTACATGCTGTCCTGAATCTGTGCTGTCCTGAGTCTGTGCTGTCCTGAGTCTGCACTGCCCTGAGTACATGCTGTCCTGAATCTGTACTGTCCTGAGTCTGGACTGTCCTGAGTCTGCACTGCCCTGAGTCTGTGCTGTCCTGAGTATATGCTGTCCTGAATCTGTGCTATCCTTAATCTGTGCTGTCCTGAATCTGTGCTGTCCTGAGTCTGTGCTGTCCTGAGTCTGCACTGCCCTGAGTACATGTTGTCCTGAATCTGTACTGTCCTGAGTCTGGAATGTCCTGAGTACATGCTGTACTGAATCTGTGCTGTCCTGAGTTTGTACTGTCCTGAGTACATGCTGTCCTGAATCTGTACTGTCCTGAGTCTGTGTTGTCCTGAGACCGTGCATTCCTGAGTGTCTACTGCCCTGAATGCATTCCTGAGTCTATACTGTCCTGAGAGCGTGCAGTCTGAGTCTGTGCTGTCCTGAGTCTGTGTTGTCCTGAAAGTGTGCAGTCAGAGTTTGTGCTGTCCTGAGAGTGTCTTACATATTGCCCTTAATGCCATTTTGATATTATGTATTAGATTATTTGACTGCAGTGCTGTTACATCATTTATTACATTCATTCCAGTGGCTGGCCCTTACGACATGCAAGGGCAAATTCATGTCATGTGAACTTTTGTTGGAGAACGTTTTGAATTTGCTTTTATTGTCTAGTCATCCATGACAGAATATATTATCCTGTCAAGGGCAGTCTAAGTGTAAACAACACTAGTGACTGTATGGTTTGAATCAACAAAGTGTCAGGGTCCAGATCGTTTTAGTTCTCTAATATCCATTTGGGGTTCTTGCATACTGTTTAAAACAGATTTATATTTTGCTACTTCTCCTTTTTACTGGCTGCTTTCCAACCAACTGAAGAAATTCCTTTCCTGTTCACTTAGAATTAACACATTATGTCCTCCAGATATCTGAGGCACAAAACAGTTCAGCCGCAATGCTGAACTGTAGCCACCTCTAAGGGTTTAATAAGGCATGTTATATGGTCATAATTCACCGGAGGGTGCAAACTGAAATCTGATACATTAAAAATAACAGTGCTGTTAAAACTTGGAGATTTTATTTTGAAAACAGCTGCATTTATGTTAAAGATTGAAATTGATACTGAAATTCCCAGTTCCCATACATGATAATTTTAGAATTTCAGTACACAATGTCCCCCTATTGTCTATCAATATAAAATAATCAAAATAATCAATGTCTGTTAAGAATAATTAACACTTACCTCGCAAAATATTACTTCCCAGAATTTCATTTTTAGGAAACTGCATATAGAAATGATGATCAATAAGAGAGATATTTGAGCATATTTATGTTCTTGGTCTTTCCTTTGACAAAACGCTCAGTAATGAACTTACAGAGCAAGATAACAGGAGGAACCCTGGACCAGGATGCATGATTCAGTGCGAAATATGACCTGTGTGATACTTGTTATTCACTGGAATTTCACTTTAAATTTCACTGGAACTACGCATTTCTTTGCTGATGCCACATATCCCAAGGTCAAGGTCAAATTTATCTATATAGCACATTTAAAATTTACCGAGGTTGCATGAAAGTGTTGTATAGAATAGGAAAGAAAATAAAATGAATAGATAATTAAATAAATATCTAAACAATCCATTTAACAGAAAATGAACACAAATTAAGAGAAGCCATTAAAGGGACCAAAAGCCAACAAAAATGTTTTTAAATGGAGGGGGATAACCCAACGTGAGCAGGCAAGTTATTCCACAGACTCTGCTGAATTTAAACGTGTTTCACCTGTCAGAAAACCACTAAACCACCTGTTGCAACACAGCCTTCATCACAGAGATGAAGATGGGTGAGAGCCCTGCATCTACATATATCAGCACACGCAAGCCGTGGCGTCCCTCAACACGTACTCTGTCTGACCCTGTCTGAAACTAAAACATTGCGGTCACTCTCTGTGCCTAACGAGGATTGGTTATCACAGGACTTCATCTACTGCACAGGTCCCGGATGCCACTAAACAAGTTACAACGCACATTTTGTTTTGCCATGTCAGCTCATCAAAATCCTGACACCGAAAACTACTGATTAACGGCCATTTCATTGTTCTGACAAGCTTCTCCAAAATTGTCTGCTATCCCTCCACACACACACACACACACATGTCGGGTAAACATATCTTTATGGGGACCGCTCATTCATTTCTATGGGAAAAATGCTAACACTAACTAAGACAACCTTATCCCTTACCCAGCCCTAACCATAACCATAACCAAAACCAAGAGTTTTTGCATTTTTAGTTTTTTCATTGCTCATTGCTGTCACAGATTTTTACTAAATTGAGTTTTCCCTTATGGGGACCAAACACCACTCCCTTAATAACAGGCTGGGCAGCAGCTGGGTTACTCTTATCTGACCTCTACAGTTTATAACTAATGGCTGCTTAATCACACACAGAATGTTTTATTTTTTTCTAGAAAACATGAGACAGTTGCAATATAGCTAGCCTTTCTACCATTGTCTCTGTATGTCTTGTTTCATGTTTCGCAGTGCCAGACTGCCAGGTCATCTGATTAAGTCTGATAGGTCCCAGTTATGCAATTTTATCCCATTCAAAAACAAATCTTAATCTCAACAAATACACATATTAGACAGAACTTCGAAACTGTGCACATGGCCCACATGTTTCCATTGATAAAATGCGCAAAACATAAAAAGATAAATGGATGTTAAGTTAAAATAATCAATAGATAACTGGTCATATTATAGTAGAAATTATACTTTTATGGATAAATATTTTCACATTCCATAAATTTTATTAATTATCAGAATATGATGAGATACCCCTTATAGCATCTCACAGATTTTTCACGAGGAAATCATCTAAATGCAGTGGAAAAATTTCATGTGAAAAAGTCATACATTTTTGGGTGGGGGTATCTCTAGGAGGAAAATTAGTGATATTGTTTTTATCCTGCTGTTCCATCCAACAGTCACACATTATTATTTTTTCATATTTGTCTATGGACCGCTTTTAACAGTATTTCTATTCCCTAGTACACCAAAATCCATCCATCTGTCCATCTTCTATACCTACTTGTCCTGTGCAGGGTTGCTGGGATCCAGAGCTTATACCACACACTATGGGCACCAGGCAGGGAATAATCCATGATGGGGATGCAAACCCATATCAGATATAACAAAAATAAATTCAGAACCAGGGTTCACTTTGCCATCTCTACCAAAGACGGTCCTGCATCATAATAATACATTTTTTAAAATAAAATTATGTTTCAAAATGCTCGTCTCTCCTTGTAATTTCAGAATAAAGCTGCAGAATTGATTTGTAAACATTTCCTTAGTTAAATCACAAGTCACATAAATTTCAGAGACACTGTTAGAGCACTTTCAAAAAAAAAAAACACTCCAGCAATCATGTTTGAAGTATTTATTTCAGATACATTTTCCAGTATTTTCCTGACTTTTTGGTGTAACGAAATACCACCCTTCAGCCCTTGTGTGCATTAAATGTTAAGTGCCCCCCTGCACATTGCTGGTAATTACATTAACACCTGTCCCCACTTTCACAGAGCGCTTTCCTGCGTTTCCTTCCATTACGTATCACAAAAATGTTGCCAGTTCTTCCAGAAGCCAAAACACATTCTGTCTGCCGTCATTCTGTTTAATTTATTGGAAATCGTGACCACAACTTCAAAAACAGCTACAGCCACTGACAGCCTCAATTATGTGCCCTAATTAAAAACAGGAAGGCGAAAACAAATGATCATGTGAGTCTTCACGTTAGATTTTCATTAGCTGAGTGACTGAGGCCATCCCGGGACTTTAATCCTAATGTATGATGTTCCATTCAGCTGCAGACGTCAGTAGAGGGACAGCTACCATATCTCTACAACTTGGTGTGGGCATTTGTGGACAGTTTTTGAAACTTTATATAAGCCAAGTAACTATTGTGTAAATGCATTCTCATAAAAAAACTTTCTGAGGTTTCTCAACATATATAATATTTCTTTAGCTTTCTTAAAAAGACCATATAGAGTCCATGATTACTACATTTCAAAAGCAGCTGCAGAGTCTTATAACCTTCGCATATTAAAGCCATGAACAAAGAACATAACAACGTAATTTGAAAAATGGATCAAATTTGCAAAAATCTTAAGTATCTTGCAAAGTACCTTATGAGAACATTTATGGGGTATAAATATTACAAAGCAATTATTTTAAAAAGACATCCATCTTCCTGTAGAGGTTCATAACACAGGGATAACATGAAACTTCCAGGCGCAGAGCAGACAGATCATTCAAACTCCCAACCCTGGAATTATGAGAACAGTGATACAGACAACAGTCCCCGAGAAATCATACCAAGCACTGCTTCAGTGTCTTATTGGTAATAAAAACAAACACAAGACAGAATAATGTGGAATAGTGAATTTATTTTAAAAAACATTTGCAACACCGTCTTTATAATTAGACTGAGCTTCTTCTGTATGCAAACTAAAATTAAACAAAATTAAAATTAAATTTTGATTTAAAAGATACTTAAACTTAATTTAATAATTCAACAACTCATTCCTATTACAGGTTAAGACAAGCAAAGACAAGCAAAATGTTATACTCTATATTCCATCAGCCCATGTTCTAACCATTTAATCTTGTGACAAATGTCACAAATGTAACTATTGTTTATGCAAAGTAGGTTTGATTGCTAATCATATATAACACATTAACCCCGCTCTTCACTGCATCTGGTAAACAATGTTGATAAAACAGCTGGCAATAGCATGAATTACAAGGCAGCTAAGCACACGTAACCCTTTATTAATCTGTTAATTAATATAGTTTAATTTGTTTTCTGGAGATATTTCTCCTTGACCCTGCTCATGAAAAGCAGTTGTAAGATTTTACTGCCTGAACTCCTACCATAAATAATCTTAGCATTTTGCCAGGATATATAAAGCTAATTTTATATAGAAACAATCGAATATATCTGGAATGCTACTTTGTCAGTAAACAATGCATAAAGGAAAATGTTTGAAAATGGAGAACATCCCAGAGTGGACCAAGATAAAAATGTTAACCGCATAATTATGATGTTTCATAGCTAGCATGGATCTCCAGCTCATTATGGTTACTGAACATTCATGTAACAGGAAATAAACATTCAGGTGGGCTCAAAGAAACGGTAGTGAAAATATCGACATTCTGAACAATAGGCATTTTCAGCCATTTGGGACAAACAGCACAGTGTAAACTGGGCACCTCACCCTTACGTTAATGGTACGGTCCATCTCCAACATAGAGCAGCTTACAATGATAACCCAGTTGAGCCCACCTGTTGAGCACTGCAGAGAGTATAATCTCAAGGTCTTCCGTGTTGTTGCCTGTTGTTGCTGATCCTGTGCTGGGCTAGTTGTCCCCAATTCAACACATTAGTTTAGTTGGTGGAGCTTCAGTCATGGCATCTTTCGTTACAATGAGAGCCAAAATGAAATGTGTAGCTCTCTTGGTATCTACCATGTAAGTCATTTTGCCCTGAACAATGGCTGCGTTCATTGGAATCCAAGCTGCACAGATTCTAAAATACTGATCACTTGCCTCCGGGGAAGGAGAGAATTTTGAAGTCTTTTTTAACAGAGCATTTGGTGTTTGTTGAACTAGGCAAACCCAAACATTATCACCTTCCCTTGAAATCTTTCACTGAGCAGCAGTGGCTGATCAGCTATCATTCCATCCATTACCCAGATGTTTGAGTGCTTCTCCATTACGCATTTGTAGTGGAGTAGAAATCAATATGGTGGGAAAAACACTTGGAAACTCACTAAACAGTACACTATATAAAACCTTTTAATTCCTCGCCTTTCAAAAACTTAACCTTTCAGCCTTAATACAAAATCCCTGATCAGACCTTTTACTTCATTATATTGTGGTGGTTGACAAAAGCAAAGATGTTTATGTTGTGTTTCGAGTGTCTTTGCTTTTTGAATTCTACTTCATATTATGTTATGTGTGTGTGTGTGCGTGTGTGTGTGTGTGTGTGTGTTTGTGTGTGTATATATATATATATATATTGTTTTCGGTCATTGTTTTCCCCATTTTTTCTTTTTGACCACTTGTGGTCCTTTCCTTTGTAATTTTCGTAATAAACCCCCTTTATATGTCAGAGCTGCTAGTGGATTGTCACCTCCTTCTTCCTGCCTGTACCATGCCCAGTTCCCATGAGAGTATACTGAACTAACGAAAGGTCAGTGAATGTAACTAAGTATCAAATAAAAATAAAATAATAAAACTAGGTAAGATAAAACATTCGATCATGGATTTTGTATTAAGGCTCCCAATTAAAGAGCACAACATGTTACTGCCACCTTTGGTCTGAACGGGTAACAGCCAAATTTCTAGTAGCTTTGTCAGCACTCAGAGCATCAAACCCTGCTAAATCACATATTTGAAAGAGAACTTGCCATTTTAGGCCTTACTCAGGAAACACAGAATATTAGCCTATGGTTAGTTTTACAATAACCGTCTTGTAAAATTTAAAGATTGTTCATTCCAGGTTATTATGTATCAGAACATTCCCCAAAACATTTTGGGAACTAAAAACTCATAACATACTAACAACTGTAACATAAGTTCCTATAACATTTAGAGAACCTACCTAGACCGTTGATATAAGGTTTTCTGAAGGTTACTTGTATTGCAATGGTGAAGGGAACATTAATACTGCTGTGACATAACATGGACGGACTCAAGGGCAGGCGTTAGGAGAAGCAAAGGGGGTTTTATTGGGGTCAAAACATGAAGGCTAGCATGAGGAGAGCACAGGCAACAAGAGGATTGACTTAAATGACCAGACTGGGGAACACAGCACTGGGAAGCACATATATGAGGGACTAATGAGGGACTATCACAAGAGAGAGACACAACTGGGAAGAATCAGAAGGGATCCAGATGACCAGCACCACCCCCTGCTGGTCACACTGGGGGGATGGACAGCACAGGTTGTGACAAATACAACCAAACAGGAACGTTGGCCAAAGGTTATCCAAAGGTTCCCACATTACAAACGTTAGTAGAATGTGTTGTATAAAATAGAAAATATGCATCCAAGAACTAATATTATATTTAAGTTTAAAAGACTTTCTATCGGACAGCCAAACACACCTTTACGTAACGTCCTGTAACCAAAGAATAACCTTCCCGGAACATTCTTGGAACTGAGAATTGTTATATAGGTATCTTGTTACTCACTATGTCTCACTTACTGAGCACTCTTTCCCTTCCCACATCACAGCTGCTCTGCAGGACATACCTGCAGCCTGTTTTAATCTTCCACTATTACCGTTTCCTACAGTGTCACCTTCACACTAATGGAACAGCAGTCCAATTTAGATTTACAGGCTTTTATTTTGAACCCATTTTGCATGCAGCCCTTCTGTATTAAATGGCTTCTAATGCTTGGAAAAGTGGTTTATTCAATAGTCATACAAACAAGACAGCAAACTGGGTAAATAGCCACCCAAACATCCATTCTTCTTAGTGGAACTTTCCTCCTGATTATGGAACATAGGGATAGCCATAATGGAGCCTCGCAAATGCAGAATATTTAGTTATACTGGCACAGAGAGGAACTAATGCTTGTGTGTAATTCAAAGCTGATTACAACATATGATAAAAGCAGTGAGAGGGCATTAAGATAAATGCTATGAGGGAAAAATATAATTCGCCACTGAGGTTTTCAGGTACGCCCACGATATCAGATCGTGATCGTTTTAAAGGCCTCTCAATTTCACTGGCTGTCCATGCAGAGGCACTCTCAGGAGCGCCTGCAGAGCGTAGGTCTTTGTTTTGCACTTTGATGCAACCAGGCTGATACAGACCCCTCCACTGCCAGCCTAACAGAAAGAAGACAAGCTATGAGGTGCTAAAACTGCAGCCAGTGACTCAGCAAACTTTGTGTGTGATTGGTTGGAGGTGTACAGGTGGCTGTAATCCTTCAAACGATGTCCAGGCAACAGAGCGATCTGTTACATATTTAAAACGATACCTCCTCCTTGTTCGTTCTATGACAACCTTAGTGTCACACCCCGATTGTGCCGATCATCCTGTGCCACGCCCCCCTCGTTAACCTCATGTGGATTCCCAGTGTTTATCAGCTGTTTTGAGTTGTCTTCGTTAGTTTGGTGTATTTAAGTCTACGTCAGAGTGTGTTTCCCTAGTTCTGTCATTGTAGTGTTATGACGTTTTCTGTCCTGTCTGCCTCTCCGAATGTCGATTTAAAACCCTTATTCCCGATTCCTCGTCTTCATCGCCTGCTTCCTTGGTCCATGCTCGGCACGGTCATGACACTTAGAATGCGCTGAATGTCTTCAATGTAGCAGACCTACATAGAGAGCACAAATAAACATATTGCGGGGAGTGCATGAGTCATTTTAATAAAGGAAATGACAGCTCTTTTAAAACGCTAATGAAACATACATTCCACGTCAAACATTACACGGTTATAACATGTATTATTATTAACAGAAATACACAAATTCACATGTTAATTTACGCTGTTTAAAGTGCAGTGCAAAGCATGCTGGTAACTACATAATTAATCCTGCTGATTAATCCCACGCCATCACATTTATGTCAGCCAATCAAGGGCAGTGGGCGGCATCTGAACAAAAGAACCAGTTTGCTTTGGGGACCCGGCACAGGTGGTGGAGCGAAACAGTGATGCCAAACGACATTGATTCCATCAATTTCATATAAAGTATAAGATCACCTTAAGGAGATGCTGACACAAATCACTGCTGTGTAAATAATCACAAAGATTCAGCACAGTAACTACAAACAACAAACCATATCCACTCAGGGAGTAAGGTTGGGCATACTCACACAATGAACAACATACATAACTGTACAGGATCGGACTAAGAGAGAACACTGGCATTCTCAGAAGAGTCAGAACCTGAGGGCATAACGCAAAACCACAATCCACTTTGCCACTCTGTAAACTATGTGAAATTGTTTATTTAACAGGCACAGTCACATACACAAATCTTTATTCAGAATCAGAATGAGAGTTATGGCCAGGAAAATTACTTACAAGTAAATTGGCTTGGCATGGTGCTTGTAGTGACATAAAACAAACAACAGAATACAGAGACAGGAATACGAGGAAGCATACATCTCACAATCAAAACAGTACATAGGTTAAATATAAATAAACATACAGTATATCATGGAGTGCTGGATACCATTAGTAGTAATGTTGTACTTGTGCCCATAGCAGATGTGTACTGCAAAGTGTTCTGGACAGCCATGGTTTAGGAAAAAGTCTAAAAAATAAATAAATTAATCAAAATAGGTATATCGTTAAAATGATAAATTTCTTATACTGGTTTGTTATAAACATTTGCCTCAATGTTGTCATATATGCTGAAGTCATCTATAACAAAACAGTATAACAGTAGTTTCTTAAAAAGGCTACAAAATGCATTTTTATTTAAATGTTATTTTTGATATATAAAAATCCTTCATTAACACAGAAAATATCATCTATATAACCCATATACTTTAAGCAGCACATGTATGTCATGCATTTCAGCTTTTAACTCAATCAATCAATCAGCAGTATATCAGCCGTAATGGAAATGGAACATGGTGACAGAATGGAAAGGGCTGGATGGAGAAGCAGATGGCTTAGATAACAAGCTCCTTCTAGAATGATCATCAATGATTGTCATAATCACAAGTATCACGCAGTTAACTGGCTTAACTCTGTTAACTGTGCATATTCCATATTATAGTATATAATCCCTATTGTTGATTCAAGGAGACACAAAAGGGAAAAGGAATTTCTTCCAACTGGAAGAACATAGCAAGTTACTGCTAGACAACATGGCCAGGTACTGGGAGAACATGGCCAGGCACTGCAGGAGAACATGGCCAGGCACTGTAGGAGAACATGGCCAGGTACTGCAGGAGAATATGGGCCAAGTACTGCAAGAGAACATGGCTAGGTACTGCCTAAAAACATGGTTGGACCCTGGGAGAACATGGCCAGGTACTGCAGGAGAATATGGCCAGGCACTGTAGGAGAACATGGCCAGGTACTGCAGAAGAACATGGCCAGGCACTGCAGGAGAACATGGCCAGGTACTGCAGGAGAATATGGGCCAAGTACTGCAAGAGAACATGGCTAGGTACTGCCTAAAAA
>JABJVO010000050.1:10048108-10061688 GCA_026770805.1 Boulengeromyrus knoepffleri
TCAGCCAACATACAGCACTTCTGGAGCTGGGGGCTAAGGGCCTTGCTCAAGGGCCCACAGATATGTGACTGTTCTACTGAGGCTGGACATTGACCGGCGACCTTCTGATCATGGGCACGGAGACTTACAGTAGCTCATTGAGCCACTTACTGCCCTCTAGTGACACTGTACTGTAGCTCACAAGACAAACAAGAAGTACTTAATACATGAATCATCATTTGTATCTTCAAAATAGCCTTTGAATGATCACCAGAATGTGGACAACTAGCTTTTTTCCCAAAACAACAAATACAAAAGCAAAGTTTTTTTCCGTCATTTAAGCACCATCCTTTGTTCACACAAAATTCGAATGTTGAAGCAATTTCAGAAGTGCATACAGTAGGCTTTGGTCATCAAAAAGGATCGTTTCTGAAACATTTCATTACTCTCAGGTACACATCAACATGTTTATTGTGTAAAAAACATGCAAAATACTCCATCCAGCAGTCATGAACAGCCAGGCACACGTCTTACAATGATCTGGCATTGTTGCAGTGTAGGTAAGGGACATGCACTGATTAAAGCACATTCC
The DNA here is from genome assembly GCA_026770805.1 of Boulengeromyrus knoepffleri. Lineage (NCBI taxonomy): Eukaryota > Metazoa > Chordata > Actinopteri > Osteoglossiformes > Mormyridae > Boulengeromyrus > Boulengeromyrus knoepffleri. The sequence goes on from JABJVO010000050.1 coordinate 10,048,680, forward strand.
CACCACACAACAAACCACCTCGGGTATGAGAATCTGAATACAGCAGGTGATACCCCAGCACCACACTAGTCTGAGATTTTTCCAGTGGCTGGAGTGCCAATCCTGCCACCAACCCCAAATATTGCCTGTAAGTTGGACGATCTCCTTAAAGGGCTGGATGTAGATTAACATCACACCCAGGATGAAGCATTTGCAGGTTAAGGGCCCAATGGAGTAGGGTCACTCCTGGCATTCACAGGGATCAAACCAGCAACCTTCCAATTGGCACAGATCCCCAGCCTCAGAGCCACCACTCAGCCCACAGTGCAGGGCCAAAGAAATAAAATAGGTGACTCTTGTGATGTACAAATAAATAAATAGTAAAGTACAATGAGAAGCTCTGCATGGGCACGGAGCAGGCGGCCACGGTGACTCTTTAACTTCCAACAATCTGTAGTTTAGATGAATTGCTATCACTAAATTGCCCACAGTTTGCAGTTGTGTGTGAAAGTGAGTGCCCGCCTATGGATTGGCATCATCTTTAGGGTGCCCCCTACATTTCTGTGCTTCAGGGACGGCAAGAGGGGCCAGCTGCCCCCCCTAATGTATGTCTTGTCCCCCACAAAACTTTTCAGTTGCTAAAAGTGTAGTCATAAAAGCACAATCACCACTATATCCATTCATAATTTTGAGGCTCAGGAGCATACTGACATACTGACGATATATCTAAGCATTTTGACACTCATGGTTAAAACGATGCTTATTGTAATTTTCATTTTGGTGAAATTCACCGGTGGAATTATCTGCTTCTGAGACAAGAGTTAATTGTTTTTAATGTACAGGCTTTTGCAGCTAAACCATAGTGCTTTGCTGTATGCATGAATTGTTTTGGGAAATCTCAGTCTTGAGAATATTAAGTATATTTTATGAAATGTGGCAAAGCAACCGAGAAATCCTATGTTCATGTCAAAGACTCCAGCTTCAACACTGCAAGGTTCCAAATTGCAGTATGTAAAGTTTACTGGCAAGAAAATACATTTACATGTTCATGTAATTTCTTCGGATCTCAAAACACAGTACGATAGCAAACAAAAACGTAACATCAATAAAATGGCAATACAGGAACAACAAAGTTACAGCAAAATCATACACTGTAAAAACCAAAAATACAACCAGGCATATCACTGCAATTTATAGAATATATTTTTAAATCATCCTGAAAGCTTGGTAATAATCATAGGCATATATAGTTTGGGGTGCAAGATTATTACAATGGGAAACTACATAATCTTTTTTGACCAACTAGAATAAAGCAACAGAAAATTGTACCAAATGATGACAATTGTACAAAAACATTTACACATGTGTACTAAAATATAGAAGATTTTTATAAAGCAATGAGAAATGATGTTCTGCTGTGCAGGAGTGACATTATAGTGTGGGGATTACACTTGTCGACATTAAGTCAAAATATTGTAAATGTTTATTTGCAGATCCTTTGAATATTACATTTACCTATACAAGTACATTTGTATTTCTATATGAAAACTCCCACATACCACCTTCCACGCCACCCTGCCACCCTGCCAACATCTCTTGCCACCCCTTTGACAGCCCATGTAAAATTTTCTAGATCAGCCACTGCTGTGCTTCCTGCAACAGGCTCTGGAGTCACTGTAACCCTTTGCTGCTTCTCCATACATTCATCAGGATTCAGGAAACTCAATATAGTCAGTAGGTGGCGCCAAATACTTTCATTTTGTAATTTTTACTACGTATTCTTACTCTTGTTAGGAGTAAGAATAGCAACACCAGTATTAGTAATGATATTTGTAGTAGTAGGACTTGTAGCACAGGTATACAAATTGTAATTGAAATACATGGTGCCACCTTTGATCTGGCAGCATTTAAAAAACTTTACTTTTTGTTTTCTACATTATCGTGCTGCAATAGGCCACTGCCATCAGGGAATACCGCTGCCACGGAGGGTTGTACTTGGTCTGCGACAATGTTTAGGTAGGTGGTACGTGTAACATCTGCATTTTTCCCCAAGTAAATGATGCACCCGGCCGTCCACATGATGTCATAGAAGATGTGACTCATCAGACCGGGCCACCTTCTTCCATTGGTCCATGGGTCAGTTCTGACGCTCACGTGCCCATTGTGGGCACTTTCAGTGGTGGATAGGGGTCAGCATGGATACTCTGACTGGTCTGCGGCTACGCAGCACCATACACAGCAAACTGCGAAACACGGTGTGTTCTGACACCTTTGTATCATAGCTAGTATAACTTTTTCAGCAATTTGCGTTACAGTAGCTCTCCTGTGGGATCAGACCAGGCAGGCCAGCCTTTGCTCCCCATACGCATCAATGAGTCTTGGAGGCCCATGACCCCCTCACTTCATTGGTCAGCCTTCCTTAGACCGCATTTGGTAGGTACTGACCACTGCATTCTGGGAACTCCCCACAGGACTTGCCATTTCGGAGATACTCTAGCCATCACAGTTTGGCCCTTGTCAAAGTCACTGAGATCCTTACGCTTACCCGATTCTCTTGCTTCCAACACAACAACTTCTAAAACTGATTATTTATTTGCCTATTTTTTTGGCCGGTTGCTATTGTGACGAGGTAATTAATGTTATTCACTTCACCTGTTACTGGTTTTAATGTTATGTGATCGGTGTATATGTATATGATATATACTATTTATGTGTCATGCCCTGACTGTTCTGATCCTCCTGTGTGCCACGCCCCCTCGTTTACCTCATGTGGAATCCTCTTGTTATCAGCTGTCTCTAGTTATGTTAATTGCTGTGGTGTATTTAAGTGAGTTTCTGTGAATGTCTCCCCAGTCCGGTAATTAACGTCAGTCCTGCTTATTGCTCCGTGTTCCCGAGTGTGTTCTCCCCAAATAAATCCCTCGTTCCCCTGAATCTCTGGATTCCTGTGCCTGTACCAGCGTGTGCGTGACAATGTTTAAAGCACACCTATACACATGTCTATATACAGTGGTGAACTCAGGCTGTTTGAAGGGCAGGGGCAGATAAAAATGTGTACCTATTGCGTGATGTGCATCCCGCCCCCCACTAGTTAAACTGAATGGTGACATGCTGTATCTGGTGTAACATTCCTCATCTCTGATTAAGATTTTATTTGTTGAGCCATATAAAGTACAACTATAGTACTGTGATAAAAACAGTACAGAGATCAATTAACCTTTAAAAAACTCTGATGTATAGACATACAGGGGACATTATAAATGGTTGTTTTACAAATGTATATGCACACACGTACTTGGTAGCTTAGTTGAGAAAGGAGATTGTGGGGAGTGGATTCAGAGAGGAATTCTCTTTTAGCCATGCTTGTATGGATGTCAGTGATCTTCCTGTGGTCAGTCAGTGTATCCCTCTCCATGGACAGCAGATGATCAGAGATGCTTCCTTCCTCATCTCTTTCTCAGCTGGGTTTTGATCAGCTTCAACTTGGCAAATGATTGTTCCATTTAAGGTTACATATTTTTGTGGAGTTTGATTAGATGGAAGAAAACTGTGTTCACATCATTGTCTTTGAGGCACCTCAGCACAGCTGTCATATTGCTGGCAGGGAGAGAAAAAGAGCGGAAAACCTCTAGTTTGATGATGACACTTTCTTCCTCCACGTCATAAAATTGGCAAACATTCCTGACAGACAGGGCAACACTGTAATTTCTCATGCCTGTCCAAAGATTTGACATGGTAAAGCAGAGGCAGATTGTCAAGAAATGTAAAGAACATTTTTCCCATTTCATAAGATTTTTTCCACCAGAAATTCGTCAATTGTAAGGGCACCTTGTGAGGCACTGCACCACATCTTCTTCTCCAGTGGAGGGGCATCCATTAGGACAATGCTCACACATGGGTAGATACCCTATACAGCACTGCATTACATTTTATCCACTGGAGGGGCATCCATTAGGACAATGCTCACACATGCGTAGATACCCTATACAGCACTGCATTACATTTTATCCAATGGAGGGGCATCCATTAAAACAATACTTACACATGGGCAGACACTGTATACAGCACTGCATTACATTTTATCCACTGGAAGGGCATCCATTAGCACTGCATTTCCTCTATTGGCACCCTCTGGGAAACTTCATCACATAGGGGTGACATAAAGGGCACTTCATAACGGCACCCCTTTCCAGGGTCATTTCGATCAGTGTAAGGGCACCTTATAGGGCACTGCATCACATTCTCTCCTCTAGAAGGGCCCTCATTCAGACTTCATCACATTTTCTTGCCCTTTAGGGCTACAGGCAACATTTAAGGAAAAAAATGTAGGTTCCTTCAGATTACTACAACTGCATTGCATATAGCCATTTATTATGCATACATAATGTCTTAATGTTACAATGTCAGTATTCTCCAGCTCAAACAGAAACTCAGACTCGTGTATCAAACAAACAAGCTGTCACTATTGTCATTAGCCACAAAAACCTCATCCCACCTCCTGCAGGCATTTAGGGGTGTTGCACTGACTCATGAATTTATCATAGGTAGCAAAATATGTAATAACTGCGGGAAAACAGCAAAAAAAGCACAAAAGAATGGTTGCACAAAGATTTATGTACTCCACATATGTAAATTGAGCTGTTGTAAATAAAAAGTTGTTGTTAGTGACTTGCTAGAAAAATAAAGGTTAAAAAATTAGCATTTTAAGTATTTTTTCAATACCTGTTGCACTGTATATGTATCACAGTATGGAATGATGCAATGCAATGCTGACAATGCAAAATATCAACTTGGTCAGTTGCAGAGTTAGTGAGTCAATTTAAAAAGACTACAGCACCTCTAAACATAAGGACAGTCTTAATAGCTCACCCTTCAGTTACACTACTGTGATACAGTCCTCCCAGTCTGCTGAGTCCCACATAGTTGGTGCCTAATTAGGATAAATTTTTCACTAAATTCATGAACTGTGGGCCGCATCTCACTATTGATATATTTATTCTGACTGAACACTGAAGGGGTCATAATGCCTAATACTGACATCCCCATCAAAGAATCTTTGATACAGTTAAAATGTAGACCATAAATCAGACCATTAGTAAATTCCATAAGTGAATTTCTAGCTAATGATATTATTATAACCCTGAAATCCTAACATTGCAAGCTAGCTGCTCACCTTTGCAGTTTCGATTTTGAATTTGGCACATATATTTCATCATTTACTTTACAATTATGTTTCACCCACACAGATTATCATTAAAAATCCACCAGGCATGTTTAAAACAGCAAGTACAAAAAGCTATTTCTATGTATGAAATTTAGCATGACAGGAAATTGTCCTGGGCCATTCTATACATATAGCCTATGCTACCAGAAAATACCTTTTGCTATATGAATATAAATCAGAATGCAAAGCAAAAGCTGCTAAAATCATGCCCCAAGGTTGAATTCTCCTCAGTATGGTGCAGGCCACAAAAAGGCTACTTGTGGACACACAGCATAACATTGTCTGACCTTGCACTACAGCATCGCCTTATCATGCTAATATTAGCATAGCAATAGCAAAACAGATGTAGGGATGTGCAAAATATTCAGCCACTGGCATCACTATGTAATGCAACAGTTTCATTAAACGTTTAAATAATATAATATCCACCATTCAGTTATAACTGAGCATTCCTGCAAAGCAAAACAAAAAAAGCTTGTATAAACACTGTGTGCTGAAACATGGAAATTATGTAGCAAAGGTGGAGATAATAATTGTTCAAATCCCAGCAGACATATAGCAGGGTAGCAGTATTTGTGCTAACGTCCGCGGTCACAGTGACGGCTGTTAGACGCAGAGGTAGAGATAAAGGAAAAAAAATGCTCAGCCTCTACAGTGTGCCGGGCAGGCGGGCTGGAGCAGCGTCTCTGTTAGCTCACTGCATCGCCTCGCTATTGGCTGGGCCGATGCTGACAGCTCCGGCTTCTTGCTGCATCACTGCGGGTGGGGGCTGCGGGTGGGAGGGGCACAGCCCACTAGTATAAAGGACAGGCACTGCAGCATTTCTGAACTGGTGCAGTGCAAATGCTTGCTCACTGAGGGTGTGCAGAACAAGGGGGACTTAAGACTTACTTACAAACAGAAAATCCATCAAAAATTTAAAAAGAAAAAAAAATGAGCTACGATTCCTACATCTCCCGCCGCCCCTGGGATGACTACCGGGGGTCCCGAGCTGGGAAGTCTTCCATTTCTTCCTCCCTATACTCAACCCACCGTTCCCTCTCCTCCACCAAGAGATCCGCGCGACTCGCTTCTTCTTCGCTGGCGGACCCGGCGGAGCGGATGGACCTGGCCCAGGTCAGCACTCTCAACACCGAGCTGCTGGGCCTCCGGGCCACGGAGAAGGAGCAGCTGGTGGGACTGAATGACCGCTTCGCCACCTACATCGAGAAGGTCCACCACCTGGAGCAGCAGAACAAGGTGCTGCTGGTGGAGTTAGAGACCCTGAGACAGCGGCAGAGCGACCCCTCCCGCCTGCATCTCCTCTACGAGCAGGAGGTGCGGGGCCTCCGTACCCTGCTGGACGCTGAGAGCAACGAGAAGATGCAGATGGAAGCGGAGCACGATCACCTGCAGGATGTCCACAGCCAGCTGAAGGAGCGGTACGAGGAGGAGGTGAGGCTGCGCATGGACGCCGAGGACACCCTCCAGCGGGTGCGGGAGGAGGCCGGCCGTGCGGTGCTGGCCAACTGCGACATGGAGGCCAGCGTGCTTTCGCTGGCCGAGGAGATAGCCTTCCTGAAGAAGGTGTTCTCCGAAGAGCACGCCGAGCTGACGGCGCAGATCCAGGCGGCCAGCGTGACGGTGGACATGGAGGTGGCCAAGCCGGACCTCTCCGCCGCCCTGCGGGAGATCCGCGCTCAGTATGAGAAGCTAGCCAACAAGAACATGCAGGCCGCCGAGGACTGGTACCGCACCAAGTTCGCCAGCGTCGCCGAGATGGCAAGCAAGAACAACGAGGTGGTCCGTTCCATCCGGGAGGAGACCTCTGAGTATAGGCGCCTACTCCAGTCCCGATCCTCGGAGATCGACGCCCTGAGGAACATCATCGACTCCCTGAATAAGCAGCTGGAGGACCTGGAGGAGAAGCAGGGCAAGGAGGTGACCAAATACCAGGTACAGCACCAAAGGGGTTGTAGCCAAACAGTTGGGGAAACAGACTGCTGTCTAAATAGGTTACTAGGGGGGATGGACTTAATGACCTGCTTATCAAACAAACTTAAAAGATGCTTCATTTAAAGCCCCTCTGTTTAAACAGGGAGGAGATGAGAAAACATGGTTATAACAAAAATATGACCTTGAAAAATGACATAACCCAAAATAAGTGCAGTACAGTTTCCCTGCTTAAGTTGTTTGCAAATGAATGAATAAAAGAGCTAAAATAAATGGGAATATTTAGAAGAGTAACTCCGTGTAAGGTGAACGACAGAGTGCTACGCAATCTGTGCACATTTTAATGTAGCTGCGGCAACAGATCAGGATGTGAATATATAGTATGCAGTTAGGTGGATGGGGTGACTGCTGAGAGGGCAGAAAATTAATGATACATACATGCTGCAGCAAGGGCTCTGTGCCTTTCTGCTGACACACGTCATGCTCATGTGTGCAGCTCGCACAGAGCCATGGCCTCCTGTCACTCTGCTTCCTGGAGCATAACGCCACACTTTAGCTTTTAGTGGAGACAGCCAGAGTGGCTTTGCTGGTGTGCCTACAAAACCAGCATGCAGATTTATACGGGGGGAGGAAATTGGTCACCCCATTTTCAGCCTGCATTTTTGCTTTGCTGCTGTTTTTAGGGACGCATTAATGAGCTGGAGAAGGACATTGCAGATGCCAAGCAGGAGATGGCCCGATATCTGAGGGAATACCAAGAGCTCCTGAACGTAAAGATGGCCCTGGACATCGAGATTGCTGCGTACAGGTAAGCTCCAGTTCCTCGTGGATCTGGCATGATTCAAATGGAATAGCAGAAAATCTGCATTTCTAGCTAAATAATGCTACTTCCCTTATCTGGCAGAGAAATCAGATTTTGTCAGTATTCATTTCTAGTTGCACATCTTTGTCTCCTGCGCTAAATAAAACTGCTTTTATTCATCAACACAAACAGCATCAACATTGTTTTTTTCTCTCACTTCTTTAACCATGGCCCTCGTACTCGAGGTGGGCATTTCAGGTCTAAAAAGTAAAAATCCAGACCAAGATTTTGATCCAAACAACCAGCTGAGTACTCTGTCACTGTGACACTTTATACTCAACTGGTTTGTTGAAACAAAATCTTGGCCTAGATTTTTTCTGTCTGGACTTGAAATATCCACCTCTGCCAATTACTAATACTCTTGGACGCTGCACATGTGTTAAATTTCTAGATTTGATAATTCAGTCCCAAGACTGTATATTAAGGACATTGAACATAATCTAGACCAGAAGCATCACAAAAGATTTATGAAAATGGGGGCTTAGCCTTTACTAGGGGGGTCTGATGGAAATGGAACACATTTCTTAACTAATTAGTGTGCCAAGTGTGATAATATGTTTAGAAAACGTTTGTTTCCCATGGGATAACGGTTAGGTCCTGGGATTTGGAAGATGGAATGGGGGATTTTATTGCTTTACTGTTAGCAAGTTCATTGATTTGGAGACCTAAAACTGCCATTTTGGCTCAAGCTTGGGGCAACAGACATGGAAAAAAACAAGACAAAAAAACATAAGGACAGAGCATAGTTTCTCTAGTGAGCTTTCACCACTTCTTGCAACCCTGACCACTCTCTCTCCACTCACAAAAAACTGATATGTTAAGCATTATTATAAACTGCTTCCAGATGAGTCTTGTCCCCAGACTCTTTTGAATCATCCCATCAGTCAAATCTAAAACCCTTTAAAGTGAGGTTCCTGAGACAGCCTGTAACAAGGATGTCTAAATGACAATGAGGTTCCATTGCATTCCACTGAGTTAAAGAATTGTAGTTTATTGTAGCAAGGAGCAGAATGTCTAGGGAAATATTCAATTTAGAGAATACTGTTCCACAAAGCTATGGTCAGCATTTGGTCATGAGAAAATTTGCCTCAATTTCTATTTCTGCAAGATGAAAGACTTCATACAATGACCCAAAATGTCTTCTGCATATATGACTTGTATCTCCATAGCACATTGTTGATGTCATTTTGCATTTAATGCCCCCTCTCTTTGAAGGAAACTTCTGGAAGGTGAGGAGATCCGGCTAAACTTCACTTCCCTGCCAGCTCTCACCTAGAAGTACACCCCCTGAAGTCAGACATGCCCTTGTTGCAAACAAGAGGTCCATCACAAACTCCCCCTTCTTCTCCACACACTCTGAATGCTAATTACGTACAAGGAGGGCGCAACATAACAAAGAAGGGAAAGTGAGCAGAAGCACTGTGTCAGCCAGGATGTAAAAGCTAAGTTGCTGTACAGTATCCTTTTGGTAGATCCAAACTCCAAGAATTAGAGCAGTTTTGACACTACCTTAACAGTGGCACAAACATTTAACCAATTGTTTGTAATGGTAGGTCAAATTATAGTCAAGGTCAGCAGTGGATGTTTGAACTTTATTTTTAAGTAGCAAGACAGTAGCAGACCTACATTGAGTTTGAATTCTACCAAGAGGATATTGACCTGCACCCCCTGGTCTTAGTCTATTATGTTTTTTTTTTTATATAATTTGTTCTCATAAATCGCTCACTGCTGAATTTTTGGGTTATTTTTCTTCCTTGATATTTGCATTAGTATTATGTGAGCTTCACATAAAATCAAATACTTGATCTGGCTTACTCTCCCAAAGTAATAAGGTAGATCTGCTCTACAAAATCAAAATTAAATTTTCCAAATTGAAAATTAGAGACTAAAATTCTATTTTACACTGAATGAATTTTACATCAGAGAAGCTCAAAATATAAGGAAAATATCAGGGAGAATACTGAAGGCCTCACTGACCGAGGCTTCTTTGTGACTGTACTTCCAGACTGCATCTACAGCACATTTCTTTGAGCTGCTTAGCACATACCTGCACTGTATGTCCATTTAATATGAATTAAGCGTAAACTGTCCTAAAACAGAAACTAAAAAAAAAAAACTCACAACCAAGCTTTCTATTGTGCCGATCTTAGATCTGACCAAGGATTTTAAACCTCTGAATCAATAATTTTTAAGCCTGACATATGTGTACGTGCCAGCAACTTGCTGAATAAATATATAAAGGCATTACTGAGCAATCCTAGTCGGTGTCTTTTTCAGTGTTTGAGGTTTTCAACTACATTTCCTATTGTCAAAGTCCTACTTCCAAATCAATTCAGTTCTGAACTCTGTTACCAGGAAGGCTTCTCTTCTTTAAGCTTATAAATAACCTTATTTGTTGCTGTTTTCATAGTTTATAGTTACAGGTCTGTAGAAGGTGTTTGGGTGCTCAAACGAGATGATCCACGCAGTCTAGGCTGAAGGAATCCTTTTGGCCTGATGTACTAGTGCATTTTAATAGCTGCGTGATTTCAGCATCAGGGTTACCAGCTCTCACGTGTCTGTCGTGACACTCACGCAAGAAATATTATGGCAAACGTATATTATTCCATTATAAACCCAAAATTAGCCAGCAGACCTAAGTTGGCAACCCTGCAACATGCACCACTGCCCTGACAGCAATGCAGCCAAATGCAGCTGGTCTTGCTTGCAGATTCACTGAGTGCAATGCAGCTCTAACAGAGAGTTTTTATAACTTGACTGTGACTACAGGACTCAACACAACAGCTTTGCATGTACGAGATTTCAAACCTAGTTACAGTAAACCACACCCCTTGTTGCACGCCAATTGGAGTCAGGTAGCAAACCAATTGTGACCAGGTTAATTTCAGTGTTTCCTAACCGAGGTGTAACTGCTATGTACTATGCATTTCACATTTGCCTGGCCGAAGATGAATAAGACCTCGAAATCCCAGTTGAAAATAAGGCTTGTTATTCAAATAAATTGCTCAAAATGCCATGTTATCAGATGTTTTTCACGTATAAAACTCTAAATTCACTGGTGCCTTACATGGGCATACCTGCCACATACTGTGCATTTCATATGTTACATTGTACCTGGATAATCGGACCATTCATACGTTATTTTGTAGTGATGTTAGGGTTCATACTGAAGCTCAGAAGCTGTGTCAAAAAAAAAAACACTATTACAAATCATGGTTCGAAGTTCGGTTCGTTCTTAACATTAACAAGTAACCAAATGACGTCTGAAGCTTCGTTGGAACCACAACCACGTGACTGCTTTGCCTTTGAAGTTATGAGGATTTGCTTTGCAAATCGACAATAAAAAGGAAGCAGTGAAGGAACAAATGAGGAAACAGGTACATTTGGGAGTGAGAATATTTCGAACATCAACAAATAAGGTAAAAACCTATAAGAAAATAATTAACAGTATATATTGTTATTTATATATGATATTAGAAAGGAGTTTATTCTGCTTACAAAAAAGCAACAACAAATCGACATCATACACATGCAACAATATATTGTCCACGGGTCAGGTGTTTGGTCTGTTCTCAGAAATGGGCATGTAATAACAAATCATCACTGCGGAGTTTTTTTTTCCATGTATTTTCGGCTTTAGTTTTTTTACCTGCAATGACCCTAATACGACGTCGTAGACTTGTGTCAGTAAAAAAAAAAAAAAAAAAAAAAAAAAATAGAAAAATATGCATACATGATTATAATAGCCTCGTTGGATGTAATATTTCTTCATATATAATTATAAAATAAAACAACATGTTTCGTGTATAGAATTGCCTTTGTACATAAGACAAGTAATTTCACAGGTAAGCCGATTGATTCGATGCAGTCAAACTCAGCGCCCGCCAAGTTCATAGCTGCTCCCCTTTGGCCACCAGGGACCGCAACTGTACACCGTGATGAGAAGCTTCGAGTAATGATCCCTTTTCTGACAGAGAGCTTCGTTTCGACATCATTTATTTTGTATTTCCAAAATGTCAATTATAAATGATGTGTCTTAATTATGTGCAGCATGTGCGCGCAGCTTTTCCGCCGCGAACACTCCCCTCTATGGAAGCTAATGTCAGCCGAGGCATCAGACCCTACGAATAAGAATCAAAATTAATTATAATTAGCTAGCTTAAGTCACGTTAAACTAGTTATGCACATGCGTGCCACAAATCTGGCAGGAGCGACAGCTGAATTAATATTCGCGAACAACTTTCGCACTACGAAAGACGGGCTTTTCCTAAAGTGTCGTAGCGCAAAGATCATAATAACCTTTAGAGAGACCGCTGCAAAACACCGGCGAGTTTCCAAAAAGTATATAATTCTTGTGGAGTCTTCCCTGTCATTAAGTGACTCAGACCGGCGCGGCTGATAAGCACTGTTGCCAACTCCTCAGCAAGGAAAGTCGCTATTGGTTGTGCCAAAAATCGTTAGAAAAAGCTAAATGACGCCATCACCTAATTACGCCATATAATTATAATGGACTCTGTAGGAGAGAGGAATAATGTCGTGGGAGAGACAAAGGTGGTTAAAAAACACCCTAGACCAGTGGTTCCCAACCTTTTTTAACTCACGGCCCACACAGCCAAACACATATGTTTCCGCGGCCCACTGCAAAAGAATTTAAACGAGCTTTACTGTTGTCGTTGCCAGAGAACGCTGTTTCAAGAGTTTTTTCCTGCTTTGGTACTCTTTAAGTTTGTTCTCAAAAAATTCTATAGGCTTGGATGCATATTCACTATGCTTTGTTTCCAAGTGCCGTCGTAGTTTGATTGGTTTTAAAGCTTCATTTGACCGAGGTGAAATCAGTTTTAGGTTGGATATTCGACAGATATTCAGATCCACACTCTCCAGACTTAGCGGCGGGGCAGCACTCACGCTAGCCGGCCAAAGCCGGTCGAAAGACGTCCAGATCAATTCCACAGCCTCGGAGGCGCTCGCGCACCGGTGATTTAGGGACCGTCAACGAATTACTGTCAGAATAA
>JABJVO010000050.1:10090053-10102883 GCA_026770805.1 Boulengeromyrus knoepffleri
GGCTTGGAAGGTCTGCCTGTCACTGTGTAACACCATATTCAAAACTGGGGGTAACTGAATGACTAAATACAGGACTGTAGGCTTGCACTTCTTAAATTAAACTACTCTTTCAATAATGAAGAGCAAAGTCTACCCATCTCTTAGCAAAAGCTCTTGTGTATATAAATTACTGCATAATTTGTGCACAAAAAAACAACAATAAACAATAGCTTTAGTGGTGTCATGGATAGATATGCTGCTGTTTGTTTACAGTTTCATCATTTCTACAAAGATTGTCAGGACTCAAAATCTTGGCATTTTACAATATATGTTGTGCCATAAATGTTGGAAACCATATAATTTGTAAAAAAAAAAAACCCAGTTGCAGTTGAAAAACTTAATGAAGGAAATTTTTATGGTTGAATTTAATGAATCCTTTCCTTTGTGCTTCAGAACATTTTATATATTGTAATGAGTGTATAGGTCATTTTAATAAAGGAGACAACAGCTTTTAAAATGGAGGTTTAGTCTTTAATAAAAGCTCAGCACTAGTCTAGCACTAGCAGCGGCAGAAACATGAAAGTCAATAATTCACACGACACTCACAATCAGGGTACACACAAACGCACACACTCCACAGTAAAAAATTACATGGTTACAGCACTTACTTACTATTAACCAGAGTTGGAGTTCTCAAGATCCGGTTTTGGTGTTGAGACTGGTCCACTCAAACTGATGGCCTCATCCCAGCCTTGAGCGCATTTTGTCTGAATCCTTCCTTGGATTTGGCTATTTTTTTTTGTCATTTATTTAACCTTTATTTTTCCAGGCAATTAGTCACTAAGAACAATTTCTTATTTACGTCGATGGCAAACGGCAAAAGAACCTTTTGAAGACAAAGGATAATGACATAAAGACACACATGAACAATATAAACACAATAATACAAATACAAAATATAGTATAAGCATGCAATTGTTTTCTTCAGTAATTATATTCAGATACGAAATAACTACATATATCTTTATGAGAGTCTTTTATAATTTTTTTAAAAGCTAGCAACGACAAAACAAAAATCTAATTTTAATGTGTTTTGCAAAGTGTTCCAGTCTCTGGCGGCAGCAGTCTGAAATGATAAACCAAACTTTGTGTTCGCTTTGTGGACTCTCGATAATATGAGTTTGGCAGTATGGATATTGTAAGCAACAAATAATTTTTGCATCAGGTGACACAAATGCGGAGACAAACCTAGAATAGTTTTATAGAAGAACATGTATAAATGTATATTTCGATGTGTGTACAGAAGGCTAATTTACAGAAGAATAAAGCGTACAGTGACGAGTTTTGAAGGGAGCATTTATAGCAATCGGATAGAATGGTAAAGAACATCAAGTTTCTGCAGCACACTCTTACAAGCTGACCTGTAAATGACATCACCATAATCAAGCATGGGAAGAATAGTGATTTTAACAAGTTCGAGTTTTGCTGAACGAGTAAGAGTAGAACGAATTATATACAAAAAACCTATTCCGAGTTTAACTTTGCACTGTAAACAGTTGATATGATGTGAAAAAGATAAATCTCGAAATACACATTATCTGAATCGATATGCAAACATCCTTCTGTCCCTTCAGTAAGCAGAAACTGGCTGGAGCAGAGCTACCTAAGCAATTGTACTACATTTCCCAGCTGCCCGGCGGTATAACGCTACAGATGGCGCAAGGGCTGCTGGGAAGAAAGCGGGCCATTTAAAAATGAACGTGAAAGACCCCGGGAAGATCACGATCGTCCGTCTGTTTGTTCGTAAATCGCTCACGCTCAGTTGGATTAAAACTCGACCACCTTGGGTTACAGTTTCCATCTGGGTGTATGTGCCGTCCTGTGTCTGCTTGTCCGTGTAAGTTCGTCTCGAGTGGATACGTCTTTGTCTGAGGAGCACTCTTTTTTTTTTTATTGAATGAAAGTACACAGTATACATCAAGTATAAACATCTTGTGTATACAAATCAGTAGTTACGCCAGGGGAGAAGACAAATAAATTAAAATGAAATAAAATAAAGGAAGAGAAGAAAAACAAAAAAGTATTACATAAATGCATTGTAAAGCAGAAAAAGGGTGTGTTTTCTGACAGCCTTCTTATTCAGCGAGCAGGAAATGGAGGAGCTGAGGAGCGCTCCCAATCAGGGCTGTAGCCAGATATGAGCTTGATGGTTAGTGAAGCGCACTTGTAATTGTAAAATTGCAGATTCAAATCCCCGACCAGCGAGCAAAGTACCACCCCCAAGCACTGCTCCCCAGTCGCTGAATTAGGTGGCCCCTGCTATGTCACATTGTCACATATAGGTTAAATGCAGAGGACACATTTCATTGTTCTGCACTGTGTGCTGTGGTGTGTCAGGCTCACTCTAAAGTCTAGACTAAAAATGTGCTTGTTTAGTCTAGCTTATATGGACTCTAGTTATAGCTAGGTAGTTCTAGCTAGTTAGGCAGGTATAATGTAAAATAAATAAGGTTGAATTGGAAAAACTCCCACCCAGCAGTGACAGCACTTGCTCTCACAAAGTAGACCAATGACGTTATGTAAGAAGGCGGGACCTAAAGAGGAAGGTAAAAAAATGCACATGATGAGTTTTTTCGTGTTCACGCATGTGGTGTTTTTTATAATCTATTTTTATTTAATTGTCCATACAAATGATCCATACATATGGAATCAGATTTGTGCCAATATAATCAAGCAAAACTTTTTTGACATCAAGCAAAAACAAGGCTTCGAGGAAAAAAAACGAGAAAGGGAAGCAAAAGAAATGTCATCTCAAAAGTAAAGTTTATAACTTGCAAACACATGATTAGTCTTTTGATAATGTTTCCTTTGTTTACGCTACCAGCTTTCTCGCTTGCGCTCCCTGACTTTTTGTTTACAGTTCTAACACAAACTTCTCGCGTGGGCGGGTTTTTTCAGGGACGCGTCCCCATTGGCTAATAAGTATTTTAAGTAATTTTCATGTAAAAGCACTGTACTCTCCTTAACAAGAAATAGAAGTGGAAAATTAGGTTGACGTTAACAAGTTAGCTAACGTTAATTAGGTTAAAGCTAAATTACATAGCAAAGCTTAACTTTACTTCTAATTTAGCACAATAAAATGTATAGTGCAGCACAAACATCAACACTTACACTTTGTTAATCTTGTTGTCAGATCCAGTAAAAATGTATTATAGTGGGTAGCGAATGTCCAGTCCCATTGTTAATTAAAAATGTCCGAGACACTGACCTGTCAGTCAAAAACTTATTAGCCAATGGGGACGTGTCCCTGAAAAAAGTTATAAATTTGCAAGTTTTGAGATGACATTTCTTTTGCTTCAGTTAGTGTTTTTTCTTCTCGAAGCCATGTTTTTGCTTGATGTCAAAAAAGTTTTGCTTGATAACATTGGCACAAATCTGATTCCATACATACAGAGGATTAAAATGACAAAATAGGGAGCATAGAATCATGTTGCCAGAAATATAGAGAAAGAATTAAGGAGACTAATGAGCGTGTCACCTAACCTAACTTCCTGAATCAAACTTAAATTACACCATGTATTTTTTTTAAAAAAACGAGAAACGGAAGAAAACGCAAAAGAAAGAGACATTTACACTTGTGATATGAAACCATGCATGAAAATGATGAGACGTATTAGAAATACATGAGATCGGAACTTTTGTTGATTTTTATTGAGAATATTCATGCAGATAAAATCACATAGATTTCGCCAAATGTTATTTCCGGTTCCGGTTTCCGGTTACGTAAACGCGGTGTCCCTATACCGTGAAATGTACGCATGCGTGGTACAAATCGGGCAGGTTGCGTTTCCTAGTGCGGAATCACACGCATGTGCAGAACAGATCGTGCTTTCGGGTATGGATGGATCGGGAACTGACCGGACGCACTATGGCTTCCTCTGGCGATACGTACAGATCGCACGACCAGTAGCATATTTCAGGGGTTGGGAATTTTTTTTTTGAAGTTAAGGGAAGTTTTGCGTTGCTTTTTCGACGCATAAGCAGAGTAAGTTTTCATATTTATTATTATTATTATTCATCTGAGGTAAGTTCACAACTGTCTTCCGGTCCACCGTTTGTTTTGCATGCCCGTAAACGACAGTAGTGTACGTTTGCTTACCATATGCTACGCATCTTTGGAATTCCAGTCATATTATCAAGGACTGCTCTAAACCTCACTTTCAGAGACCCCCGTTACGTATTTTGACCTTGGCAAGAGAAAATTTATATCCAGCCTGCGGCATTTTCAGCTCAGCATCCTGCTTAAAATAACGTTAGACTTGCTTTTGTAAAACAAATTCCGAAAATCAAAACTATACTCATAGCATGTTTTGGATGGCCAGCTGTAGTAGGTAAAAGACCACCAGCCCAGTTGATGTATTGTGATTTAACGGCAAAATAAATCTTTTGTTACACGATGATAAACCTGTCCTCGTCCCGTGGCAGCGATCCTTCTCATTTGTGTCTGCCTTTCAAAATGATACGAGGAAATGTATTTTTCGGGCAAATTAGGACCAGTTGTTTACTTGCCTGTGTACAATTTAAGAATTAAGGGAGATGTATGTATCGGATATTTAATAAGTGAGTACAAGGTCAAATGCTGCAGTGAGTTTTAACTTTTATATTTATATTTTTTTCAATTAGCAAGCCCACCGTGGTGACAGAAAAATCAGCTTCACAGTTAGACTTAATTTGACATTATGTGGAACTAAACCAGAATTCAGGATGAGCACCGCTGTGTTGACGTAATTTCCCCGGGAATCTAATAAGGGCAATGCAGGGGGGTGTTCCACGAAGCCGGAAGTGGACGAAGGTTAGCAGGTTAACTTAAGCTAGAAGTCATTCCTATTGGACAATCATAACTTCTGCCTTAAGTTAATTCGGCTGAGAGATCCTGCTTTGTGGAACACCCCCCAGGACTTTGCTGAGTAAGTGAAGGGTGCTGATTACACTCTGCAGCATTTGTTTATCCCTCTGCAGAGCTACATGCATGTTAAATGCACAGAGAGACAGAGTAAAGAAATGCTTTCTAAAACTTTCCAACTGCCCTGCAGTTATCGTGATGTTTAAAGTATTCCAGCCCTTGTTACAAATTTGCCAGCTGAATTTTTCATGTTGCTTGTTGGTATAAGGATTTGGCAGGATTACGAGTTTGACTGGTTTGTCATTTGATTGTTTTGTCCTGTACAGCTGGACCTCTGTGGATATCCTTCAGAAAGTGGCTTGGATTGTAGACCTTAAATAGGGACCATCCAGAGCATCTGTTAATAAGAAGGTATGACGAGTGCTCACTATGTATGTTTACACACAGCTTCTTAGCTTACACTTTGTGTACGAAGCCACTTAGATTTCAGTAATTTAACTACAAAAGCAAAAAGAGGTAGCAGTGTCATTGGAGTGGTAAAGTAATAATTTCTACTAATCTCCCTCAGTGAAACTGAACTGTATAAATGAAGGTTGCCTGATTTATGCATGTTTCTTTTAACATATTATGTTAATCAATTGATTTTTGGGGGGTGTAAAACTTGACGCTGTTTCGGGTTAGATGAGGTTATCACAAGGTTGCTTTAAGTGGAATTATTTTTACACTGTTAAATTCTGGATACTCCCTTGCCTCTATTGTGTGTAGTTGCCCTGAAATCCTGTCCAGGAGATTCTTATTTTCTTCCCAGTCTTTCCTGGGATAGACTCAATGCTCCCTGTGGTTTGATATTGGTGAAATTTGGCATGTGAATTAAAGAGTAAAGAAATATTTTTTATTTTTTAATTCCATTTGAGATATGCATAAAATGATAATTCAGTGTTTTGAGTTATAACTTTTTTGTTACAGCTAAATGGCTAAGCTAGTGCTTGTTGGGTTGGAAAGCACAGAAAGGGTAGTTTTCATATGTTTTTTTCAAGGTCAAAGTTCATGTCATGAATTACATTCAGTTTTGAAAAAATAGGCTTTAAAGTATCAAGTAATTTTTTAAATAAAGAAATGCATATGTGTGTGTATTAATTTTGACCTGTAACTTGCTCCCTGTCTTGAGATTATTATTATTAGTAGTAGTAGTAGTAATATTATTATTATTCAGGCATGTGGGTAAACTATTTTTCATTTAACTGGGAAGTAAGTGCCTCCTTACCTGCTGTCTATGGGGAAAAAAGTTATTTAAAAATGGTGTAGGAGCAAAAAAAGGCACCAACACTAATTTCACTGACTTTTTATCTGCTTCTTTTATTTAAATATCTTAAAGTGTACCTAAAGAGGCTAAGTGTTTTGGGGGACATCACAACAAATTTTTCTCTTACAAGATAAAAGGGCATTCATAATATATAATATAATATAATATAATAACCAGCCCTGGATGGTGGGCCAGCCCATCACATGGTACACACTTACTCAGTCGTGCATGCAGTCAGTTTTGGAACTTTCAGTTCATTTAAGTGATTTGTCAGCACTGCTTTGTGTCTGTTGGCACAACTTGCAGCAACACCACCAATTTCATTGACGGACTTTATTGGTAGATGAGTTCTATTTCACTGCAGTCAATTTCCAACTCGTATGTGATAAAAATTTCAAATATTGCAGTGTGAACTTTTTCCGGGATTGTTCAGCCCTACTCAAAACACAAAAAATCTGTATTATATTATATGTTTATCAGTGTTGGAGTAGCTAACTAAAATTAGCGAAGCTACTAACTTAACCTCCTTGCTGTTTAAATGACTCCTAGATGGGTTAGTGAGAATTTATGTTGAACTCCTGTTTTGTTTCATAAATACTCCAATATTTATTCCAACAAAATCGCATTGCAATATCTGAAAATTTTTTATATATTATACAAAATTCTGTCCTGATCTTGCGATCTGGTCAGAAGAACAGATACAATTAAAGCTTGTTTGTTCATTTATTCATTCACCCATTATTATTAATTTTATTATTTTTTATGTGTGTGACGTAACAGGTCAACTGGAAAAAGCCCGATACTAACAACCTGAAAGGAGCTATATCGCTACCTATTGTAGCGGAGTCAAACATACTTTGGTCAATAACTTGATTGCCCTCTCGTGCGTGTATATTGGGACAAGGACAGTAGTCCAATTAAATGCTGCAGTCAAGCTTTAACCGCTTGACTTAGCTGTGCATGTAAACGTGACTGTTTCATTAGTGACTCTATTGATTACACCACCAGCAAATTCTGTGCTTTTCAACAAATCCCCATCGATAAGCTGAAGCTGGATCATGTCAGGTTTGCCAAAATAGTTTTTTTTTGGCAGCACAATATAACAACAGGAAAAACTTCATAAACTTAAGTCACTTTGAACAGGACATTGGAATAAAAGCAGTGGCATTTTTTGTGGCTTCCCATGAATGGCGCCAGCAATGTGATGGGATAGAAGGTTCAGTGAAGAGGCTTGTCAGAAAGGCGAGTTTTCTATGTAGGGTGACCAGATAATCCAAGTTGGAGTGGACACTTTGAGCTAGGACAGAATTTTTTTTTCCCAATATTGTTCAGCCCTACTCAAAACGCAGTATGTTCACAAAAACTGTATATTATATGGTATGATTATTGGTGTTGGGGAGTAACTAACTAAAATTAGCAAAGCTTAACATTTATAAACTACCATTTTAAATTAAATGGACCTGGGGCCGGTTGCACAAAACACCTTCAGTTAAGATTTTCCTTATAAGTCCGAGTTAAGGTCTCCTTAAAATAAAGTCGGTTGCACCAAACACCCTTAAGTCTCCTCCTTAAGGTTTCCTTAACATTTTCTTTAAGTTTATTTTATTTAAGTTTTTCTCCTTATCTTGGTCTTATACTTAAGGAGTCCCTTAACGGTTGCACAAAAGACCTTAGCAACCAAACTAAGGGAAAAAAATTAAGGTACCTCTAACCGTACCTTAACTGCAACATGGCCGAGTTTATGATAATAAATAACGAAAATGAACGAATCCCAAAAAGAGTGTTCCGCGACCGGGAGAACGCCTTAGGTACGCTTAATGATGAGCAATTGATTTTGCTTTATAAATTTGACCGGCAGTCAATTTATGATTTGTCCGACTTTGTACAGTTAGATCACTCCACAATCCGAAGCTGTGCTTTCCCAGCTGCGTTGCAATTAATGATTGCTCTGCGGTTTTATGCTACGGGCTCGATCGTTCCGGGCTGTAGTAGGCGATGTATCTTATGTCCACAAGTCAACGGTGTGCCGCGGCATTCACCGAATTTCAAACGCCATTGCCCGTCTGTTGAACACCGTGGTGAAATTCCCCTCTAAACAAGAAGAGGATGAAATAGCGACACACTTCTTTAATGTAGCCGGCTTCCCAAGAGTGTGCGGGGTGATAGATGGGACCCACATCAGGATTCAAGCTCCCGTACAATATGAAGATCAATTTATTAACAGAAAAAATCAATATTCAATCAATGTCCAGTTAGGTTGCAATCAACTAACGTTGTAGCACAATGTAGACTTCTTAAATTAATTTTCATTGCAATTTCCTCCCACATTCGTTGTTTTCTGTTTGCTGTTATTTGCGGATCACATTTACTCTTTTGTATGTTCTTTCCTTTATTGTATTCCTCCAAAAGTATAATCTTTTCCTCCGCTGACCAATTCGACTTTCTTGTCTTCTTTTCTCCCATTTTTTTTTTTACTTTGCGAGTAACTTTGTGAAGCGATAACGTGTATCACAAGCAGACGCGAGTGCAAGCATATGAACGGTCTCCATGGAAACGGGACAATTTTACTGCTGTAAAACGTCTTTCAGTGTTGTAAATCCCTTAATGTTTTTCCTTAACTAAGGAAACCTTTTACGGGGTTCTGTGCAACACCCTTAAATAAATCCCTTAGCTAAGGAGAAATTAAACCTTAAGTGTCATACTTAAGGGGAAAACTTAAGGTGTTTTGTGCAACCGGCCCCAGGATTTCACTTAAGCAAGTTAACTTAAGTTTCACTTAAGTTTTTGCTGTGAGCTGTGAGCTCATATAATTTTGAATGTAGTACTAATGTTAATGTGAAACACCTGGAATAGTCTTTTAATCAAGGATACAAACCAAAGTACAAGAAGAAATTACCTATTTATCTGAGCAGAGGAGCCTTTCAGAGCTTTTAAAGTAGTTTGTAAAACCTGATGTAGCTCAAACTGTCCTCCGTGACATGGATTATCTGCTCACACTATCTCTAAGTAACTCTGCTAGTTCAGAAGTGATTCTGAATCTCCTAAAAATCCACATTGACTCAGCCAAGCGGGCTCTGTGAGGGGGTGTCCTTTAATATGTCTGGAACATCTGCCTTAACTTTTACAATTGCAGAAACAGTCATGTAATTTTTTTTTTTCCTCCCTTTATCTGCGTCATTTTTTTTTCCACCTGCCTAGGTCATGGTTCATCTGTGGTTGCTAGTGGAGTTAACTAAATCATATGAACATGGATTAATGATTAAAAGTAGCCATTAACCAGCTGAAGTTTCAAATTACTCAGAGCACGGCGGATTGATTTGGAGGCTACAGGCAAACTAAAGTTACCACACAGTATAGATACTGTCAAAGAAAAAGTCATGTATTCAGTTTTATTAAATTATTTTATTAAAATTGAACAGTGTAGGAGAGGTATTATCAGAACACTTGTCACATGTCAGTTTCGTCAGATGCCCACCTGTATCACCCTTTGGAAATATTCGTAAAATTTATTAAATTCACAGGATCCATATACAACTAGACAACTAGCAGTAGTCAACTACAGTAGACAACTAGCAGGCTAAGCTAAGGAGAAGCTAGTACAATCAGCTTGTTTTGTGCAAATCTTTAAAACTAAGTAATCTTAAAACAATCCTCATCGCTATCGCAGTCTTCATCGGAAGATGAATTAATTTCAACACCACTGTCGGGAAATGGTTGAACTTGTTGCAGAGCTTCTTCGGTGGAAAAAGGAGTGTGCGATTGTGAAAATGGCAAATACAAACTGCCTAATTTCGCAATGAGAGTGTGCCATTGTGAAAACAAACACAAACTGATTTCTATGGAGGATGAAATATGATGATCGTAAATAAATCCATAGAAAAATAAAATTATTTAAATTTTCATTCCAAAGATTTCTAGAACAATAAATGTTATATTCCAAGGATAGAAAAAAAAAATTTAATTCCGGAGATTTAAAAAAAAAAAAAAAATTTATTCCAAACTTTTTTTTTTGTGTTTTTTTTTTTTTAAATTCATGGTAAATGGTTGAATTGGGCAGTACTCTCTCTTTTTTTTTTTTTTTTTTTAAGCGCTTATGGCTATGGGGGATTTGCTGATCTTCAGTCCATTACCTTGGCTTTGCTTAAATGAGAAGTAATGGTAGCTGGCATTCATGTTGGTAATGCTCAATAAACTGAAGTTTAATAAACCTCATCAATCCTCATCCATCCTTATTTAAACCACTTATTCTGGTGGGGGGGTTAAGGTTTGTTACTGTATATTAGGGTGGTCCTTAAAAATGAAAAATTCAAAATGCTGGTTCTCACCCCCTAATTTTGTTACGTTATATAAGAAAACATTTCAGGAAATTTTTGATTATTTTTCAAGCATGTGTAGAGGTTGCCTAAGCAGCTTGAATGGCTGAAGCCTAGTTTATTCATCTAGCATTGGTACTACAGATGCTCCTCACTTTACGATGAACCCATCTTAAATAGAAATATGAGAAAATATCGTACGCCAAATTAAACACAGTATGAGATGTATGCTCGCAGTGGTTACAAAGACTGGAAGCGTGGCTGCATAGAAGTTGCCATCGGCCTGGCATCAGTAGAAAGTATTCTACAGCATATTGGTAGCCAGGGAAAAGATCAAAACTCAGTTTAGTCTGATGACTACTATACTGGACTACTGTATATCGTAAGCCGAACCATCGTAAAGCAAGGAACATCTGTACTTGTTAGTATCTCGGGTCCTTCATTTGATTCTATACTCAATTTTTGTAGAATTTTTAGAATGAAAAATTACATTTATTGTACTATTGATTCATTCATTTATGATTCACGTTTCATCCTCCATAGATTTCACGTGCTGTTTTATGTAACTTTCTGTCAGTGTTTGCACACCTGTCTTATCTCCGCCTCGAATGAGCTTGTCATTGGCATAGCAATAACCGCTCTTGCTTGTGGGCGTGTCGGCGGGGAAGACATGATTAGGAAACGTGTAAGTTAATTTTGTAATTTCATATGAAATTGGACGTTTGTGCTTATTCAGAGTGGACATATTCGAAAAGACACATTAAGGTTTGTAACGATATTTTTCTTAAGTCTGACATAAGTGGAGTTGTTTAGGTTGTTGTCACGCACTTGAGAGGAAAAAAAATAAAGGAGCATGTTGTTTTATGAAAATGCTGATTTATTGTATTATTTGAGAACGCAATTTAAAGCAGACAGATTAAGATTTCTGATTATGTATTTTTCGAGAACAACCACTGACAGAGATCACAATGTTAGTTTCATGCATTTAAAAACATTTTATTAAGGCTCTGGCGCCTTAGCTGAGTCCAGGGGGGTCAACAAGAGAGAGGAGCTACCTTTTTACAGACTGCTGAAAACTAAATAAGTACGGTAAGTATCGGGCGTGGATGGGTCACATATGGCTGATCCCAATCTGTCTAGTGGGTGTGGATTGGTGCACCTCTAATTATAATCTATAATAGTGACTTTAAAAACAATGATGCTGCAGTTTGCAACTCAAGAATGTTAATTTATGTACAGTACATACAAGAAAACAAAGCAGTGTTAATTCTGTTCTCAATTTGTTTCTTTTTTCTCTTTAATAAGTACCAATAAGTGTACCATTAAAGAACTGGACCAATAAGCAATACCTTTAAGAGTAGTAGTACCATTAAAATCTTAACGGACCCTTCACTTTTTATGAGCAAAAATAATAATAAACAAAGCAGTCTGTCAAACTTTTAAGCTTTGACTTTGGGGGAAAAAAAAGAAATTTGAACCTAGCATGAAAAAGCTTTCCAACAAGCTCTACCTGAGCCATATATCTGAAATAGTAAAAAAGTTATTGTTCATAACAAATTATCTTTTTTCCCTACTCGGGGTGTAGAAAAGGCAGCATAGCTCTAAAGGAAATTGGGGAAAAATAAACCATTTCTGTTCTTTGGAAGTTATGCATAATTCACTTGCTAAATTCCATAAAAATCAAAATAGTGATGCAAAAACTTTGTTGGAAATTTGTTGAATTAAAATGGAATGAAAGATGGATAGATAAATGTATGAATATCAGGGTTAAAATGGTAATTTATCGTTGGTTGCGGTCAAAATTGCTTTCACATTTTGTTTTTGAATTAAGTTCAATGTTGCAATTTGAGTAATTCTCCAAAACTTGGATCTAGAGCAATCTAGAGTGCTGAAATTAACGTTATGCATAAATGATGTTTTATAGCAGGTTTTCTTTCAAGACTAATTTGTTTCATTTAACCTATTTTAATGTCTTGTGCACATCAGTATTTAACAATTAGTAGTGTTTATAACTTTTGTACAAAAGTTTTAAATAAACCTCATCATTCCTCATCCATCCTTATTTAAACCACTTATTCTGGTGGGGGGTTAAGGTTTGTTACTGTTTTTTAGGGTGGTCCTTAAAAATGAAAAATTGAAAATGCTGGTTCTCACCCCCTAATTTTGTTATGTTATATAAGAAAACATGTCAGGAATTTTTAGGAATGTTTAGAGCAGGGTTCTTCAAATCTGGACCTCAATTCCAAATCCAGACGTTGTTTTCAGTTCTCCCAGGTAGTTAGTTTAATAATTACTGATTCTGATTGGTCAGAGGCTTCACACCTGACTGACA
>JABJVO010000050.1:10110597-10123367 GCA_026770805.1 Boulengeromyrus knoepffleri
CTGTTACTGTCTATCATTGTCTAAATGTATTTTTACTGTCTAAATATATGTATTCAGCTAGTGTAAACATGCACGATCCTATCACAGGGAGTGCGAGGCTGAGACTGAAGCGTTACCCTATGTTTCCGCTGAGACGTGCCGCGTGACTCATTTCCCCTCGCGTACAAGTTATCTTAGGTTGGCGTTCAAGGTTTGACTTCTGAGATTCAGATCGAGCTCTAGGTAATTTTTTTTTTCTAACTGGATGGTTCGACTTTTAAGAAATTTGACTTCTAATGAGTTCGAGAACTGAAATACCACTGTATATAACATGAGCACGTGAAACCGCCCGCACGAGCACCCGCTGGCCGTGAGCACGCGCGGAAAAGTATACAGGCCATGTTATGCATTATAAATACTTCCTTAAAATGGTATTTTATTTGTAGCGCTATTCCCTACGGAATAACGTACGTCTCTATAGAGCTACCCACTTATCTTCAGCAGGTTTTACGAAATCTTTAAATGTATTCAGATTTCGATTCAGAAAAAGCTGACAACCACATTTTATTTGCTACGGCTGAAAGAAACGTAAACGAAACATCTAGATATATACCAAAGCCAGAAAACATCAGTAAATAATCCGTTTTGCTTTGACACTCAAACTTATTTGTTTTCAAAGTAAAACTTATACTGTAGAATATTATCTGCAACAAGAGCAATCATCGTGGTTCTTTTTCTGCTTTCTGTACATAAGAAATCTTACTCGCGCCAACCTGCGAGTAACATTTAACAGAATTAGCTCAGAAGAAAGCACTTACAAAACATCAAGCAAGTCCTATGGATCCATTAAGTAAATAACGCATGTCATATACACTTGTATAAGTTATTATGATCTGCAGATGCCAGGTGCCCTTAAATCATGGGAGGCACTGTGATTTTCCGAGGAAATACTGAGGCGTATTCCTGCACTGAACAGGAAGCTGCATCACAAATCCGGGGAGTCCACAGCTCTTCTCAGCCTTCGTAATTGGTAAGTTTTATCTGTTTTATAACGAAATAAAACAAGCATAATAAGGCGATTTGGCAGAGTGGCAGAGAAAAGCGAATATCGGTTTTGAACATGCAGTGATTAGAAGTGAAAACGCCGGCTGGGTGGAAGGAGCCGCGCCTGGGAAGGGAGGCCCGCAGGAGAGTCTGCCTGTGCCGGGGATGCTGGTCGGATGGGATGCAATAAGAAATACGGGCATTGTAGCCTGGTTATATACTCACTCGCCTGAGAAACAGCAATGCACGCAAAAGTGATTTCTAAAAAAAGACCTGCAATATCTGTAATCACAAGCAATAGTCGCTGCTGTGTTCGTGCGGTAGGAAGCTACAAATATCAAACAAACTACAACAACAACAGTAGTAGTAGTAATCCTTCTCATCATAACAATAATGATAATCATCATCATCATCATCATCATAATGGTGACGACAACTCCACGGGTGAACTGTCAGCTCGGATTGCCTGTGTTTAGGGACAGTTTGAGGTTCGGTCAGTAAACGATATAAACCTATAAATATAATAAAGAGACATGGGGATGGTGAAACCCAAAGCAAGGCAGGGCTAGGTCGCCTTCTTTCCCGCGTGTAGGCGTGTGTTTGGTTGGTTTTACATGTATTTATTGCTGCAGTTATAGCTGGATCGTCGCTATTGAAATTCCCGAACAGTAATAGAGATCGGAGAGTTGGCCATGTGGGAACGTAGCTAGCTGGCTAAAAGCATGTCATTTTGATACTCGATTTGGGGATATATGGGCGTTCAAACCACGAATATGCACAAAAGAAACCGCCAGGGAAAGCTTTCGTTCTGTAACACTTAATTCCTAACCCTAACCCCAACCCCCACGTATTGAAAGGTAAGCTCGCTCACTAACCATTGCTAGAGGAAGGAATCCGTTTCAGTGCCTTCAGCCGGTATCCACAGTCCCAATAGGGGGCGCTGATAAAACTGCAGACCGATCGATGGTTTATTAATTAATGCTCTAATTATTCTACGTTAGATGATCAAGTCTTAGCTGAAAAATTGCAGTACCTCTTTTTAGAAAAACGATGTTATCGACTTATAAAGGAAAAGATATATTCCTTTGGTAAGCCATTCAGTATAATATATGGATACATTCTGATTATGCTTTATCTAGGTATTGCAATCTATATTTAGAATTCTTAGTAGTGATCATTTTCTGTTGCTGCCTGTCTGTAAAGTTTACAATGAAATTTACTTTCGCAGGCATTGTTTGTATAAGCAGTATTGTTTATATGGAACACTGGTGATATAATTTCTTGTCTTAAGTGTTTTTGATAGTTTAATAATTACTGCTCTTATTTGTAACCCTGACAAAAATATAACAGCATACCACAAGTTATTTTTATTTAATTCCTGTCTGGTTGTAATTTCGTTTATTATTTTCCCGTTTTCCATTTGGATGCATTCAGACTAGAACCTAGGCAATTCAATGATGTGAGCAAAGGCTTTCTCCAATCGTACAGTAGATGAGGAAGCAGTAGTGTCTTTTCTCTTATGTTTAAATTTCATCTGGTCGTGAGAATGCTCATTTGGATGTTGATCAGGTCTTTATTGAAAGGGAGCAAGCCTTTTAGTGTTTGAGTACTAGGACGATGGTTCCTTTGAATGAGAGGCCAGCTCTGCAGGGCCTACCGAGTTTCATTGTGCAGAATAGACAGAGCTTGTGAAGTAAACCTTGTGAATCACTTAGTAGGTGTGACGCACTAGTGTGTTTTATAGTGCCAGAGAGAAGTGATTTCAGCCCTGACCACCTCTGAATGCTAAACAGCTACCTAAATGTGCTGTCTGCACACAAACTCTACAAAGTCTTATCTGTTTTTCCGAGGTAAAAAAATATTTGAGCTTCTGTACTCCACAAACAACAGTCAAAATATTCTTCTGATTAATAAGGTTAATCAATTAAATCACTTAATATAATAAACAATATCTTGGTCCTTTATCGTTACCCTAAAGAATAATCTTTTATTTCAGTTTCTAATATTTCTGTGCAAATTCTTGCAAAGAAATTATTTTAAATAGTTTCCGCTAATTGGAAAATTCACAATAAAAAACAAGGTCAGTTTTGACTAATAATGTGGGAGACAGAGCACACGTGTAGTTGGGGACTGAGATTGCACTGAGACTGGAAGCTGATTTTAGCTTCATCAGTCACAGTTCTCTGGGCTGCCACAGACTGTCGCGGCACTTCTGTCAGAACTGAAGTAAAAGCTGTCACTAAGCAGTTATTTTTCAGCTTCTTTGGATTGAAAAAAAATGCATGGTTATTTCAGTCTTTGTTTATGTAGGGCTTGTGGCTTTTAAATGCCTTTGCCCGATAAGGTTTAATGTACAGCTGATCCTGTCATGCTGTCCTGTAATGTTTAATTTTATAGCCTTTATTGCTGTGTTACGTAGAAGTTAATAATATTGTCATATTTTATGCACTCAGCAGCGTGTCTAAAACCAAAACCAAAAACCGCTTATCTTAAATTGTGTTTTGCCTGTAAACAAGGAGCAGTTATTTGTCGTACCTTCACAGGGGAGGTGGGGTAACGTGGGGTGAGGTGAGATGATGTGGGGTGAGGTATCACACTAACCTTTCATCTGACCTGCTGTCCTTCTAACGACGGTCGTTGCTGCAGCGATGTCCCCATTCCTGTCCGTCGCTGCTGACCGCAATAATCAGTTTTTTTGTTGCACTGTCATCCTCTCGTTTACACCCCCCCCCTCGTTTTGGCTGGTGGATTGCGGTTCTCTTGGTCGTAGCTTACGAGCCCCTCTGACCGTGATGATGTCCGCTAAGGCTCACTGCCTTGTTCCTTCCTGTGGTGACTCCGTCTGTGTGGTCCTGATGCCAACCCCTCAGTCCCGCACCCCCCCCACCGCCCGAAGCTCCCTGCTGTGTAGTTTCCTTTGCAGACCTGTGTGGTGCTGAGGTTCAGGCGCTCAGAGAGAGGCGTCTGCTTCAGACACCTGCCTCCCCCACCAGATTCAATGAAATGGTATGTTCCAAAAAAACAGCAAAATGTGTCTCCGTTCAGCTATGTCGCATAAATACCAGCTCTGAATGACTCTTTTAACACCTTATTTTAAACAGACATTTTTGTCTCCCTCGTGCTGACAGCAGTAACCAGTGCAAACAAGATGATTCTTGTGTAAAACAGGGATAGACATTTTAAACATAAGTGTAATGCATGTTCAGTGTATTAAGCTTGTACAATAAGTGCGATATGGCATTTATGAATCAGCATTATGACCCTCTCATAAACGTCATTATATTTGTCATGGAAGCTAATGGTAGTTTTCACGCCTGGTTTCCAGGTGCAAAACCTGCTTATGTGTGCAAATGAATTTTTGCATGGTTTCAGCCTTAGATTATTTTCTTTACAAATTAAAAATATGTGTAAATGCAAAAAAGGCAGCAGTGAAAATCAGGTATATGGTTAACAGACACTTAAAATGGTTTCCATTTTTAAGACCAAGACACACTTTGAAGGGCTTGAAGGCCAGTATATATACAGTGTGTTAACTACACTGGCAGTGATTTTTCCAGATCGTGGAATGGCTTCCATTTATTATTTACTGCCAACTGTCAGGGGTTGTTCAGTACATTTTCTCCTGAATGCTGTCCCAACTGGGCCCTTCCTCTGCAACATATTCCACCAGAAAACCAACAAAGACACCTGACTTTCTCCACAGGACAGGAGGCTAATCCTCTTTCAAACCCAGCCCTGCTTACGGTATACAGTATGTATTGTTATTAGTGTAATGTAGCTCAGGACTTGGCTTGTTCTTTCAATATCAGCGCCATATCAAACAAAAATGGTGAACCTTCCATCAGTCAAAAAAAAAAATACATTTAAACAGGGGGAATATGTTTTGATTTAAAACACTTAAAACAGAAGTAGCTTTATCCAGTGCTTAATTTGTAAACTTTGAGGTGCCGGAGCTCATGAAGAGCACAGAGACACAGTGCGACCACAGTTATATGAGGTGGCAGAGCACACTGGCTTTGATTGATGTCTGACACACGACGACAATGTGCTCTTTATTACTTAAACACATAACAGTGTGATATTTTCTATCGATTTGTTGGTTACATCAGACTGTAAAAAAGACTGACTCTGTTAAATGAATCGGATGGTCGAGAAGGTATAACCTTATCTATTTTAGTAGCCGAAAAAGTGTATATTGGGCAGTTTTTCTCTTTCAGCTGAAAAGTCAGACGAGTGAAACATATTAAATTAGGCAGACGCATTTCACAACATAATACAACACAACCGATTTGTAAATGTATATTTCTTTAGCTCGTGTTGTATTTATTGCATAGTCTAACTCAAATTTCATTTTAAGTGTGATTATATTGGCTGTAGCATTTGGCGTGCCTGAACACAGGCTCCTCTGACCCAGACGTCCCGCAGCTGAGCTCCGACTCGAAGCACTGCCTTTATTCAAGGCCAGGCAGGACTTCTGATTGTGACTGTCGCTCTAGTATGGGTGCTCTTCTCTCTGGCTATTGTCATAGCCATCGAACAGCCTCAAGGAATAGGGAACCTACATTAATGCAGCTGTAGAGAACTGTCACGCGGTATTTTTAACAAATGATTCTGGTATCTGGACCAGCTTCAGGGTCATGGTGCCTAGTAACCATTTTGATTATTTCTGAGTAGCCTCTGTTAGCCAGTATGTAGGGTAGAATCGCGCACAGCTGTGGTAGATCTTCAGTGGCGGTCAGCAGAGACTGCAGAGGTCGTCTCCGGGTATTGGGTGATTAAGCAGCATTGGCCTCTTTCTCAGTCATCCACATGCCTGTGTTTGTCCAGGGTGGTTGTTTATCTTTCCCAGCAGCACTGGGCAGCTGTTATGTAGGAATATCATCAATAATGCTGTGCTCATGTCGTCAGGTAGGGCTGCACAGACCCTGCTAACTCTCGCCTGCTTGTGCCATGTGCTTTATGCTAAATGTGGGCCAGCCCATTGTCTCTTCAGCTCAGGACACATAGAAACCCGAGAACTGTCTCTTAGGTCACACACCAGCACGGTGCAAGGGTGAAATGTGCCTGTTATTTTTCTATAAGTCTGCATGCTTGGACGGATCGATGCATAAATAGTACCCGTTGGAATCAAGATTTCAGAGGTTTGGGATGTCAGTACAGGCACAAAGCCTGCAATGCATTGTCTGGTGAATCATGCTGAATATCTGAATTGCATTGGACTGGCTGTTAAAGAGGTGAGCAGTAGGACCCAGAGGAGTGCTGTCCTGCAGCCCGGCCGCCTGCCTCTCAGCCTTTCTGCAGCAGGCAGTGCCGGCAGTAGCGCAGAAGCCGTCCCTCAGCAGATGCTGCAGCGTTAGCTCCCGCATTCTTTTATTTCTCCACCACCTTAGCCGCCTCTGATTTGAGCTGCACATTAGAAGGAAGCCATTTTCCCAGCACTGGCCTCGGAAGCCCCCTGTCCATCTCATGCCGGGGCGGGGGTGCGCCACCCGCGGTAAACAGGGGCAGGCAAGTTGGCGAGCCCGAAATGCTGGAGTGAGGATTGTACCACTCGCGGCGTGATTGGGCATCACACAGACGGCATCGCCGATTCCTCCCCCCCTGCCCCTCCGACGAACTGTCATCCCACCCCCACCTCTCCCAATCTCTGCTTTATAAGAAGGAGGAAGTAAAGGAAGGCCATCGTGGAGTGTGGAATCTTAGTAAGAACACGGGGCAGCATGTCACAGACTAAGAGGCACACGTACAGCCGGGTGAGTCGCCTGAATGATTTAAAGAGATATCAGCTTCAGAATCTCTAGGTATTCTCAGGTACTAAATGAGGGGCACTAGTGTCACATTTTGTGTTGGACCGCAATAGTTTGTCTTTACAAACTCTGCTTGGTTGGGCATTTTGGGTATCGATGGCCTCAGATGTTAATGGTGACCGGCACGCAAACGGGGCTGCGTGGAGATGCGTCATTATACTGCCGGCTCTGTCTGCATGTATCACTCTGATGTCACGCAGCTGAACTCGGGCCATGCTTTCAGAGGATGTGAGGGCATGGCGTGTAGTCTGTGAGCTTTGTGATGTCACTCTGTAGTGCCCTGTCCTAAGCCAAAAGGTGGTCGGTTTGGAAGGTGGGGTTTGTTTCCGATAGAATCTGTTGCAATGTTTTGGGCTGGAGCGTCAGCATACAGGCTGCGATGTCAAAGCCAGGGTTGATGAAGCTCTTGAAGCTTTTGGCTGCTGGGACAGCTTGTCCTGCTGGTTGTTATGGATCCACAGAGAAGGCGGTTCTGCTGATTGGAGGAGTCAGGCTCATCATGTCTGTATGGCGTTATAATCCGCAAACCCTCCTTTGCTCATGCTTCATGTGCCGGACGACGGGCAGAGAGGATATGAGTGAAATGCTGACATTGGCACCTTCTTCAAGAAGCTCTATTTCAGCTCCATTGTTCATTCTCTCCGGCTCTAGTACCTGGCTCAGTATTTATCCATGTATCCCACAGAAATGCAAAATACTTGTTGACATTTAAATTTAGCCAACTCAAATTTATTTATAACTAATACATAGTTATAATGTTGGGTCTCTGTCTATTTACTTGGTAGAATTGCTCCTACATTATCTCCACATCTTTGTCTCTTTTTTGCCCACTGATGCCATTGTTATAATATTATATTATATATTTTGAAGCCATATGGAGAATAGAGTTTCCACTTTGAACAATGGACTGTATTATTCAGATTCTATTATCAAAACTAAAAGCGTTAATGAGAGGTCCCCCTCAGCTCTTTACTGTTTCTGTTCTTAGCTTTCCATTAATTAATAGAGCTCAGAAAAAGTTAAATCCAGAAGACTGTATTACACTGCTAAATACTAGCACTGATCCACACATTGGTGATTATATTGCTTTTAGAAATTAGGAGTTTCCATACAGTGCCTACATGGAAGACTTCTGTGGCAGTATCATTGATGAATGCCATATTAGTGTTACACTTGGGATTTGGGCTCTCATTTACCATCTTCATCCAGCTTTTTACACCATGGTTTAGTGTACAGTAAAATCTGATATATGGGCTTTTCCCTTTCATGTGATGAAATTCACTGTGGCCCTGTTTGCACTTGGTTTTAAGATGCATCTTGGGAGATCGGACCAATAGTGAACAGCCGAGACACATCACTGTTTACAGCTGTGTCTGTCACGCATCTGCAAGGTGTCCAGAACCACTGTTCAAATTCTGTTACTGCCCTGTGCACAGTTATTGTGAGGTCCTTGTCAGGGATACATCAACAATCCTAGACCACATCAGCAAGTGGTTTTAGTCATTATATCACACAGCCTTATGATGGTGGTTTAGACTTGTATTTAGTGCTATCGACTTGTGATCCAGTCGTCCAAGATGCATTTTACAACCAAGTTTTCCTATGTTACTTTTATTTGATGACAAGTTACACTTCCCATAATTTGATGACAAGCTCAGTCATGGCGATTGGACCTTATGCTTCATTATTGCCACTGAGTCATCTGTGCACAATAAGAAAGTGTTTGGAGAGGAGTTAGACAGCTAGATGTGAAAACTCTGTGCTTGTTGTTCTGGAAAGCACACTGCAAAACATTTGTGAAAAATAATGAAATAATGGCAACCGACTAATTTGGGTGTGTAACCATATGGCTAATGGTTTGCAGCGTTTTGGAGTATCATGTGACTTGGGTCTAGCTAGTTTGTCAAGCTTAATCTGCAGTCATGTGGCAGAGGACACGAGTAAGTACAAGTGAGACGTTTGGCATTCCACAAAAATTGTAACCGTTTCATCTCTCTTAATTTGAGAAGTGTATGCTGAAAATACTGGTTTGGTTAGTTTTGCTTGTTGGTATGACGTCAAAAATGCCACTTTATAACACCATGTTTTTTCATGATTATAGTTTTGCATGTCTGCATGAAAAGGTTCTCTCTTAACCTAATACATAAAAGTCTATATATTTGTTGGCAGTTCTTCAGAATCTGCACTCATTGTACTTCATGCTGTAGTTTGCAAAAAATACAGTTTTAAAATCTGGTCTGCAAGGTGTCCCCAGAAAGGTGACCAAGAAACTATGCCAAAGCAACCTAAATACTGTACTATGATTAGTTGGTCTTAGATGAAAATCTGTTCTGTCCATTGTTTATTACTCATTATATTTATGATATAGCTCTTACTGACGTGCCGTCCAGGGGATACCCTGCTTTGTGCCCTGTGCTCCCTGTGTCAGGCTCCACGACCTTGTGTGTCCCAGAGCAGGATGAGTGATTTAAGATGATGAATGGATGGATGGATGGATATTTCTTTGCCGTTTTTGCTGGGCACATTGTGCGGCGCAGTGTTTAGGCAACAGAAGTGCTCACTTGTATTTTTAAGGAATTGATAAGTTGTAGCTGCTGGTGATATTTTCAGCCCATGTAGCTATTTTTAGGACAATTTTTTTTTGTATTTGTTTTTAAATTGCTTTGGCGGAAACAGCCGATAACACAACAGGACAACAGCACACTCAGACAGATTGACAATGAGGATAATTGTTGGGGGGTGGGGGGGGGGAGAGAGAAAAAAAAAACCTGTACATGTATTTCTAAATATACATATACCTAAAAATGAAAAAGTCTTTTAGGAGGGGGCATGTCAGGGAGGCTGTGACAATACAATATACAACATTATACACAGGGATGTACATAACTGGTACGCAAGTACGCAATCACCTTTAAGAACGATACGTGCAGCAAACGATTGTGGTAATAGTGTAAATGCGTACTTATGTGCATTTGCGCTTTTACAAACAATTGATTGCCGCACGTGTCGTTCTTAAAGGTGAATGCGTACGTGGGTACCAGTTATGTCCATCCCTGTTTATACGACAGTGGACTATGGACTATGAGAAACTGTGCAAATATGCTGGCAGTTAGTGTAGACCTGTATACTGCTGCTGTCACTATGCAATCATGTTATAACGAGATTGTGAAGATGGAATGAGTTAAGATTTGAAGACTCTGTCCTTCTGGACAGTTTTTTCACTGTGTGTCAATTCCTCCCTAAGATTAAAGCCATAGAAAAAGCTTTGACGGTATCAAAGAATGTGATGCTTGCTACATTTTCCGACTATGCATTGTCACTTCAGTGACAAGTGGGATATTCAAAAAGGCAGTGGGTTAAGAAATTTATTAAATAATTCATGATAATTTTAAGTTGCCCTAAATCATTTCCCTGTCATCACTTGCTGTCAGCATATAAATACCAAGACCATACAAACTCTGCATATCCTTTATTGTAGGGGAATTAATAATAGTATGCTGGTCAATGGGAATAGCGTTTCAGAAAATCTCATATGGTGGAATAATTTGAGGAATTCAAGCAAATTCGCAGGCTTGCTAATGTAACTTCTATAGCTGATGTATTTGTCATGATCCCTCCCCCACACACACACACTGTCCCCCAAATAAAGTCCCTTCCTCCATCCGTCCATCCATCCATCCATTTTTTGCTGCTTGCCTGGGGTCGGACTGTGGGGGCAGCAGTCTAAGCAGGGATGCCCAGACCTCCCTCTCCCCAGCCACCTCCTGTAGCTCCCCCGGGGGAATACCAAGGCATCTCCAGGCCAGCCAAGAGATATAATCTCTCCAGCGTGTCCTTTGTCTGCCCCGTGGCCTCCTCCCGGTTGGACATGCCCAAACACCTCCCTAGGGAGCTACCCAGGAGGCACCCCAGACCGATGCCCAAACCACCTCAACTGGCTCCTTTCGATGAGGAGGAGCAGCAGCCCTACTTTGAGCTCCTTCCGAATGTCTGCGCTCCTCACCCTATCTCTAAGGTTGGTTCATACTTCTCCGCATGCATACTAGTGGATGTGTCTGCTGGAACGTTAATGACTCGATTGACGTCACTGTGCTGCACCTTAAATTTGTGTCCACGTAGCGGTGTACGTGCTGCTCTGGACACACTGCATATGATCGATTCACTAGCGTCGACTTTAAATACCAACGTGGATGCTTCAGATGAGCATCGGGGTAGTTTGCAAACCCTACAGACTATTTACAAGGTAATAAAATTGTTACATACTTGTATATATGTGTGTTTGTGAGTGCACACTTGTCTCGAATTGAAAATCTCACGCCAGCCAGCTGATCAAAATTGGCAACCCTGTGAAGCATGGAGAAACTGACACAAATCTCACTGCTGTGGTACGTGCGCTAAGAATATCAGAATAATATTTTATGTTACTGATAAAAATATAAAAGTAACACATTGTGCACATGTGCAAAAGTACGCGGCTTGACTGGCGAACTATGAACGTTTCCGTGTACGCACACGCAGTGTGGATATGTGAGTGTTGTGCTTGTGAGAAGTATGAACCAGCCTTAAGGCTGAGCCCAGCCGCCCTGCGGAGGAAGCTCATTTCGGTCGCTTGTGTCCGCAATCTCGTTCTTTCGGTCACTACCCAGAGCTCATGTCCATAGGTTAGGGCAGGAAGGTAGATCGACTGGTAAATCAAAAGCTTCACCTTTCGGCTCAGCTCCTTCTTTACCACGAGAGAACAGTGCAGCATCCACAATATTTCTGACACCGCACCGATCCGTCTGTCGTCTCCCACTCCCCTTTTCCCTCGTTTGTAAACAAGACCCCGAGATGAAGTTGAATCCTCCGCTTGAGGTAGTACCTCATCCGCCAGGAGAGAGCAAGTCTCATTTTTCCAGTCAAGAGCCTCGGCCTCAGACTTGGAGATGCTGGTCCTCATCCCGGCCGCCTCACGCTCGGCTGCAAACCGCCCCAGTGCCTGCTGCAGGTGACGCCAACAAGACGACGTCATCTGTAGAAAGCAAAGACGCGATCCTGAGGCCCCTGAACCGGACCCACTCCGTCCCTTGGCTATGCCTAAAGATTCTGTCCATAAAAGTTATGAACAGAATCAATGACAAAGGGCAGCTCTGGTGAAGCCCAACACCCACCGGGAACAAGTCTGACTTACTGCTGGCAATGCGGACCAAGCCCTCACTCCGTTTGTACAGGGATCTGTTGGCTCATGACGACGGACCCCGCATCCCATATTCCTGAAGCATCCCCCACAGGACCCCCAAGGGACACGATCATATGCCTCTTCCAAACCCACAAAACACATGTAGACTGGTTGGGCAAACTCCCATGAACCCTCCAGTATCCTTGTGATGGTCTATTGCTCCGCGACCAGGATGGAGTCCGCATTGTTCCTCCTGTACCCGAGGTTCGGATATAGCCTCCACTGCAGTGCCCTGTCATAGACCTTCCCAGGCAGTCTGAGGAGTGTGATTCCCCCTAAAATTGGAACACATCCGCTGGTCCCCTTTCTTAAAGACCGGGACCACCGCCCCAGCCTGCCAATGCCAAAGCACTGTACCCAACGTCCAATCAGCTTTGAAGAGGTGTGTCAGCCAAGACAGTCCAACAACATCAAGAGCTTTCAGGAAGTCAGGGCATAGTTGTTTGATCACTTCAGTGACCTCAGCCATCAGAGTTCTCCTCTGAGTCTTCCAGCTCTACTTCCTATGAGGAAGGCGCATCAGTGTGATTTAAGAGATCCTCAGAATATTCCTGTGATTATTAAATTAATTTAAATATGGCATTTGTTTTAAGTTTTGTGGTCATATGTGTTTATTTTTGATATTTCTGAAGCTTGCAGTTTCTAAATAGTTCTGACCTCCCGCCCCCCCCAAATCCCCCACCACGGCTCTGTTTTTTTCCCCTGACCTGCCACCACCCCCC
>JABJVO010000050.1:10123467-10163878 GCA_026770805.1 Boulengeromyrus knoepffleri
CACGCCGCCTCTTGTTTTACTCCCCCGCCCCCCCCCCCCCCCCCCCCCCCCCCCCAGCAATTTCTTCACACACCACAGTCAATACCTCTGTTGCATGGTAATACTTGTTGGATAAACTAAAAATAAAACAGAAAACCATAATTGATTATGCAAATTATCTTTTTTTAAATAAGTATATAGGTATAAATATATATGTAAGTGTGCTATATATGAATGTAAATTTATAAGTATATTTACATTTATCTAGTGTGCTCTAGTAAGGAAATATTTGCCTGTGTTTCTCCATAGCACATTGTAAAGTGAACACTGGAGAACTATCTAGAAAGCTAAGTGTGATAGCTCACTCACTCTGTCTGTCTGTCTCTCCGTGTCTGTCTTTGTCTGTCTTTCTGTCGGTCTGTCTGTTCATTCCTCCATTCATTTTTTTCTTTTTTCATTCATTCATTTGTTTGCTTAGTGTTTGCTTTGGCAGGACACCTGATTTATCTTGCGAAGTAGCGCTCTTCCTTCCTATTGGGCAAATGAGTCACCACAGCCTCACACCCCATTCAGCTTAATTATGTGATACCAGTCGAAAGTCTGGGCACACCTACTGAAAAACGTTTGTTTTTCTACAAGATAACGGCACTAAGCTCACCTTGGGGTTGTGTTATAAGTATTATCTTGGAAACGCGGAAAGAGATTGGCTGCCGTGACATAACATGACCCCCACAATCCCCCAGTCTAAACCCCGTAAACCTGGTTTGGGATGAGTTGGTTGGAAAAGTAAGAGCAAGTTAGCCAACTTGTGTCCAGAACTGGTGAAAACTCATTAAGGACTAATGAAGAAGCATTCCAGGTGGCTGCATCTGGAAGCTGGTTGAAGAATGCCAAGAGTCCGCAATGCTGTCATTGAGGCAAAGGGGACTGTTTTTAAGAGTCTAAACTTAGAGAAAATTGCAGCATTTCATTACTAAATTTTCGCATTTCATGTGTTACTTCATTGCCTTGAGGCCTTTTACTATAAGGTGAATAACAGGCAAAATATAGACAAACTAAACTAAAAGAAGACGTGTCCAGACTTTTGACTGGTCCTGTATATTCAGACCAAACATTTTATAAAACCTTATTTATCACTAACAGTTTATTGGGAATGACTTAGACTTCTGACTATGTAATCTAGGATTTAATACCCACAGATACTATACATAATGTGTTTTGATATGATATATAAATGATTTTCTGTAATACTTATCCAGTATGGTGAGCATAAAGCCCATCGCAGGAGCAGAGGACATGAGGCATGGACCCCCTAGATGGCATGCACAGTAATATTTACTGTAGAAAATCCTGTTGGCTGCATGTACAGGTCCTGCAAAGCCCTTTCAGTGTGTTAAGGTTTAGCTAAGGACAACAGTGTTACCAATAACATTGCAGTAACAATGAGCAAATGTGCAATGTCAGCTAATGCCTGGAAGATATTAATATACCTGGTCAATTGATTACCTTTAAGGTCTGATTCAACAAAGCCACGGATATGACAGACAAATGAACGCTGACATGCTAAAGGCTGTTTTGAGAGTCCAGTCTGCCTAGCGGCTTGCGTTTGGGCTGTGGGAGGGGAGCAGAATGTCTGGTGGTAGCTGTATCCTCAGGTGAGCCTGGAGACATGAATCCACCCCGCAGTGCTATCGACTGAGCCACTGCACCAGCCGCCACTGCATTTATTCAGTGAATTTCAGTAATTGCATGCAGCCGCTTTACAGGATGGCGTGAGGCAGCGCCGGTCCTGTTAGGCGATGACTCACTCCTATTTTATCTTGCTTCCACTAACCCTAGACCCCCCCCCCTGCATCCGACTGTAACCTTTCTATGACCTGCGTTACTCAGTCGCTGAAACGGGCGATTCTTGCTTTTTCTGCTCCGCACCATATTGCAATACTAATTTCGTCTCTTGTAATCAAATAAAGTCCACGATTGCTTCCTCTCGCGTCGTGTGGTTACGTTCGCTATGCCACCCACAGGGATTCTTATGAATGGGTTGCCTTCACACTCGTTTTTTTTTTTTTTTTTTCCTCTTTCCAATTTCTTTTTTCTCTGCGTTGATACCTAGAAAACAAGCAGAATGGAGTAACAGTATGTGAGACATTCTCCGGGCAGGGGGGGGCTGGAAGGGATGGGAGCACGGTACAGAGATTTCATTCAGGGATGCAGCAGGGAGCAGTGAAAACAAATGCCACCCCCACCCCCCCAGCCCATGCTTAACAGATACACAAAAAAACCAAAATGGCCGCCAGGTCACAGAAGGGGTATAACTGAAGGCCAGTTTGGGGATCAGGGTCTGGGTGTAATTTCTGAGTTTTCTTTCTTTTCTCTTACCCACAGTCTTGTATAAGGATTGGGGAAGACAGGTAACGTGACAGAGTGTGCTTGTCACCTGACTCCAGAGGTGGACAGTTCAGCTCCAGGGAGTACAAATCCAGACCAAGTTATTGTTTCAGATAATTAGTTGAGTATAAAGAGTCTGTCACAGAGAACTCAGCAGGGCGGTTGAAACAAAATCATGGTCTGGATTTGTACCTTCTGGACCTGAACTTTTCACCTCTGCATCACACAGTCCTGCCTGAGGATGTCCATACCACGTTACACTGGCTTAGTACAGCCCTGAATTTGTTGTATTTTATTTGGCCCTGAATTTGTAGTAATATTTGTACAATTTTTTTTTCAAATTAAAATAGGGGGAAGCAGACTTTTTTGGCAGTCGGTGAAACAAAGAATGGAGCAGCATGATATGAGATATCCAATAATGATCGAGCTTAAGCTGAAGCTACGTTGGTGTTCGACATCTCTCTGATGACATGAGAGGCTCTCCACTTTGTTCTATAGTTTTCGTTGCTCACAGTTTATGGGCATCTAATTGTTTAGCAAATGTGAGCTTTTTGTTGAAACTAGTGTGAATTCCTGGCCATTTGCTGCTGGCCTGGATATTTGTAGCTACATTGGCCTTTATTATGATAAACCAACGATGATGATGAAGAAGAAGAAGAAGAAGAAGAAGAAGAAGAAGAAGAAAATAATTATAATAATTAGATAATTAGTCTTAACACAGACATTTTATATTTGTAATTCTTTACTGAACAAATGATTTAAACAGTCATGGTCACTGTTGGAAAAAGTATGTGAGCTTATTTAGTAAGTAAAGCTTTCTGTAGTTGCTGATCAGACTTTGCAGCAGTTAGAGGGTCTCAGGTTATGTATTTTTTTTAGGACGTCGTGCTTGAACAGCCTGCTTCAGCCGTCCTATATCATTTTAATTGATTGAGGCCATTGCAGGATTTCTTATTTGCTCCATTGTGTTTACTTGCTACATTGTTTATTTGCTACATTGTGTTGTTGATCTACAGCTGCGTTTTGCATCCTAGTAACGACCCTGTTTCTTGTCAGTTTTAAATCGTAGAAATATGCCCTGAAATTCTGCTGTAGAATTTCCTGATAGCATTTAATTTTTGATCCCTTGATTGCAAACTATCCTTGCTGTTATACATCGTCAAATTCACTTCATATCTGGGATATGCTTTTGGTCTTTTGTTTTCTCAAACATAACGCTGTGCAAGTTTTTTAAAGAGTCAACCTTTTTCTAATCTGTCCACAGAACATTGTTCCAGTGGTGCTGTAGAATATCTATCTGATCTTTAGCAAACTTATGAAGGGCAGCAAGCAGTACCAGTCAAACGTCTGGACCTACTGAAAATCATTTGTTTTTCAACAAGATTCAGCCTTAAGCACACCTCAGGGTTTTGTGATAAGTACTTGTATTATCTAGTGAATTGCGAAAGCAATGGAGTGCTGTGACAGGTGACCCGGCCCCCACAATCCCCCAAATTAACCCTATAGAGCTGCTTTGGGATGATCTGGATTGAAGAGTAAGAGCAAGGTAGGCAACCTGTGCCCAGAACTTGTGGAAACTCCTTCAGGACTGTTGGAGAAACATTTCAGGTGGCTGCATCTGGAAGCTGGTTGGAAGAATGGCAAAAGGGGGCTATTTTGAAAAGTAAAAAATTTGGGAAAAGTGTTTAATATAACTTGAGTAATATAGTCCAATGCATTAAGAGTAAGTGTGTCCAGACTTTTGACTGTTAATGTAAATCATCGTCCATGTTTATGCCAAAAAATAACCATGTGAAACATTGTGTTTTAATGTTTATTTTGTCTTAAGGTGGAGATCAAATTGCATTTGAGGAGCTATTCATGCAAAAATGCATATCATTGCAGACATTTTTCTTAATATTTTCCATAAAGCATTAATGCCTTCTCTACCTGTAACCTTGCCAGTCCTTATTACAGTGCCTGAGCTGGTCTGGGGAGCCTCAGTTCCCGGAGGGGCTCATCTGAACAGCATGAGATACCGGTCACTGCTGAAGTCATATCATTTAGATTTTAGCAGCGTTTCCCAGAAAATGTTAATAGCTGGTTTTACAAATTCCACTAGAAATGGTCGAGGCAAGGAACACCCGCATCGTGAGAGATGGACAACCAACGTCGCATGTGGATTTTGCTGAAATGACAAAAAACCCATGTCTACCTAAACCCATGTCTACCTAAACCCATGTCCTCCTGTGTTTTCTTTGTGCTGAATCTGAATTGGCCAACTTTTGTTTTTGTTCTTTTTCATCATTTCATAAAATGCTTTATTTTGGTCCAAAATAAAGTTGTTCCTTTTATCTGCCCTTCAGTCACCTGGTTCTGTTTGCTGCCATTAAAGTCACAGATTCGTCACAGAAAATCACAGCCCATAGGTCATAATTAGGTAGCTGTCATAATTTTATGTAGTTCACTCACTGAGGTATGTAGGGTGCATAAGTGAGTGTGTTTCAGTTACAGTTTCAAAATGGTCTATGTGACAGAATGGGGAATTTATTTGGGTTTTGGGTCAACTTCAACAAAGTGGGGCTGAATCACAAACACCTAGGACAATTGTTTTGGATTCAGAAAATGGGAAACGGTAGGAAAACAATAGTAGTATTGGGTCTGCGGATGGAACAACAATGTCTGGCTGTGTGGTTTGCCCCAGACATGAAACAGAAGTCTGTTTTGAAAGGATTGTCACCTGACTTTGCCCCACAGTCTCAGATTGCAGGGACGCAAGAACAACAGAAGTCAGCACAGTGCAGCTGCAGACGCAAGCAGTCTAGGTACAAATATACTGCCAGATAGGTCACTTCTGTTGGTGAAGGATGGGTTGTGTCCGTTCATGGCTGCTGGAAGGCGGGCTTTGCGTAATAGAGTATGAGGGCAAACCCATGAGTTCTGAGAAGGGTTAATCGTACTTGACGCCCCGCATCTCCTTCTGCCATAGACCACCAGTAGCGGCAGCAGCAGGATGAGCTCAGACGGGGGAGGCAAGCCGGTCAAGGTGGGGTCCCTGGTGGAGGTGATCGGTAAGGGCCACCGCGGCACCGTGGCCTACATCGGCGCCACTCTGTTCGCCACCGGCAAGTGGGTGGGCGTTATCCTGGACGAGCCCAAGGGCAAGAATGACGGCACTGTGCAAGGCAAACGCTATTTCACCTGCGAGGAAAACCACGGCATCTTTGTCCGCCAGTCCCAGGTAACGTTGCCTGCTCCTTTTCTTCATCCAGAATCTGTACGCAGACCATGTGTTTCCAGAAAGGGTT
Source organism: Boulengeromyrus knoepffleri (assembly GCA_026770805.1). Taxonomy (NCBI): domain Eukaryota; kingdom Metazoa; phylum Chordata; class Actinopteri; order Osteoglossiformes; family Mormyridae; genus Boulengeromyrus; species Boulengeromyrus knoepffleri. The sequence continues at coordinate 10,129,122 of JABJVO010000050.1, forward strand.
GCACAGAAGGTGCGGTTACACATGTCATTGTGTTTAGGGTTGTAGACTGGGAAGATACTCAGGACATGCAGGGTAATGAATTAAAACCATAGCATGAGGACACAGGTGTTTTCAAGGCAATATGAAAATACGAAACTGAAAGTAAAGACAAACCAGTTTTAATATGCATGAGTCCTTTAAACCAGCTGGACTTCTGCTTTTGTGCAGGAATGGAAATGAATTGCTATAGTAGCAGAAAACTGAAAGAGTCCAACTAGGCTTGGGCTGTATCTAATTTTTCCTACCATCTGGACATTATACCACAGTTTTTTGGCTGTTTTTCTGAAAGCAGCAGTGCCCCCCAATACATTTTGCCAGACAAAAATATCGTGGTATTCCCAAAATGTCGCGGTATGCTTGTTGACCATAATACTGCCCAAGTCTAACTCCAAAGATGTGGCATTCACTTTTCACACACTTAGTACTAATGTTTTGTCTTCACGTCACTGCTTTCATTGTCTTTTTTCACGCCCTGTCTTTTGTGAGGTTTCCCAGTAGCTGTCTCTCATCAGTCCAGAAGGTTCTTGCCCCTTTCTGTGCCCTTTGTCTTTGCTACATTGCACTACTTTAGCATTTCCCCCCAGATTTTCTTTAGAAGTCACCATTGCTTAGATCCTACAGAACACAATATATGAGGCAACCTGCATCAGAGTTAATCTTTGACTGACTGTCGGAGCCTGAAATTGTAGACCGGCAAACTCTGTCTACTCTCTTACTTCTCTCTGGTTCTTCTGAATCAAAACTTTGAGGTAAGTTGTGTCACACAGGAATATTAATGTCGTCATTCATTTGCTCAAGTGACTGGTAACATTGCTGTCCTTAGTTGAAACGTAGCGCACTAAGGAGGCTTTGAAGGACTGGGTTATATATCAGTCCATTCAGGTTTCCTTAATAGTAGTGTACTGTATGTCCTGTCATTGGTACTTCTTGCTTTGCAACATGTGCTCTGAGATACGGTTCAGACTAACATTGTTTGATATGCCAGTGTCATTATCGTATCGCGATACCAAAAAATCTTAAACGATAGAATTCTGTCGATATTTTGTGACAACGTGCTACCAGAAGTTACATCCCCGTAGTGGACGTGCCGAATCGGCGCTTTGGGGAGAGAGACGGTCGCACTCATTTCAGGTGTCGCTTGTGCCTGTAGTTGATAAGTAGGGTGGCAGTAGTGAGATATGGCATCACGTCGGTGTTAAACAACGTAAAGGGTGAATCTACAGACAATACACAACGCTGCCATCAGGGGGCAGCACATCTAACCTGGTGAAGCATCTGTCTGTCACTCACCCTGATTTATATACAGAGTTTAAAGATCATCAATTCTGCATGATAATGGATATAAGACACATGATAGGGATGTAATTTAACAATTATTATGCTTTGCATTTCTGTTTAAAGTCACGTTTAACCTACATGCGATTGCATTCATATCTGTTTCCCTGGTGATGAAAAGTACACTATGCTAAATGATGAACAGAACAAACACGAATATAAATCTAACAGCAATGAATTATGAATGAGGTTTTGTAACAGCTGAGGCCAATTTAATATCAGAAACTAGGGATTAGTCCACTGGGTTGGGAAACACTGGATTAGTCTATATGTACGGTTGAGGCCAAAAGTTACATATACCTAGACTTTCAATATTTCACACGTCATGTATCATACATTTCCTGTGTGAAGTCAATCAGGGTATTTGCTAGAGCTGTATCAGTACTGCAGATAATTCTTATCTCGCAATTCATCCATCTATCCGTCCACTGTATCAATCAGGATAATGGGGTTCCAGAACCTATTGTGGTGGCTATGGGACGAAGGCAGGGAATAACCCTGGATGGGGTACCAACCCATTGCAGGATACACACCCACACACACAATTTTAGCAAGTCTTCGGGTTTTTGAGGGGGTAAGCCGTAGTACGTCCGTAGGAAACCTCATGATGACACAGGGAGAACATGCGAACTTCACACTTCATGGTCATAATGGAGAATTGAACCCTGGTGTCCGGTGTGAGTGAAGAGTGCCACCCACTGCACCACCATGCCACCCCTGCTACCCACTGCACCACCATGCCACCCACTGCACCACCATGCCACCCCTATTGCCATTCAGTTTGTCACTATTTTCATCTAGATTTTGAACCTTAGCACTGATTTTATTAATTTATTTCAGTATCATTAAACATTGGCAGAATGTCGACTGGTTTATTATACAAATATTTCACATTTGCTGTTAATATGGCCTATGCTAAGTGCACTGCAATACAAAAATGCAGTTAAGTGTCTGCCTCTGAAAGTACAAGTCAGGTGTTTCATTCTGTATGTTTTTTTCCCCCACACTCGATGTTTTAAAAACAGAAATGTGCTCTTTATGTTTGTACAGAGAAATGCATAATTTATACAACTGGAAGCTGGAGTGTGTATGTACTTTATTTAGGGTGGTGGCTCATCCTTGGTAGTTAAAGGCTGCTAATGACCTGGTTTTAAATTTTTGTAGTTCCATTATTTCAATATTGGGGTGTTAAAGGGATATTTCACCCCAAAACTGAAAAAATAATATTTGTCATAGAGGGGCTATAGTGGTATCTATCCATCCAGGTTGTTCTGTTGGGAGTTGCTAGTTTTGGAGATATTGCCAGGTGCTCATATCTTCTGCACAGTGATACGATTGGTGTGTGGAGTTTGGTAGAAGAAAATAGTTCCTACATTAAGCTCACTACAAAGTCTGTGGATTATCTTGAGTGACTGGGTCATGATTTCCGGTAAGAGACATTGTAGTTGAATTTTTCAGATGTATTTTTTGGCACTTTAATCACCACAGAAATAAATTAATTCCATTATCCATTAATTCCCATTATATTCGAGAGAAGCCGGACATTTCTATGGCCAATATCTCCAAAACTAGGCAACTCCCAGCAGAACAACCTAGATGGATATATTGCACTGAAGCCCCCCTAAAACACATCTTTTTCAGTTTTGGGATGAACTGCCCCTTTAAGCATCAGGATAAAATGGCATTATTGTGAAGTATTGAATTGAGACACTGGTATCGTAATCCCTGCTGTATCATGGACTAGTTGGCGATACCCAGCCCTAGTATTGACTTCATTTCCATAAGAGGTAATGACAAAATTATAGCTAAATTAATTTCAACATTTATTTACTGCAACTGATTTTCAGTAGGTGAAAAATTTGCCAAGTTAGATGTTAAAATATGGAATGTTCCAGAAGTGGATGTAATGCCTTTAGAAGCCTCTGATTGGCCAGTTGTCTTAATTATGAGTCAGTTTGGAGTACCCCTGGCTGTATTTAAATGCCAGTGTTTGTTGCTCTTGATACCATGGGAAAATCCAGTCAACTAAGGCAAGACCTCAGAAAAACAATGTGGACTTTCACAAGTCTGGGTCCTTTTTCTTCACTGGTAATGTGAAAACTAAATGATATGCTGTTGCTGTTCGTTCCATTCATAAATGGGCCTGTTTATGTCAACGCTATATAATATTTATCGGGAATGTCTTACAGTATGGATCTGGTATTAATACCGAGATAACAAAGCTGGTTTGTATCCAACTCTACTTCAGACTCACTGTCTGGATAAATGACGGATGAATGATGGATGAATTGTGCACTACTTTTTACGGCATTTATCATAAATTTTTTCCTCACCTAATAAATTTCCTAGTGACCCCACATAGAGAGAATGGCTGTTTTGGCACAAGTCCGTGAGTAATACATTTTTTAAGGGGTTACACCCTGATGGTGATTTTGTGCAGTGAAGCTGATTCTTTCTCACTCTGTCCATTACAGTAGTTGGCTTGAAAGGTGTCTGGTCGTAATGTGTAGCTTCTCATCAGGGATTGGCCTAATTCTCACTCAAGTCCTGTATGATGCGTATGCATTGTATGAATTACTCGCAAACGCTTAAGCTGTTAGAGTGTGTGCCAGGGAGACAGTAAAAATAAGCAAAGTGATTTATAAATTTCAGCACCCTCTCATGTTGCGTGATATAAGCATCTGTAGGCAGGATGCATAAAGCAGATTGTTGCCATTACAGCTTCACTGTCACCATCATGGTATGCAACAATACTGTTTTTTTCCCAGAATGCACCATGTTGAATACTATTTCAGTGCTAGAGTTTAATATTAACCCAAGCATTCATAGTATTGAAGTTTATACATATTGTTTATCATACTGAGAAACTCCGGCTTCTTCAAGCCGACCTTTTGAGGGACTGCTTGTGCATAGCTGATATCCTCTTTGCAAATGCTTAAATGCTGCCGTTGTCTTGGGAACCAGCCTGCGCTTTCTTTTCCAGTTTAAGACAGCAGGCCATGAGTTCACAGGTGGGGAGACTTGGCATATAACTTGGTGGGTTTTAATTTTTGTTGGGACTCGCGTAGTGAGGTTGGCACCTGATACTGTGTCTCATCTGGAAAGTTCACATTAGACTATCTGACAGTTGGCTCACTGCACATAAGGTTCTTGGATCACATAGTTGTATCTGTGTCAAATATCAAAATCCATCCTTCACATATTAAATACCCATCCCTCCATCCTCCATCCAGGTCAGGATTGGGGGTGTGTACGTGGGGGGGGGGAGCCTATAGCAGGTAAGAAAGGGCACCCAGAACACAGTGGTTTTACAAAAGATATTTGTCTGTGAAGCCTGAAAAATTAAAATAGCACATTGCAATATACAAAATATACAGAGTACTGAATATTCTCAAAATAGCCCTCATTTGCCTTTAAAACAACTGAATAAGAAATGAGTGGCATTTGGTAATGAGTTTCAGCTGGAAGTCACATTAAATGTCTTTCCGGCTCTGCTGCAGTGATACCCAGAGACTGAAGGTGCTTGTTGGGTGTTTGTCTTTGAACAGTTTGTCTCATAGAAGGTTGATGGAATGAGGTCTGGTGACTTGGCAGATCCGGTAAATGGGTCAAGTTGTCCTGCATTTTCCTTCCTAAGTTTTTAGGTCTTGTATAATTTAGAGGTATGTTTTGGGTCATTCTTTTGCTGCAGAACGAGGGATGAGCCCTGCTGGTGGAGGTTGCCATGGGTCTGCTATAGATCACCAGTCAAGATCAACCCCAATAAGGCTGCCCCCTTCCTCACTTGATATTGGCAACCACACATGCAAAAATCATACCTTAATATTACATGGCCATTGGACCCAGACATGTTTTGGCAAGTGTATCCAATTAAAGTCATAAATAATTATGAAAGTAGTTATATTCATGCTTTTTGTTTAATAATGAACTTTTAAAAAATGTCTCTCAATTACAGATCGTTAAGTTTTACACATTGTTGGATGGTCATACAAATAATTTATAATGTGTGTGACCTGCTATAACCATCCATCTGTCTTGCAGCCGCTTATCCAGGTCCATGTCGCAGGGGCTCTGGAGGTTATCCAAGGCAGAATAGGGTTACTGGGTTGGGTTACACACTGCAAGCGATGCAGATCGGATGGAGGGCACATAGCATCCACTCTGGGCAACTTAAAGACACCTGTTCGCTTAACTGCATGTTGGATGTGGGGGTGGAAATTACATTGTCCAGGGGAAATGCAGGCGATACGAGGAGATCCATGCATACTGAGCAGAAATGGGATTTGACCCCCCCTCCCCAACCCAACATTCCTACCCCCAATATACCCACTATAACCAGGACTTTGTAAACATTGATTGTCTGTGTCTGTCTTTCAATAACCATCTTCTCTTTCCTCATTTAAACCCATTTATTGGTTGTGCGTCATTTTACTATGTAGTCTGCCAGAGTTCCACTCAACCTGACTCTGTGTTGCACTGTTCAAATACTAATCAGAAAGACGATCTGAAAGTGCTTTCTGGATATCTTATTTAAGAGTTTTATTTTGCCCTTTGTTGTAGGATGGGCTCTTTCTGTAGACTTTGGTCATGTGAGGTGCATGTTGTCATTGTCATTGGTAAATCTGAGTTATTTCTTTCAGTCCCTTGGATTGTAACCTCGTGGTTGCAGGTCTTCTACAGCTTACCCTCCCTGTCAGTCAGGTCTGTCATGTGTTCACTGGTGTCTGAAATTGGGTCGTATTTGTCTTCTTCTACTCAGATCCAGCTGGTTGAGGATGGGGTGGACACCACGTCTCCCGAGACTCCGGAGCCAGCTGCCTCGAAGGTCCCCAAACGAGGTAAACGGGGAAGTGGACATCGGTGATTTAGTGCAGCAAGCAGCAACAGGCATTAAATGTGGCCAATACTACTAATGGCCACAGTTGGTTACCTGTACCCACTAGTGTTTAACCACAATAGCTGATTAGCTGTGGACACTCAGTCCAGTTGAATTTTGGTGCTGTTTTTCTAGTGACACCACTCAGTCATATTGATATGTTGTTGCTGTCTTACTTTGTGACATGTTAATTAATGCTGGTTATTATAAAAAAATATATTTCTTAATATGAAATCAGTTTGAGTATGAAACTTAATATTAAAAGTTATTTCTTAATATGAAATCAGTTTAGTTTTCAGTAAATAGAGGTATCTTTGATCCATTGAGGCTGGTCACTCATTGTTGTAATCCCTACAGTCACATTAATGGATATACAGTATTTGTGAAGTACAGTTGCTTACATAAGAATTACAACGTTGTACAGCTACATTTTTTTTCCTCCTAGAATATATGGTCTTCACAGTATCATTAGCTACAATAAGTCATATCAGAGGTGAATTCCTATACAGGATCCATCAAGACACACTCATGAAATGAAATCCACCAGTTACAGTGTGGATCTATTTTTAAACAAAAAAACATTTGATCAGCCTTCTGAATGACTCTTTCTGGGATGCAACAGAAAGACGAAATGGCTGGAGAACGTGGTCTATCCTAGCTTATGGTCTTTGTCAGTCCCTGTAAGTGCGGCCTCCTCCAAAGTGACTGCGGAGAGAAAAGGCTCAGTCCAGCAGTCTTGCTGTATTATTCTGGTTGTTTGTCACAGTTTTCGTTTCCATGGAGATCATCTAAGAAAAGGGAACAAATGTTTCTTAGACTTTTGGAGCTGACCACCATTCATATTCGGAAGCTTTTGTACTTTCGTGATTTAAAAACACATTTTTTTCCCGTTGAGGGAGGACATGATTAACTTTTGAAAAAGGTACAGTGTTTCAGAACTGTATAATACAATGGACATAGTAGGGTGAATATTTTTGTTGCAGGTACCCATAGTGGTTATAGAGCCATTGTTTTATAGAAGCAGTTATGAAACCCACCATTGTATTTGTATTTGAATATATGAAAAATGAACAGACGAGCATCTTGTATCCAAATTATGTTTCTGTATTCCTTTATCCGTTTATTTAATTATGTAAATTGATATTTAGCACCTTTTTAGATGTTCACAATTTCAAATAATTGAAATTAAACAATCAAAAATACCCTAATTGCATGTGTGCATACCCTCCTCCAACTAATATTTTGTGGATGCACCTTTTCCATTTATTTCAGCTGTAAGTCTTTAGGCTAGACTAAAGTCACATTGTACACCTGGACTTTTCAGTATTTAGGTCCTTCCATGGGTCCTCAGTCTATGGGATTAATATCAGGTTCTGACTGCGCAGTCCCAAGATTTTGATGTATCTTTTTTTGCAGCCATTCCTTGGTTCCCATGGATCTGTGAATTGGGTCTTTATCACGTTGGAAGGTGAAATATCTCGTCAACTTTCTGGCAGAAGCCAACAATTTTTTTTTTTTTTGCCAAAATATCTTCATATTTGGGGCCAGTCATTTTCCAGTCTATTTGACTGAAGCCCCTATCCCAGCTGAAATGAAGCAGATCATAAAGCATGATGCTGCCACCATCATACATCATAGTAGCTATGGTGTTCTTTAGATGATCAGGTCTTGGCAGCAATCATATCTCTTAGAATTAAGGCCAAGAAGTTCAGTCTTTGTTTTATTAGACCATAAGACATTTTTCCACACTGTCTAGGGTTATTGTTTATTTTTTACATAAATTAGATTGACTTTGATGGATTTTTTGCGAGGAATCTTTTGTATTGCCATTGAATCTTTTGTATTTGTATTTGCATACCTCAAAACCCAGGCATGAAGAATATGAGATTGTTTTAAGAGTAAGCAGTACTTGTGCAAAATCATGCAGCTCAATTAATGTGCCGTTTGGCTGGTTTCAAGTTAAGAAGAAAACCATGTCCTGTCATAAACTTTGAATAGTCTTCCATATCTTGGTAATGTTCCTCTTGTGCCACATTTTCTCCTACTATTGATCACAGTGCTCCATTGTGTGTCAGTGACTTTGATACTCTTTTGTGCACGTCTCCTGACTGATACTTTCCCTTTCAGACTCTGACTGTCCCAGTAGGATTCAGCCACTAAAACCTTACAGGAATGGCTGATATTAATTTGGGTTCCCTTTGACTGACATCAGATGAATGTCACTTATCTGCACTTGATTCGGAATGCAAAAGATTAGCTCTGAATAGTTCATACATATATGTAAAATTTAGTAACATTATATATTGTGCATATTCAGTACAGTGGAAAAGTCTTAGGCAGTTAAAGAAAATGTCTAAAGCTATGATTCTGGGTAGAAAGTGTATATTTATTACAAACAAAAAAACTAATATTAGAATGTATGCAAATTAATAATAACACAATAAAAATAGGATTTTCTTCTGTTCTCCAAAAAGTTACTGGTGCCTTGTTGGCAGTGATGTGTTCAAAACCATCTGTTTAGACATCAAGACAAGATCAAGATGAAGACTTTTAATCAAGACCAAAACAAGACCAAGACTTAAAAATTCACAGTCAGAATTTAGATTTTTTTTTTTGGTAGAGTAAACCCATATTGAGGCTTTATTTTCATTTATGTAATTCCAAAAGACCCTTTTATTGGAAAAACTTGTTCACATACTCTAAACAATAATGCAGATGTATAAAAAACGCACAATATAACGAAATCACGTACACAAAGCACTCCCCCAGCTCCCTGACTACGATAGTAAATTACAACTCTAACAATCAACACTAAACGATGAACACTAGCAACAATGTCCACAACAGTCCAGGATAACATTATGGATGAGTTGAAGAGATACCTGGTGAACAGCTCTCCGAAAGGAATGTTCCTGATGCGGCATGAGGTGACTGGGAGCAGGGCTGTAGCCAGGGTGTGAAAAATAGTGAGGTCCATGACCCGAGGGTGAGGGGGTCTCATCAGTCACACATTAGATAGACAGTGTTAAATGATAATTCATATTAATTAACTTATAGTTTAGATAACAGCAAGTTAAGTGGAGCTATTGTATGAATGTGCCTTACTGAATGAATTTAAGTCTATATCATAAGAACATTACAGAGCAGTAAAATCTGGGTATATGAAGCATGTAATTTAAGGTTATTTATAACCATATATAAAGATAAATATGAAAGAGAAATGTTTGATATTAACACACCATTACAAGCCAACATGAAATATACTTGTTTTGATATCCAAATTTGGCTTTGAAAAGTTTCCATGGACAATATTATTGAGACTGTCCCCTTCATAAACTGTTTATTATTTTTTTTTATTAATGACGTTACATGAAAGGTTAGTTAGCCTAATCTAGCCCATTCGGCGTATCATGAAAGAAACCCAACCTTTAACATGGCCAGAGTAGCCTAGCCTACTCCTATATGTAACATACTATTATCTTTACTCCAGACGCTATTGCAGGTCGCTGTGTCGGAATGTTTTTTTTACAGATAATGATCTTTATTTTGTCTTACCGAATGACATGCTGCCTGTGCACCCTCCCTCACAATGCTGCAGGGTCACACGCACGCAACGGGAATTCGAACTGCTTTCAGTGCAGTGTGCGCGTGCAGTTATCCAGTGGCGCGTCCTCTATCATGCTGAAACTGAATGCTCTAGCTCTCTCTCACACACAGTAGACACTATTAATAACACATTCGAACTGAGTAAGAGTACACTTGGTTACACTGTCCTCCTATTACAGACATAATGTCATAGTTTGAACATGAACATCATTAAAACAACATTTTATTTGACTGTATAAGAGTTTTGCACAGTACAGTAATTATCTGCTATATTGCTGTGCTTAATTATTTTTACCAACACTTGGCATAAATTTTAGAAACTTATATGACTTATTTATGTATCAAGCACTAATATGTTTGTATGTTTTGTAAAATAAAACGTGACCTCCACCAGAATTTATTCTGTAAGCCCACAAGATCATAATGATCCACCAGTAATCAGATCTGTAGGTCATTCTGCAACATCAGCCATTTTAAAAAAATCTCATTCTTTTCAGCATCTGAAGGATTTTATTTGCGCAGTGAGCTCACGTGAGAATAGGCCCTGGCCAGGACTGAGTCAGGCCACCCAAAGGGCTTAGTCACAGTTTAAATACCCCCCGCTGGCCTTCTGGTACAGGGTTTCTGTTTGTGGTCACCATGGATCAGTTTTTCACTGAACAAGCCCTCTATATTTTGGTGCAAGATTACAATTCACAGACTTTTCTGACACTTTGGGTGGGGTGTATCACCCAACAATGAAAGAAAAGGGGTTAATGTTTCCTGATTTTAGACTTCTGCTGTGGACTTGATCATATTAGTGGAGGAGAATGTCATGTTAGAATAGTTTAATTTACAAACTCATTAGAACATTTATTGTGAAGGTCTGTTCTAATCAACTCATTACTTCCCAATGCCGCCATTACTGGAAAAGGAGCACTCTACAAAATTATGAAGCTTTTATGTTGCAACAGTAAACCGCACTACTATAAAAAGAAGCTGTTTGTTCATTTTTCCTGCTTTTGTCCCAACAGAGGTTACTGAGACGCCAAAATCAAGCAAGCTGGTGAGTACCGAATGCGATCTCCATGCTGTAGTATTGATAAAATAGTGTTTTTCTGCTTGAGTGAACACATGTGATCTCAACAGGAAATTTCGTCAGGCCCGGCAGGTTCCTGAGAGTTGTGTTTTTGCAGTGCTGAATTTTGGATGCCGTTACTGTTTGTATGAATGTGGTTTGCCATCACTTTCAACTGGCACGATCATGCTTGTCATGAACCGTTGTCAAGTCTTCACAGGCCCCTTCATTACTATACTTTTAATTTAACCAGAACCTGCCCCTTCCTTTCTTGTGTTGGGATGTAGTGCAGTACCACTGTTCCTTCCCCCTACTGCCCTGTACTCTCCTTTATTTTTAATCCCAAAGAACAGTTAAGAGGAGGTTGAAATTATTTTTCTGTCCAACAGAGGGGGTGCTGTAACCAACAATCAGCTGTATCATCGCGCTTCTGCGTCGTATTCGTTTCAGTTTTTTTCTCATATCGCTCTCACCTGGAACGACACAGTATCAAAGCTTGTCCATTAGGTTAGACAGAAATATCTCTGAATGTACATTATATTTTGTCCAATATATTTCTCAATGCCCCAAGGCAACATTTTGACACTGATTTCCTGTTCTGTAAACTGAGAATTTTACACATTTTAGTGTTTTATTGTTCTGGTTGAACTAATATATGTTCAGTGCAGTGAAAAACAGGAATCTTCCTAAATTGTTTCTTCAGGGGCACCTCAGCCATTCCATGCACAAGTTTCACTAACATCTTAACTAATTAATTAGGTAAATAATTGGATTTATGGTATGCTAGTGGTTGAGTCACCAAATATGGAGGTATATTGGATGATTACTGTAAATACTGGGGTGACTGTTTTGAAAAGGTTAAGGTAACATCTGGACAGACATGGTATAGTTTTACACGTGAAGATCGTTTAAATTTGCCAGCCTATTTTTAAGATATATAAAGTATACATACAGTACTGTGCAAAAGTCTTAGGCTGTCAAAGAAAATGTTTAATATTGTTTATCTGGGTAGTAAGTGTATATTTGCTCAAAAAAATACAGTTTAATATCAGAACATATGCAAATTAATGGTAACACAATAGATACTAGTAATAATTTCTTCTGTTCTCCAAAACATTACTGATACCTGATTTGGTTGCTAGAAGAACACCACTTCAGTTCCAGCCATCCCATGTATTACTTGAATTTCACCACTCGCTCAGTTAATTTAATTAAATTTGCTAAAAAGCTGAGGTATTGATTAGCCAAAGATGGTGAGCTATTAGTCGAGTCAACAAATACATGATGTACTGGATGGTTGCTGCTAATGCTGGGGTGAGGATCTGTAGTTGAGGTTTGCAAATGGATTTATAAGCAGACCCACTTTGACATCATACACATGAAGATTATTTGAACGTCATTTTCTTTGACTGCTTAAGACTGTATTTATGCAGTATGAGATGTATATAAAGACGACTCACAACATACAGCTGAAGCTTTGTAGATCCGGGGCGATTCTTGAGATTTTAAGCCGTATAACCTAGACCAACCCAGTTATGTTTCAGATATTTTAAGGCCCCTGTCCCTTCATTACACCTCTTCCAGAAAGAAAATAAGATGTACATGTCCCTACCTACCACTGAGGACACCTAGGTGAAGTCCTCAATATTTTTTCTGCAGCTCCATTAACCACAACCCATTACAGGCACACCTAAGAAGGGCTCACACTTTTGAACTTGGTATTTTAAAAATCCTGGCTTCAGCCCTGTGTGCCTAGCATGCTGTATGATAGCTGTGGTGGAAGAGTACTGTACTGTATGGCGATATGAGCATCCCAGCCTCACACACATCTCCCAGTATCATTCTCACACCTGTAAGTCAGCGTGATCATCCTATTCTGATATGTCCATTTCGACATGCGACCTGTCTGTCAGAACAGATCCAGTTTCTAAGTTGCGGACAGTCTGTAATAGCAAGGTGGTGCATACACATTCCTATAATAATGTATATAATACTTTAATAATGTGCTATTTAATTATTTATTCTGAGTTTATTTAGATGTGCACCACCAACTGTAAACTGTAGTAGAATTTAATTACATGCTGCCACCACAAGTTCATTTCAACAGCACAATTGTGAAATAAAATTACTATTATTAAATTAAATATAATGAATTTATTTTGGCACAGATTTATCGCTCTGTGTTTATTATATATCCCCAAATTTTGCTCCCAAATCAAGACAGGCTTTTATGTCTGTTAAGGAGTCCCTTCCATTTTTGATTGGACCAGCTAGGTCATGCTACCCAGATGAATCATGGGAATTCTGGCTGTCTGCCTGGATGAGTCATCTCCGGCTTCCCTCAGGTTACCTATCAGGCTCACTGCTGATTGACTCGCCTGCTGCATTATATCATCATCCCTCTTTTCAGCTGTGTAATTTGCCCCAGAATATTAAGAAATTGGTTTCGGAGGAGGGATAAAAGTCAACAGGTATAGGAATAACAAAAACTAAACTGACAGATACTGGCCTGGATGTTGTATGTTTCAGTGATATTCCAGTCGCCCAAATAGAGTGTAGTGATATTTATAGTTTATTATTGAATAATATTGAGTGATATCAGCATTACTAATAATAATAAGAACAGCACGACCGTATCAAACTAGAAAAATTAAGACTGATAAAATGTTTGTCAATAATCGGACATCTGGAATGCACCTCCTGTTCTTTGTAAAGCTTGAAAGACATGCTTAAGTCAGTTAAATATTGGAACATTAGACTTAGAAGAATCCAAGTGTCTTGCAAAACATACCTAAAGTATTTGGTAAAAACAGCAATAGTACCAATAATAATGATTGTTTCTGTAGAGTGTGGATATTAGCATTTCAGATTAATTGTATTGCATTTTGCTGACAATGATCAACTCAGTGAGCACAGTTTGTTGCAAGGTGTTTTTTCAGTATTTGAAAAAACTTAAATTGTAACTTCATTATAACTTTATGTTCATAGTTAAGGGGAAAAAGTGGAAAAACTAGACCCGTAAAACAGCCTTCAGACCATGTGACAAGCAGATGTTAACATAGTGGTAACAATAAACTTTTTTATTGTTAATAAACAATTAATAGACAATTTTGCATTGAAAAATAGAAAAAAAACTTTACAAACTACAGTAATTTTAAGTGATAAAATAATGAATGTAATATTAATAACTACAGTTAGATTATCATTTTTTATGGGTATTGCTGGACCCTACTGTCTACCTTTGAAGGCTATGTTGCAATATTTACAAAATTTGTTTTTAGATTTATGCATGAGTCACTTTAATCCAATTTGTCAAAATATTGTTCTCTTGATTTTGCACAAAGAAATCTCTTTGATCAGCATTTCCACATACAGATCTGTCACCCTCATTTCCATCTACAAAGCTGCCATGCAAACATTTGCATGCAGCTTGTTTGCGTGATTTCTTTCGTTATGCTGTTTTAGTCATAGCGTAGCATACTATAGTGTAGTATAGTATGGAGTAGTACATTGGCTCTCAAACTTTTTGTCTGGAGCAACTCATTGACCAAATCATTGGTCAAATCTTGCAATCCCTTTTGATTGTGGGGGAGGGGGGTAATCCCTGATGATAAAATTAGCGAATATATTGCTATCGATAATATTTTCAAGTGGGGGGATACTCCCCCACAACAAATCTTGCCAACTGTGGACATGGGGGGAGGGGCAGGGTCAGTCCTCGATGATGAAAAATCTTGCAACTCCTCCCAAATATTTGGCGAGGGTCCATTCCTCATAGTTTGAGAATCACTGGTATAGTATATGGTATAGTATAGTATAGCATAGTTTAGTTTAGCATAGTACAGTAAAGTATAGCAGTCTTCAGATCCTACCCCATTTTTTTGTGTGTTCATCATAACTGTGGTATCAGTGTGAATATTACAAACCTTATGTCTTACTGTACTTACTGATTTTGGCATGGCAATCATCGTGAAAGGACTCAAGTGTCGCGTTGCTGTTGGAGCCTACGCGTGTGTTTAAATGTCATGAAGAGTGTGTAATCGCCGCTCACACCACCTAAAAGAACTCGGACAACAGCCTCTAATATGTCGCCTTTGCGCTCCCTCCCTCTGCCTGACTACACAGCGAGGAGTGAAGGCCAAGAAGGTGGTGCACGTTTCCCTACCTGTGGTGATCGTGGTGGTTGAGTCCTAGACTGGCCCTAAGCATGGCATTGGGGCATCATCCATTGCTCACCTCTCCATCTGCAGTCTGCCCGTTATTGACCCTGTACTGCCCCATGACCTAGTATCTTGCCAGTGCTTCCTATGATTGCAGGTGTGTGTCTGTGTCTGTGTGCTTGTTATCTTCCCCTTTATACCCAGATGAAGCCAAGAGCTGAAATTTGGCCAGTAACAGTTAGTTAATGTGGGGTTTTCGTGGAGTTCCAGTCAAAATTCTGGATACACCAGCTTTTAATGCATTTGTCTCCATTTTAGCTATGTTTAGCTTAAAGTTAAATGCCTTGAGGCAATGAAGTTATCCATATTAAATACTACAATGACCAAGAGGAATTGTTCAACATTTCAACATTTTTCCAAATTTTAGACTCTTCAAAATAGCAGACTTTTGCTTTGATGACGGCATTGCAAACTGGCATTTTTCCAACCAGCATCCTGGTGTAGCCACCTGGATGCTTCTCCAGTGGTCCCGAAGGAGTTTCTGGGTACCAGTTGGCTATCCTGTTCTTACTCTTCAGTTCAGCTCATTCCAAACCAGCTCTCTAGGCTTAAGGTTGAGGGATTGTTGGGCCAGGTCATCTGTCACAGCACTCCATCTCTTTCCTTGATTTTACAAGATAATACTTTCACTAACTCTAGGTGTACTTAGGGTTGCTATCTTGTTGTATCTAGACTTTTGACTGGTCCTGTATATGATATTCATAAGTTCTGCGCTTGTAGCAGTTTGTGGGAGCTTTAGTGCTGCAACATCCACTGCCCTGTAAGCTGTCACCTTAGTGCAGTGGTTAGCATGCGGATATAAGCAGTAATAGCTACAGGGACAGAGGGGTGTAAGGTTACTTCTTCTTGCGTGCATTTGGCTTGCCCCACTGGCCCTTGCTACTGCAGCACTTACTCGAATTGCGCCGCAGTGCTTAGACTCATGAGGAAGTATCGGTACCTCTGATTCCACAGCCCATCAGCAATTCAGGAATTATACTAACCCCCACCCAACCAGGTTCTCAAAAATGCATCCGCACTGAAATCCCTAGCTGTTACAGGGTCTGACAACCTGGCGTGTCCAGTCGCCAGCTCCTTCAGCCTCCTCTTCAGTCCGGAGCGGGTGTGTGAGTGCTTGTGTGTAGAAATTCCTGCAAACCCGACTGGCTTCCTCCCTTTCCTTTGCCTCCATTTGCGCCTCTCCTCTCATCCTGTGCTTTGGGCTGCTTGCTCTCTCTTGGCTGGCTCCAGATCCTGGTCTCTGTTTTGCCGTCTGCTTCCGTCCAGTGGTGTTCAAATTGTACAAGTGTCTTAGATTTATTTTTGTCCGTTTTTAAATGGAGACTATGTAACTGGTTTTGGTGGTTTTATTTTATTAATCACCTAAAGGAAATCCTTGCATAGTGACTTTAGTTGTATCAGCTGTTTTACTGATATTTAGCTCAAGACTAGAATTTTAATAAGATACATAATATTCTAGCCCTCCTATGCAAACAAAGCCCAAACAAGACTAGAAAATAAAACGTATTTTGTGGTTGTATCTGTCTAACTTCATGTTTCATTGTACACTTTGAGGACGTTATAGATGAGGGTTGGCTTTGGAGAGAAGGTCCCCTGTGGAAGGCCAGACTGAGGTGGGATGACAGTATTCATCCACTTTGAAGTTTCTTATGTACAGTAGGCCTGGGCGATGTCCAAAAAAAAAGTCAATATTTTAATTAAAAAAAAATTGGGATTGTCAATAATTTTGAGTTGTCCAACCCACCCCATCCAAACACACAAGCATTACTGCCTCTGGCTCTACATTTAATTTATTGATTAGTAAACATTTTAATTTAAAACAAGTTGAAAGTGTTCTTTTAGGTGTCTATGAGGAGTTTAAAAAGTGAAAATGGGCATAACAGATGTCTCTTGTAATGGGCTTCTTGCGCTTGGAGATATGGTGAAGGACTAATTAAAATTAATTAAACTAATTATTATACTATTAATTATCAAACACTGTAACTGTGCAGATGGTTCTCTTTTATCATCTCAGGGTTTGGCTATAGTCTGTGAAGACCATTCTTTCCCATAAATGAAAAAGACTGCTGATGTGGCTGTCGCCAATTTCCTTATCTTGAAAGGGAACTACCAGTGCTTGTCTCATTTGTCCGTCCACATAAGCTAGGAGTCTCATAATTCCCACTAAGGAGGTTGCACTTGAATGGCTGACATTCTGGCTGTCGCTGATGTGACAACATCAACCTTCCCAACTTGTGAGATCAGCGAACAGACTATTACTCCAATGGGTAATACTTCTGAAACAATGACCATGATTTTTCAAAAGCTGCATCAGAAATGTAGGCTGTAAGGCTGAACTGAAAGATGCATCCTAAATCGTTCTGTTATCCTCCTTTGTGTGTGGCCTAAGTCACTGTGAGATCCCGATGCCAGGATACTTGTGCGTCATTGTCGAATACCAATAATATCGTCAAATCGCCCAAGCCTAATGTACAGAACTGTATCAGTCTTTATTAAGAGGGTATCATTTAATAGAACATGGTTCTTGTTTCCTAGAATTCACTTCACATTACTAGTTTCAGTTTGGTAAATGATAAAATGAGAATTTTAGGGTGTTGATTGGATCCCCCCCCCACCTCACAGCTTGTGAATAGCAGTGATTAACGGTTAGCAGTTAAACACATGGGAAACAGAAAGTTTCACAAGTGACAGCACAGAGATACTGCATTATGCCAGAGCGTAGACAAGGAGTAAAGGAAGGTGACTTGGGGTGTAACAATGCTCCGTGGCATGATATTTTGTGATTCAAAAATATGATGATGCTCATTATAGGGATATAACAGTGCACCATGGCACAAAATCATTTATTAATGTTAACGCAAGAGGGCCCAGTAGGCATAATCTTAGTTTTGCGTTGAGATTTTAGTCTTGCATTTTGCCCTGGAGTCAGAATATAGAAAAGATTGCAAGAAAAAAGAAATGGTTTAAAAGCAGTGTTCTTATAAATGTACGTGCCTTAAAGGAATAAATAAGAACTGTGAGATCTTAGTTTGTTTTCTGTCTTTGTTGAATATATTGTGAGTGTGAGTGTACGGAACCATGAGCATCCGTGGGAGCTGGAACCGCGGGTCATCTAGTTGGTGCCATCTGGAATAAGGGCCCCTCCCTGCCTGGGTCCTTTGGGTTTGCAGCTAGTAGAAGTTTTCTGGTCGATTTGGCGACCTCTGGTTTTTATCTCTGGTGATCCTCCCCCACACAGTTGTCCTTGGCGTCATCTGTAGCTTCATCACCCACAGAGCCATCACAGCGTAGCGCAGAGCACTGATGCTGAATTCTGGTAGCCCTGATTAACGGCAATCCCACTCTGTAGTAGCAAGGGTCCGTTATTTTAGGATTATATACCTGGAATGGTCAATTATACTCTCTACAGAATGTAGATGCAACAGGATTTTTTAAAATTGGTTCATAGTTTCGCCCACCACACTGTTAGGGTCAGTTGACAGTTCGCTGCATTTGCACATGTAGGTTTAGGGATTGGGCATCTTTAGCAGACAATTTTATGCAAAGCAATATAGATTTGACAGATCAGGGTCAGCCAGTCCCTGGAGCCATTGGGGGTTTAGAACCTTACTTAGAGGTTCAACAATGTAGTCACTCTGCCAAGGATGGGACTTGAGCCAGTGACCTCATAATCATGAACACAGCATCCTGACCCAGTGAACCACACAATGTACCTGTGTGAGTTATGATTATCCTGAACCAGAGCATTAAAATTTCAGTGCTGTCGGTGGATAACATTAAGAATATTTCACCTCTTTGTATCCCTAGGCAGGTATGCTAGATATCAGGGTTGGGGCCGTTCCGGAATGCATTGATCAATTCCAGTCCAAATCAGGAACTAGAACTGGAGTTGGAACTTAAATCTCCCTGAAATTCAAATTCAACTACAATTCTGTTTCCTGTAGTTTTTTTTTTCCA
This sequence comes from Boulengeromyrus knoepffleri, assembly GCA_026770805.1. Taxonomy (NCBI): domain Eukaryota; kingdom Metazoa; phylum Chordata; class Actinopteri; order Osteoglossiformes; family Mormyridae; genus Boulengeromyrus; species Boulengeromyrus knoepffleri. The sequence continues at coordinate 10,148,212 of JABJVO010000050.1, forward strand.
ATCCCAGCTCCAGTTCCATTTCCTGAGTTGCACTGGAATTGATCGATGCATTCTTGAATGGCCCCAACCCTGCTAGATATACTAAACATAGTGTCTACTAGAGACTGGAGATAAAAGCAGGTCTCCAGAGTTTTGCTGTGAAGTCAGGTGCCGCAGCCATATTACAACAGGCTAAGAAGATACACAGAAATATTAGCCAGTTGAACAGTTCCTGCTTAGTTTACTGCTCACCGAGGCATGGTGTGTTATCTGCATTCAAGTCCACTAATGTTCATGGAAATAAAGTGGGGAAAAAAATGTGCTTTAACTTCTGCGTATCATGTTTGGCTATTGAAATACTTCTGATCTGACGAGGGAACATCTTGGTCTATCTTGGAGTCTGAATCCCCTTTTTGCTGTGCTTGCATTCGTGTGAATTTTGCTATTTGTCTCTCTGGCTAGGAACCTGACTCTTTTTTTTTTTAGGGCCCAAAGGTGCATCGTCTCATTCACCACAAGGAAGCAATATTCTGTCAGAGACGCATGGTTTCATAAGTATAATGTATATGAATGTTTGAATATTGAGTAAATCTTTATTACAAGTGGTCAAAAATCATAACATGGCTCCAGGTCCATCATGAGTGTAAAAAGCATCACCAAGGCTTTGCAAGGTGTGGTGTGGCACAATATTCTTATATTATTTTATGTTATGCATTGCATGTATTAAATAGTATGGTTTCTTTCCTTATTATCAGTTGTCTAGAGGAATCCTGGTGATAGCTAATGTTTCTTACATGATTTTGCGGGTGATTAAATGATTTTACTGGCCTGGGACCATGGATCTTGTTTGTGGGATTTAAGTGCCTTTCAACCTCAGCAGTGTCCTGTGTGTATGTGGAACAGTCCATCACCCAAAGAAATTCAACCGATGGCTTGTGAGACGGTCTACAATTAACTGGCAGCCCAGAACGGCACAGGTGCCAAAAGACCAATAGAAGTATGTACAACATGTCATACCTGGATGAAAATCAGGTATCTCTCTTATTCCTTTTATCTGTTCCTCAGCTTTAACACTGAAAAAGGTACCAGTCAGCAGCTACTGGTCAGTTCGTTTGGCTTCATTTTGTCCTTAACGTTTTATAAAACAAAACTGAAAAGCTACAAAGTTCCCGTAAAATGGGATTTTTTTTTATCTTGTGTGAAAAGGATAATATCTTGTGCGCTCAATATAATATTAAGATAATAAGGTTACCCTGCTTAGACTGCTGACCCCGCGACCAACCCTGGATAAGTGTCAGAGGATGGATGGATGGATGGATGGATAATCAGGGTATTGAGCACACTTTTGTGAACATGGAGTGATGAATACCACTCATAAAACTGTACTTCAATCTTGGAATGTCTTACATTCATGTTACATTAAGGTAAAGTTAGCCTCATGTCCTACATTCAGTTTTCTGGATGTGGCAAGCTAGGCGGTTTCTAATGACAAATTCTTGATGTCCAATGCACAGACAGAAATTTTTGTGATAGCTATAAAAATAGGTTATTTCAGTTGTAATGAGACATCCATTAAGCCTTTTGAGTTAATGGCAACTCTTGGACATCCCTTCCTTTACTGGCAAATTTTAATACATTTTTCAATGTTTGCATTTCACATTAATTTACAGTCAGGCTGCTCATTCATAGCACAAAGGGTGTAATAACTGTTATAATAACTCTAAACATGAGACAGATACATCTAATAAAATATGCAGAAATGTGTAGAAAGTAATTCTGTAAGTAATTGTGCACACAGTATAATGTATTTTTTACATTATATGTATTTTGTGCACATTCATTTTGAGACTTGGTGGGCTTCATAAAATGCAGCGTAGTGATAATTAAGAAGTAAATACATTTTTTTTCCTAATGAGGAGTCTAGTGTTTTTCAACCTTACTGGGAGCTGGGAGAGCGCAAGAACCTGGATCTTCTGGAGGTCCCCAAAAAAACCATTTTGAGAACCACTGACATAGATTATTGATTAGACAGATAATACAGGCAGTCATCCGTGTACGATGTCATGGGCCATATTCCCTGGCCATTATAGCATTGAGCATTGTAGAGATGGAGGTCAGGTTACAAGTTTAGGGTTTGGTTTCCTACAGGGAGATTCTTCATAGACAGAATTTATCATCAGCAGGTTGGCATGAAAAATAAGGGCCCCGACCTTCACCCGGGCATCTCTCTAACCCTCATGTCAGCGGCATCCAGCCAGTCCTGCCGCAGTGGTGTTTTTCCTGCACCACCCCAATGTTGCTTTCTTGCTCTGCTGATGTGGGTTAATTCCGCAACTTGAGCCATCTGCCGAACCGCTGTCTGTCCACCGGGAGCCGTGGGCCTGGCCTGATGCTGCTCACTTTGTAGCAGGGCTAGATTTTCCACCTTCTGTCGACAAGTGCAAAGAGGAGTAATGGTAGAGGATCAGTTTCATTTTTATTTCCTGTTCGATGGCGCTTCCCAGGACTTGGTTTTCTCAAAATCTCGTTTATGTATCTCTCATTTCTTTTTTTTGCATTTAGTCCAAAAAATGTTTGGATTATTTTTTTATGCGCCCTGCAATGGGTTGGTGGCCCACCCTGGGTTCTTCTCTGCCTTTCGCCCATAGCATCCAGGATAGACTCCGGAAAAGCAGGTACAGACAATGGAGGAATGGATGGATTTTGACACGCAATGCAAAATAATCCAGCTGCGAGTCAGCAGGTAGCTTCTGATTCATTTAAAAACTTAATTTAAATAGATGAAAAACGAAATGTGTGCAACCAAAATACTTTTCTGCTGACCAACCGCCACAGATTAATACTTTTTCGGCTTTTTTGGAATGATTATTGCTTTCCTGAATCCTGAAGTGGTCTGTCCCTGCAGTTATATGAAAAGTGTGTCCTTCCCATTGAAAATAAAACTGCCCATGCGATCTCTTCCCATGGCCTCCTCTTTGTCTGAGCAGATGATATATCAGTTTTTCATTGTATACATGTTTTTGACCATATACGTTTGGCTTTTGTGACATAAAAGTTCTCTCTCAAAGTCTTCAGATTCCCTGCTACTGCTATTCAGTCCTACCTTGAGCTGTATGTTAATCATGGTAAAATAAGAGAAAAGGCAAATGGTTTGACTTAGGAAAACATCAATGAATTTGAAAATCGTGCCTCTACTCTCATAAGGTTGTATTTAGTTAGATACCATTTTATTGCTTTGGTAAAGATGTGAGAAAGTGTATAAGAAATAGTAAGGCTTTAATCATAATGTTGCAATTTTTGTTCAAAGTCATTTTAGTTCATTGAGCTACATTGATATAGTGTCTGCCAGCACTGCGACAGTCATCAGCTTCCTTCCAGTTGTCATATCCAGATGTAATTCCTACAGATGTTTCATGCTTTAAATAAACTCTCTGTCAGGATGACTTTTGTTAAAGGGCGAGGTCTGGAGTATGGGAGTCGGCATTATGTGAAGCCTGTTGATGTCTTGTGCCTGACAGCCACTTATTGCTGCACCACATGTTCAGCCACCTCTGAACCTCACACGTATCAGTGGGCTTAGAAAAGAAAAATCATTGCAATTCTGGCTGCCCCCCGGGCTGCCCCCTCTGCCTAGCTGTCCTCTGATAACAAAGGCAAATGCAACACAACACTCCGAGATATTTATACATTCATGCAGGCACATAAATCTATGTGCACCCACAAAGAGAATTATACAGGTGCTCAGCTCAAGTCCCGTGACCTCCCTTTTGCTATTGGCAGGCTCCTATAGCCCATTCTAATTAGTCGCGGGATGAGGTGTGTTGCTAGGATACTACGGGGACTTGCAATCCTGCCAGCTCGCCCCCCCCCCCCCATGCTTTTTTCTGCATGAATCAATAGCTAGTGCAATCCTTTCTCTGTCTCCGTTCCTCTCTCACTGTCTCTCTCGCTCTCTCACTCTCTGTCTTTATTTCTGTCTGGAGAGAAGATGGGAGGGGGAGGAGACGGTGATGTAATGGCCTTCTAGGGCAGTGGTTGGAGAATCACAGCAGACGGTTGGGGGGCGGGGGTTTCTTCTGTGAGCAGGTGCAGGGACGGGGGCCCTGCGGAAAGGCAGAGCAAGATGGTAGCTTTCTAGAGAGAAAACAGAAGGTGCTGGTGCGAGTGGACAGACAATAGCCCGCGATTGGACGGCGGCGCGCGGATTTCCCCTGGGAATTCGCCAGCAGCATCACTTCTTAGCTAATCAGCTGGCGCCATGCCTTACGCTAAGCACGCATTGTTCCGGGATTACTAGCGTCTTCCTGCTGCCTTTCATCTATCCGTCTTCCTCTCGCCCGCTCAATGTGATTGTGACTGAAGGTCTCTCTGTTTATCTCTACCTGCATCTCTCCTTTTTTGCAAATATGATGAGACAGACGCCCGCGCCACGGAAGGTACTAGTTACTCTTCTTTTTATTTCCGCCACGGCTGATTTGTCATCTCTCCATCATTCATTTGGTCCCAGTGGTGCTTAGAGTCCGTGGTACCAGTGTGTGTTGCGTGAACGCATTGGGGTGCCTTTGCCTTTTCCGTTTGTGAATTATTATGTTACTGCTGGGTTTTTGCATGGGTGGGGAGGGGCAGTTATTGGCTCACAGGTTTGATTTTTGCAGTGCTTTCTAGTAACATGCTCAGGACTCCAGACTCCGTTGTGTTTTTTTTTTGTCATATATTTTTTATTTGCTATTAATTTGCTTTTGTAGTGATATGTTTGTGTCATGTATTCATTTGTCATTTTCACTGGCATGCAGCCCTTGTCAGTTATGTGATTGACCTGCTGGACAATCGTCTAAGATACTTTAAGTGTCAGTGGGAGAGTCGGTGAACTTCTGCATGCCGCAACCACACTAGCTACATCTTCTCGATAGCGTGAATTGTTTACGAACACAAAAGCATTGGTCTTATGTACGGCATGTTTTTGGTGTGGAGTCAATGATTTCCTTGCCTTGCCATCATTTAAATATTCCAATCTTTGAAGTCAGTTAACAACATTTGTGTATTTAAAGTCAAAAAGATAATGTAATATTTCACTCAGATTAGTCACAATGACTGTCATCTTTAATTTGTTGTCACTATAAAGTATGAAGCTAATTTATACTGAATGCCCTAATCTAATCAGTGCCTTGAACGGAAGAAGCAAAAAATGTTTTTTGAGAAAGTGTTGGAAGTTTGAGTGTGGAAATTATTAAAAGAATAAATAAAGTCAAAGAATATGAAAATCCAGCTATGCAAATGTCTTATGGTTGTTTTCCTCATAAGGTAGGTTTCACCAACTAAGTTCATTTTCTCTCATATTTTATGAAATTTGTAAAATTTGGAAAGACCATTTGGAAATTTCAAATATTTCAACTCTTTAGAGTTAATCACACTGTAACTTATGCTATTCAGAAATTAGAAATTTTACCTCAAGGAAAAGTCATTTCTCATGTTGGTCTAATTTATTAGGAACTGTGAACTATGTCAGCATTTTTGAAGACCTCAAATAACTCTGAAACCCATAAGGAGAAACCGATTCATTTTTATATTTTTGGTTAACATATAACACAGAAGTTTTTAATTTAATTAATGTAAATGTTAGTCAACTTGTGTAGGGTATTAGCTATTTTATTTTAGTATTTTAGTAAAGATAGTGTAGTAGACTTGGATAGACAGTGGTATCACATCAGGAGAATGTTCTATCCTCTCTGTACTTAGAGGCTGTTGCCGCTGAAAACACAATGAAGCCATTAGCAGCTGCTTTTCGTACCAGTCGTTGTTCTTATCAGCATATGCTACACCAGCCCAGCTCCAGTGACAATGACAGGTCTTCAGGGCAACAGCATCTGTGAAAAGTACCATCTGACCCAACCCGCTAACAATTTTTTGATCTGGTAACGGTTATCAAATCTTACAATTAAGCTATGGAAACGTTCAAAGTCTCAAATTTTCTTGATGTTATCCCTGTACTAATGGTAGTAGTAACTACTACAATTTAAGAATAATGATATATAAGCAGCCTTAGACCATCATAGAGAAGTGGGTAGCACTGTTGCTTTACGCCTCAAAGGCCACAGGTTCGAGGCTGGGTGATGCTTATACCGTATACACATATCACACTTTCATAGAATAGTTTTATTATAATGCAGTATTAATTGTGTAAAAAGGATGTTCAAGTAATTTTATCGTGCTGACATTGACAGAACCTTGTGTGAAACGTGGAAATAACGTTCCATTAACGTTACAGTAAAGTTCTACGTTTACTAAAGTTCTGGGAATGTTCCCTGTTAGCTGGCCAGCCATTTCTGTGCCCCTCACTTGTCTTTGGAACTGATGATTTAGTTTAGAATAGATATCTGATAGCTGATAGTTTTGACTTTGCGTGCAGACTGTGGAGAAGCTCTGCAGGAATAATGGGCGGTTGGTGCAGGTAGCTTGGGGCTTGTTTGTATCGTCTGTTTACGGGAGGACAGACAAATGGAGAATGACAAACCATGAAACGAAGAGAATCAGAAGTTTGGCGCCGCAATGAGTAGTTCAGATAACCAATACTTTTGTGTGAAAAGGAGCCCTTCTTTAGTTAATACATTATTGTGGTGGTCTTTCAGTTCTTTGGGGCTTTTCGTGGGTAAGGCCTGGTTTTATTAACCCCGACTATGTTCTTCTCCTTCCGCTCCACGCCATCTCTCCTGCGACTGGTTCTTCCCCTCTGCTTCTCCGTCCGTCTGTGCGTCTGCCTGCCTGCCAACCTGCCTCTTTGTCTGTGTGCCTAACCTCTCCTCCCTGTGACTCTGTTCGGCACAAACCCTCCTATTTTCCTGCAGACCACCACCAGGCGCACCAAGGTGAGCTCCATACCCAGCGTAGGGGATTATTTTGGGGGAAGGTGGGCTCCGGCCCAGTGACACATGCTTTATTTGCCTTATCTTTGGTCACAGATTGCGATGCTGTGATTCAAGGCAACTTCATTGTTTTGTTCATAATTGCGCATTGTCATCCCATTGTTATTTCTATAAATGATGAATAAACACATGGTGGTCATCACATGGTAACATATCCTGCAAACGTGTGTACATGTCTGAATTTTTAAACGCATCCAGTGTTACTTACTAAGGGAAAACTATAGGTAAGGTTATTGAGGGCAACTATTCTGACTGTTTAGTCAATTAAGGAAATTACACTAATGAAGTCAGGGAATATGTTCAAATAAAACAAGGCACCAAACAATAAATTTGAAACTGCTGCTGTACTGATATATTTCTAGCGTCTAGAGAGCGGAATGCAGTGCTGTGTGTGTCACCGTGTGGTTAATGGATCACGACGTATGATTCGGCTGGAGCAGAAGTTATCGATCACAGACGCCTGTAAATACCGCAGCAAAAGCTGATGGGCACCTCCATTCTGGGCACACTGCAGTCAGACGCAGATCTGCAGTGCATTTCCCGAAAACTCCCGCTAGCCACTTATATATGTATGAGTATTATATTTATATAGCACTTTTAAAGACACCCAAAGCAATTTACAGAACCAACGATGAGCCATTTCAACCACCACCACTGTGTAGCCCCCACCTGGATGATGCGACAGCAGCCATTCTGTGCCAGTATGCTCACCGCACAGTAGCTAAGGTGGTGAAGGGGCAGGAGAGAATTCACCAATTAGATGTAGAAGATGAACAGGAGGCCAGTTTTGAAGGGCCACAGTGGGCAATCTTAGTCAGGACATCAGGGTACCACTCTATCTGGACCTCGGCTTTACATCTCATCTGAAGGACGGCACCATTTTGACAGTACAGTGTCCCCGTCACTGGGATCCACACTGACCACAGGATGGGCTAACCTGTTGGCCGCACCAACAGCAACCCAGCAGCAACCCAGCTTTCCTAGTTGGTCTCCCATCCAAGTACTGGCCAGGCCCAAACCTGCTTCAGATGGATCACCTAGTCTGCACTGCAGATGGTATGGCTGCTGAGATATGGCTCCAGCTTTTGGGAAACATACCCCTGTTCACTAAGCCCATGTGCAGAGCTTCAGCAGTGACCCAGACAGAAAGCCATGTCACATGATTTTTAGACGTTCAGGATGTCTGCACACTCACTCATTAAGCTGTGGCCGCAGTGGGAGAGGGGACACTTCTAATGATATGCAGCATGAACCTTTATAAACGCTCGTTCTCACAGCTGAAGCTGGGGTGGCTACAGTCCTTCTTAACTGCCCGTTTCTACCTCCAAACCCTTAGCAGGGACACTGGCTCTACTGTAAAACCTTTATCTGCTACATTGTAGCACCACAATTTGTGTAAGATAAAGGGCATTGTGAACTTGAAGGACGTCCCATGTTAGTCAAGGTTTATTTTGTGTAGGTTTAGATGTTTCACAAGTAATAGTTTTAATGACGCTAATTTTACTGAGTGTTGTGCCTGTCTTGGTTAATGCTGTAGGATTAGAGGTTTAGTCACCAACAAATGTAGCGCTGGAGCTTCTCTCCCTGCAGGTGTGTTGCCGTCTACTTTAAATTTAGCATTTCCTGTGAATATTTAACACTGAATGAAATGTGTTTCAGGAGTTTGTTTCATATGGGCTTTGTTGCAGGCAGGATATATGGGATACAGTGAAGCAGTGCTTGTCAGCCATGTTTGGGGTGTATGTTCACATGAATAATCCCTCGCAGCAGCCCAGCCGGCCCACTGGCTCCACGGCCTCCAAGGCGGGCCCCTCGGGGTCGGCCTCCGCCTCTGCTGGGGAAATGAGCAGCAGCGAGCCCAGCACCCCCGCTCAAACTCCTCTGGCAGCACCTGTCATCCCATCACCCAGCGGCAACCTGCTGTCACCCGGGGCCCCACCTGTACCAGTCCCCAGCAAGGTAAGGCATGCCCCGCCCAGTCCCCAGCAAGGTAAGGCATGCCCCGCCCAGTCCCCAGCAAGGTAAGGCATGCCCTAACCTGCTATCACCTGCCACCCCCCCCAGTATCTTTTCAGAACAATTACTCCATGCTGTAAATTGTTGCCTGCTTTAGCCCAGTTTAAACTGATAATGTAACTAGTTGGAAATGGGTTTAACCAGGGGCCACCATCTCTCTTTCTCTCAGGGCCAAATTCCATCAGCAACACAAAGCCAAGGTCCACTGAGTCCTATGATTATGGCCATACTTTAGGCTAACTGCCAAGTATCTTAGCATCCATACTGCAAACAGTATAGCAGGTTTGATCATGGTTTGCATGGTGTCTGGCGCTGTGCTGTGTTAAGATCCCCCCATTTTACCTTCTCCTTTTGAGTCAGGGTGAAGGGGCATGGTGCAGAACTAAGAAGAGAGGACTGAGATAGAGGAATGGCAATGACATCTCACAATGCTTTGAGTACCACTTTACAATAAGGCTTCCTTTTGCCTTGTAAATGGTAGTAACTCATTAATAAAAAGAAAACTGTGTTATAACTTGTTTAAAATAGTCTGTTAATAATTTACAAAGTGTTACAACCTAATTAATAACCAGATAATAAACCATTCATAAACCCTGCATATGGGTAGCCTTACTGTAAAGTGGCACCATGCTTTTGTTGCCCCTTCTTTTTTTCCCTCCCCTCATTCCCTTGCCTCTCTCGCTTTCACCATCTCCCTCCCTTCCTCTCCCAGGAGGAGGAGGCACTCAGGGCTCAGGTGAAGGACCTGGAGGAGAAGCTGGAGACCCTGCGTATGAAGCGCAATGAGGACAAGGCTAAGCTGAAGGAGCTGGAGAAGTACAAGATCCAGCTGGAGCAGCTGCAGGAGTGGAAGAGCAAGATGCAGGAGCAGCAGGCCGAGCTGCAGAAGCAGCTTAAGGAGGCCAGAAAGGTAGCGGGCTCCGCGTCACCTCCTGCGCGTCTCCTCCTGCCTCCCTCAGGCTCCCTCAGCCGTGCTTCTCAGAGCTCTGCAGAAACCCACACGATTAGACACCATTTCTAACAGTGTTTTCTTTTCTGTTTGTATTACTTCCTATTTCTAGAAATAAAAATAATTTTCTAATTATTGATTTGTACTTGCCTGCAATGGGTTCGCGGCCCATCCTGGGTTGTTCCCTGCCTTGCACCCATAGGGATAGGCTCCAGACCCCTCGCGACCCTCAATATGACAAGCCGTTTCAGAAAATGGATGGATGAATGGATGGATTTGTACATGCATTCCCAGTTTACCAACTGAAAAGACGTTTATGTTTATGTGTGGTTAGCAAATTTTAAATGAATCGGGGACATATGTAGCAGACCTTGGAAGCTGGGCTCACAGACGTAAACTTCTGCTGTCATATTCCCAAGCAAAGTCTTTAGTCTGATTTCCTCAACCTGTATACTGTAGATCAGCCTGTATAAATGAATGAAAGTGTGAAGCTCCGTAATTATAACCGTGGCATTATTTTTTGCACATAAAGCCTGTTTTCCAAGAGCTTGATTGGAATATATCTCTAATTAAGCTACTAGATTTTCCTGGTGACGTTTCATATGTAAGCGGAAGCATAGAAACGTAAAGACTGATTGTAAGTCAAGGCTAACATTAACTAAGGTATACCTACCTAACTTTAAATTTCAGTGTGCTGTAGTGTCTCACCAAAGCCTTGAACAGTAATGTCTGTCCCACGTAGACACGTTGAGTGGCAGAAGATAGGTGACAAGGTCACTTTCTGACACTAACTGGATTACATTAATTAATAAGTACATTTACATTAGAATACTGCATTAAGTAATAAATCAACGAAATGCAACTAATAAATTTATCATTTATCTCTGCCATGCAAAAGGAAATTGACATAGTGAATGCGAAAGACCACATTTCTTTCATTTTGCATAATTACACTTCGTTTCTTTGCATGGACTTCGCTCATTTACCGTAGCATTTTAATCTTGGCTGGTTCTCCTTTAACGATACGTGTTTTCATACCATTATACTGGAGCCCATATTCTCATGACACCCAAAACTGAGTGTCCTGACATGGGTGTGTGTGGTGTTGGTTCTTAATGAACATCCTGTAAACTTGGCCCATGCAGATGTACAAACAGCAAGTCAATCAATTAGTCAATCAATTAAAGAAGCCTTATCCAAGTCCTCATTTTAGATTTTAGTAAATTACCAAGCAATACTTGCCAAAAAGAGGGACGCAGACATATACCAAGCCAGGAGAAAAAACTTACAAAATAACATTCATCCATCCATTTTCTGTAACTGCTTGGCCAATTCAGGGTTGCGGAGTGGGGGTCCAAGGCAGGGAACAGCCCAGGATGGGGCACCAACCCATCTCAGTATACAATAACACAGTATCAATACAAATGATAAAGCATTATGTAATATATCAATTTTTCATCCATCTTCATCACTTTTCCTGTTTAGGGTGAGTATCACAAAGGGGCCAGAGAGACCTTCTTTTTCGGGGGTCAGTTTTAGCTTGCTGTGGGGTATCTCCATTCTCAAGCTACCTGGGAGATTTACTTCCTCCAGCATGTGTTGGGTCTTACGTTGGGCCCAAAAGTGATATTACACTTCTTTCACAATATTGATATTTATCATAATATTCTAAAATTTATATGCAGATTCTGATTATGATGATGACCATTTTTTTTACTAATAGTTATTTATTGTCTTTTGTGTAAAAATACTGCATTTTAATTGTTAATTATGCAAGATAAGTGTTTAGGCTATACCACGACACTCAAGATATTCAGCATGATATCAATGTTCATAATGACAGTACGATATTTTATGGATATCTCGCCCAACCCTACCTCCCAATGAATCTTGCCTGCTATGGCTCCCTTGAGAGCCATCCAGGAGACATTAGTACAAGATGCCCCAAATCAGCAAAGCTTATATCCTTCTGATCTGAAGGAGCACCTTCAATATTTTAAGGTCCCCCCCCTCAGCTCGTGCAGCTTCCCTGGAAGAGACTTGATTTTGGCCGCTTGTTCACGGCCATTAGTGAGGATAGAGACTTCTATACCAGCTTAGATATCACAACACCATGGACGTCCTCAGTGCTGACAAAACGGCAGTGAACAAACCAGTTTATGCATGAATCTCTTATCACTTGTGAACAAGTGCCGGAGGCAATTAAATTCCTTCAGTAAGGGCAGAGTCTCCCCCTTCACTTGAGAGAAACACACTTTTTTGGTAGAATACCATTGATTCGGATTTGGACGTGCTGATTCTCACTGCTTCTGAGTCGCTGGACCCACCATTCCTAGCATCAAACATCACACCACATTCACCATCCCTTAGATCACACATCTTAGCCATTCTAATGCCTAACCACACAGTATCTGAACATGGTGAGTGAATTGTACATTACATTTAATGCTGGACATTATGGTTCCTGGACTGATGGCTGGATGTCCTCCCTTCTCCCACTTCAGGAGGCAAAAGAGGCCCTAGAGGCTAAGGACCGCTACATGGAGGAAATGGCCGACACGGCAGATGCCATCGAGATGGCCACGCTGGACAAGGAGATGGCGGAGGAGCGGGCGGAGTCACTGCAGCAGGAGGTGGACTCCCTGAAGGAGAAGGTGGAGGAGCTCACCATGGACCTTGAAATTCTCAAGCATGAGATAGAGGAGAAAGGTGAGTATGTTTCTCTATGGGCTCCCATCAGTGAGACCTGCTAAATATTGTGCCAAGGTGCAGTTTATCATAACAAATCACTCACTGAAGCATTTTAATCAACATGCAAAGTAACCATTCAACCCTGTTTAATTTATTCTGTCTTCTTGAAGTTTGTGATCATACTGTAAAGTCTCAGACTATAGAGAGACAGCAAGGTTATTGTTAAATAGAATGTCAGCCATTATATCAAGTTCTGTTTTTTCACTTGTCTATGTAGTGTTTCAGTATGTTTAGATGGATGGATGGATGGATGGATGATGGACGAATGGATGGATAGATAAAATGATGATGGATAGTGATCAATGGATAGTAAATAACCGAGTGATTTGATTGAGTTGATTTCATTGATTGATTGAGCGATTGAGTTTTTAAGTGATTAAAATACAATACTGCACACGATAATGCACACGATAGCGGAGATTCTGACTTAACACTGTGCGCCCCATAGGCTCCGATGGAGCAGCGTCCAGCTACCATGTGAAGCAGCTGGAGGAGCAGAACGGCAGACTGAAGGAGGCTTTGGTCAGGTGAACAGGCAGCTCCGTGCTCTTGGCCTTCTCTCTGCTGCTTCCTGGTCTTGTCCATGGGATCTGATGATTGCAACCTAGTTTGTGAAGAATTTGCCTGCCACAGTTCTGCCTTTGTCTGGCTATGAGTTCACTATACCCCCTTGTCTACCTAACTAGAAAAAACCCTGATGTATGCATATGTGCAAGGTGTATATACAGAGGAACTGAGTAATCATAGTGCTGTCATTGTGCTATATATAGGATGCGAGATCTGTCAGCTTCAGAAAAACAGGAGCATGTGAAGCTACAGAAGCAGATGGAGAAGAAGAACTCTGAGCTGGAGACGCTACGGCAGCAGAGAGAGAAGCTGCTAGAGGAGATGAAGCAGGCTGAGAAGACCATTGATGAGCTGAAGGAACAGGTTCGATCCGCAAGGCTCATGTTGAAAAGTCTAGCCTTTATATTTAATGGACAATTGTCTTAAAATTTCTCAGAGCAGTTGTGCATTTTCAATATAATATATATTTTATGTATTCATATAATTTATTAGACACATACATTCCAATTCAGTTACAATTCAATTTTTTCTGTCTCTTAGACCTTTTGACGGCACGTTACCCACCCATCTGATACTGGAGCATGTGTTATATGATGTTAGCATTCCTTCTGAACTTGGAGTTCATTTGAAAGTTGAATGTGAATATGGGGTAACACATGGCAAAATAATTTATGTATCACGTTCTATACATGGTGGGAATTCAAGGTGCTTTACAGAGAAAAAGAAGAAAAACAGGGGAAAGTAATATAGAATATAATTATGTACATTCCCATCTCTACCATTGAGGACACCAAGGTAAAGTCCTCCAGTAACCACAGCCCATTACAGGCACACCTAGGAACACTTTTCACCTTGGAATTTTAGAAATCCTGGCTGCAGCCCTGATTGTGTAATATAGAAAAGTTATTAAATATAGCAGAAATATAGCAAAGAGTAAAATGGTGCAGTTCGGTACCTGAATTAATCAGTATTTAGGGACACTGAGTGCTGCTGGGGTGTGAATTGGATGAATAGTAAATCAGGGGTGGACTCCCTGAATGTCACCTTCTTGTGCTCTCGCTACGATTACATGGTGACATCCTGTTGATTGCTTTTGGCGTCCTGTACAGTGAAATGTATACTACACTGTCACAGAAAGCAGAAGGAGCTTTTTGACTTTTGGTTGTAAAAACATAACAAAGGATAAATAAATTTCATTAGTAAAAATGTACATGCAAGTTGTACCACGGATGACGCTCACTTTCTGAGTCAAACTGGGTTTGCCAGACTGGCCCTTTGAGGGGTTTCTGACTTTCGGTCTTAGCGTTCGGTATGCGGTCATTGGAACAGGTCGACGCCGCCTTGGGGGCGGAGGAGATGGTGGAGACCTTGACAGAGAGGAACTTGGACCTGGAGGAGAAAGTGCGGGAGTTACGGGAGACGGTCACTGACTTGGTGAGTGATTACCCTCCTCCCCTTCATTATTTTGCTCAGAAATTTCATTGCAAAATCTAAGAAATTATAATTGACAGATGGTTTGTAACAACGCCTTGTGTAATAACACCGCATTATGTAATAACTCAACAAAGTGTCAATGAAGACATCCATTTTGGATGTTTATTACATGATACACAGTATTACATTTTCATCATTAAAAAGTGCCACTCTTGCATTTTGTAATAACCACCACAATATGTAATATTTTATTACAAAATGCAGGGAAGTTTATTACATACTGCATTCAAGCTATTACAAAATGTGATAGATTATTTCAAAATGTGGGTGCTGTTACATGATAAAGTGAAAATTAGTTGCATTTTGTTGAGTTATTACTTAACACAGTATTCTAACATAATTAGTACACATGTTGTATATGTGATGTTACATGGATGTATTGATGTTGCTGGCAGTAGGTGGCTGGATAATGAATGGATGGAGTGAATATATTTTGAAGAATGAAACTATTAGAAATTGCTTAAAATAGTTGAGTTTTATAGCTGTTTTTGGTTGGATTACAACGGGCCAAAACCTACTGGTGACTGAAAACACTCCAATAATTATAGTTCTTTTTTCAGACTTTCTCCTTCCGTCACTAAATTCCGTCACGATGCAGCATCTGCGCTTGGGTTCGCCCTGCCCCTGGTGGCTGAGCCGCACCGCATCTCCTCTCTGTTTTACAGGAGGCCATTAATGAGATGAACGACGAGCTGCAGGAAAACGCGCGGGAGACGGAGCTGGAACTGCGGGAGCAACTGGACCTGGGTGTGGCGCAGGTGCGGGAGGCAGAGAAGAGAGTGGAGGCAGCCCAGGAGACTGTCGCGGACTTCCAGCAGACCATACAGAAGTACCGGGAGCTAACCGCGCACCTGCAGGTGTGTTCCGCATGGGGGCGTCGGAGAGGCATAGCAGATTCAGGGGGCCAGGACTTCAGTCAAAGTCAAAGTCAACTTTATTGTCAATTCTGCTACATGTACAGAACATACAGAGAATTGAAATACCGTTTTCT
>JABJVO010000050.1:10200523-10214020 GCA_026770805.1 Boulengeromyrus knoepffleri
CCAAAACAGTGGAACTGCACATGCGCAGAAAGGCTCGATAGCACGTCTCGATAGGTAGTATTTTTCGACAGAACACCCCGGCGTGAGCTTCATAGTGCCTGAGGTGTCTGCGCCAGGACAATGCACTGGATACCGTTATTACTGTTGCGTTTCAGGGTCAGTCTTATAGGCTGAACACTTCCTATTCTGTAGAATTGAGTCTTATTAGCAGACATTGGCAGAATTCTGTATTGTCCCTGCAGTGCCACGCATGCCGGGTAAAGCGAACTGTCACTTTAAGCAAATGCAGCTTCATTCATTATCACCCTTAATAAACCATATTTAGGAAGTCTGGGATAATAGATGTATGACGAGGCTTGTGGAAACAGAACCGAGAAGCTCCGTTAAACACACTGGCGGGAACTGCGTTCATTTTGTTGATGAAAATGTTGACATAAATATAGCGGATGATATAATGGCTGCGTAACGATAACTAAAGCAAAAACATGACTAAAGTACGTGTTAATGACGATGATGAAATTGAACATTGTATTCTTCTGACGAATATAAATAAAAATATAAGCCAGATTTCGTCACCACTGCTGCTATTCTGATAAAAATTGTGTTTGCCTGTGTTTCCGCTGGCGTATTGTGTTATATGTGTTTTGTCAATAATAATAAAAAGTCAGGCCCAGCTTGTCACATGTGGTAGCTTTCCCCCCGCAGTCTCATCAGTCACAGGTTTGGACCATGGAGAGGCATATAGACTAGTGTTTACTGACCACTGTGAATGTGACTACTACTACTAAAACTATTCAAAAAAGCTAATGTTTGGCTAATCCTCAGTATTGATCAATTTTGCCAGAACTCTTTTTTTTATTGAAAACAAGTGACGTAGAGTGATTCCTACTTGTTCTGATGCTGTTATTTTGAAAATAAATTTGGCTTTGAAATACTTTGTGTCACCTCCCATTTTCAAGAGTGCATTATTATTTTTATCGTTATCATTGATGGTGATGATAATAATAATAATAATAATAATAATAATAATAGCTAAAACAGACCAAAGCTAATTTTACACAAAATGAATAACCAAAATGTAACTAAAACTACATGTGGCTAAAACATATAAAGACTAAAACTAAATTTAAAATGATCATCAAATTGAACACTGCTGGGGGCTGCTCAGAGATGCTGAAAATGTGCAGGACTTCAGCTACATTTATAGTATAAAGTGAAAGGATCTCTGGATGGTATCAAAATGTGGCTGCAGTTTTCCTTCATACCAAAAAGTCACCACATTTCCTCATCTTTCTAGAGTATTTTGAGACTATACATTCATTTGCAGCTGCACTTTATTATATGACATTTTATCTTAAGTAGATTTCATGCACCCTACATGCCATATTCCTGTCTGCTTTCACAGTCAATATTTTTCAAATGCAAAAACAAGGGTGAGCTGTACACATGTTCAGCACCCAGATGACAAAAGTCAAAGTGCTGAATCAGCGCTCACTAGTAATTAGCACTTTGTTCCTGGAGCGCTGAGGCTCCACCTGCCCGGGCAATTACTGCTCTTCTGCATCTCTTTGCTGCATCCTGAATGCCCTCTGTTACAGCACAGTCATTACTCTTCATTTAAAGCAGTTGATGTGAACAGTATTTTGGATGCAAGAGGTGTTCACAACAGAGGAGATGTGAAGTATTCAAATTAATCAGAATGTCTATATAGACAATGTGCACCTGCTCGTACTCCCCATAGAAATTATTTTCTGTAGCTAAATGTCATTTTTTTTTTTTTAAGTATTATTTTTTAAAGATAGTTTTTTCCTGATACATTGTTTCTTAAAAGTAAATGGGTTTTTGCATTTGGGGAAGCTATTGTGTTGTATTATGTATTACCCAGAATACACAAAATATTCCTGTGTTGTTCTTTTCAGCGACAGAATTAGAGAGCATGTTTGAAGGCTACATATTGTCATGTATCTTTAAGAATTATAACAGGTACTGTGACATCAAGATACTTATTCTGTTATTTTGCATCCACAAGTTGCCTTGAAGGATTTTGACACAGTTAAAATAGTTAAGATTTCCTACTTAGATGGAACCAGTAGAGAGTGGGTTAAACTTCCAAATTTCAAATAAATCCATCCATCTGGGCAGAGTTGGGCACAAGGCTGGGGTACAGCCTGCAGGATACCAGGAATGAGAATTCATAATTAATTTATTGGGTAACTGTGAGATGTGGAGACGGAGCTACATTTTAAATATATGCATTAAAGTATGTTGACACTTTTATTAATTAGAGGAATTGGTGAATTAATCCACACCTATTGTTAACACACATATTTAATTAAGCACACAGCCATCTAAACTCCAGCAACAAACACTGGCAGCAGAATGAATGGTTGCAAAGAGATTAATGACCTTCAATTTGGCACTATCATAGGACACCATCTTGCTAATTTTCTGCCGTTAGAGCTGCCCTGGTACTGTAACCACATGTGAAGTTATCGTGAAGTGGAGCAAGTTCAGTTGTGAAAGAAACTTCCACAAACTTCAAACGTCTAATGGAAAGCCATTTCGGAAGAGCAGAGGTTAATATCGCAGCAATAGGTGGACTAAGTCCCTAATAAAACCCTTAGTTTCAGAATGAGACGGTTTTGGACATACAGCGTACAGACAGTCCCTGGGTTAAGAACGTCTAACTTACAAGCAACTCATATTTAGAAACAGATTGCCATAATGCCTATTATTTTAAAAATTTGTGTTAAATACAAAACTTTGCAGCTCTCGTGAAAACGGACTAGCAGTTTGTCGCCATAAGCATACGGTACAGTGCCATGTGTAGTTTTTCCGACTTACCTCCAAATTTGACTTATAGACAGACTTAAGGAACAGGACTCATTGGTAACCTGGGAACGGCCTGTAGATATAGTTAAACTTGCATTATATAAGAATCTGTATGGCCAACCCTCACTGTTCAAACAAAGGCTAATTTCCATTTAATTAAATTTCACACTGTTTTTAAAAAATCCTTATGCTGTGGTGAATAAAACTTCAGTTTTGAAATGGACCATAGTGCAACAAACCACATTAACCATGACATGAAGGGTACAGAGGAAGTGTGAGATTAGGAAAGAGAAGAAGTGGTTCCCATTGATCAGAGACCGTGATTGGGAGTCATTCTTTATTCTTCATGAGTCGGCGCTTCACATCTGCTGGCCCAGATGCTTAATGAATACTGAAGTCTTTGTCGCGTCATTAATGCTGCACCCATAGTGGGAGCGCTCTGCTGGTGCCTTTTGGGCTGTGCACTGCCGAAAGGCCGCGGCCGTCCTCTCTGTCTCTGCTGTATCCAGTCAGCAGCAGATCGCACACCTGGAAAAAGCTGGGACACTTCACTGCTGTGACGCTTTTCTTGTGTGCAGGGCTGCTCATAAATGGGGAGAAAGGGGAAGATGTTCAGGGGACTTGAGGAATGGAATCATTGGCAAATTTTTTTTTAGACTTGTGCTGACACTGAATTGGATTGAAAAGAAAATTGGTGGTATCGCCCAACCCTAACATTCATCAGATTTGTCAGTATGTCATCTTTTAGTAGAGGCAGAGAAGATATAAAGCAATGCCAGCAACTACAGGAACATTAAGCAAGGGAATCTGAGTGCAAGAGTTTGGTACCACTTGCATAAAATACATAGCAGCTTTCTTGTGTTTTCCCTTTCCAAGAGCTTATCCTGCATGCCATCCCACAATGCACTGCATACAGGTTCAGTCGCAACACCCAGGGTCGCTGTAGGATTTTATCTCTAGGTACGCGCTATCCCATCTATTAATGAATTACATTCTTGCCTGCCTATTTGAAGTCGATTCTCCGCCTCCCAGTTGCATCAAATGCTTGTAGCACTTGCTTACTGTTAGTTTTGATTTTGATGTCTTGGTGAATGTCTGTTGCAGCAAGGTCAGTGAGTTGGCTGTTTGTGACACTTGTTGAGCTTGCCAGCACAGAGTAGTGGAATCACATTACATCTTTTTTTATATTCTGTGGAAAACAAAAGGTCACTTTACGAGCCAGATTTAATAATGAATTATCAACATGTCACAGGTCAGTACATGGAGATGAAATCCGTCATTCTCTATCATGAAAAATGGCTGATCGTTCAATGCAGTTGTTGGGGATTCTACCCCCCTGATGCCGGTGTGTGATGTGATCGACTGCTGGAGGGCTCCGGTCAGAGAGCACTGAGTCGTTAGACAGAGTTAGGTACTTTACTACGTAGCAGATTACAATCCCACATACAAGATGGAGCACTCAAGGAACAGGATTGCGATGTGGACTGAACTGAAGACAGAATTCTCTATAATAGACATAAACAGAATAAAGACATTGAGGCACATGACACTATTACAACAATACATTCAGCACTGAAGCACAAATCACTATAATTATAACTATGCATTATCTACACGAACAGCCTATATCCATTAACTTATACAAACATTAACAGACTCACCCATTCATTAGGATATCGGCGTAACTAACACTAAATGCGTCCAACCGGCAAACGCAGCCGGGTTATATTTACTCGCCAGGCAAACTCGCGGCAAGCGCTTATACAACTTTATCATCTCCGCTAACCCATATAAACATTGCATAGGCAGTCGTGTAACACTCATATAATTTGAACATTAAATGCTTACATCAGCAGTGACTTCTGCTTCAGCTCGGCGCTGTAAGGAGAGAGATAGAAAAATGGCAACCTCCGCTTTTACCTGGCAACCTCTAAACTAATATATGCTGCAATAAAAGCCCCATACGGAAACAATACAGTTATCAGAGTACCAAATCGAAAGAATTCACAACACAGTCATCTCCTTTATTTCAGTAGTTTTGTTGTTAGCCCTGGTACTGCTAAATTTTAATACTGATAAAGTTTAAATATTGGCTGGCAGTATCCATCTATCCATCCATCCATCTTCTGTAATTGCTTGCCCTATTCAGGGGGTCTGGAACCTATGGGCACAAGGCAGGGAACAACCCAGGATGGGGTGCCAACCGATCGCAGGGCGCACACACACCATTCACACCTATGGGCAATTTGGTAACTCCAATCAACTTCACAATGACACAGGAAGGACATGCAAAGTCCACACACGGAGCCATGGCTAAGACTTGATCCAATACCCAGAGGTGTGAGGCAACATCGCTAATTGCTGTGTCAAGTGATCAAGATTCTTGAGAGAAAATCACAAAAAAAAATGTGATTTATATTTTATCCAGAATCATGCAGTCCAACAACTCCTTTTATGTCTCTTTTGCTAGCATAATGAGGCAGAAAAACCAGGTAACAAGTCTAAATGCCAAGGGTGTGCACAGTGCATACAGGTGTACAGCTGCAGGTGCCCGTGGCAGCGCCTACAGATTTACAAGATGCGCTGTGCCCAAGGGACACCTGAGAGCAGAAATACCGCATGACTCACCGGTGAGAGAGAGAGAGAGAGACTTTGACTTTTGAAAAACTCTTTATTAACACAAATGCACGATTAAGCCTTGCTCAAAGAAATAAATGAATAAAATAAAGAAAACAAATAAAAAGAAAAAACAAAACAAATTAGCGGCCCTCAAAATTCACCATGCACGTCATACTTTCAACATTAGACTTTGATCATTGCCGAGTTCACCCAACACACTGCATTGCCCCCACACTGTGGAGAACTCCTGCAAGGTATGGGTCAGCACAGAGTACGCACACTCCACCCTGAGCCGCATCGCTACCAGCCCCACCAGTATAGACTTGGTGTCCGTCGGCCCAACCCCTCTCAGCTTACTTTTTTGAGACAGCCAAATCGCAAGTTTGGCCTGACCCACTAGAAAATTCAACAAGCACAGTTTGGCTTTCTCACGTGCCTTATATTTTGGACCATAGATAAAAATGGAAAAATCTGCCCCGAACCCACCAAACCATGTTCTAGGTGCCCAACCACCTAGAAGCTGCCACCTCTGTCAGAGAGCCGTTGTTGAGAACTTTCACACTCAGTTCATAAAGTGCCTTCTTAGAGGCCCCCGCAAAGTCTCGTAGCTGCGGCACTTTGAAAGAGAGTAACAAACCAACATCCTCCCGATGCCCTTCCACTGTCACTGAAACATGCAAAGTCGGGAAAACCCGACTCGGATCCCCGACCCCGTCCTCCACAGTCCTCCAAAACCCTTCAGGCAGAGCCAAGGAGATTTTATTAAGGATCGACTTAATGACACGGCTTGACCGGAGCCCTATCTCAGTGCACAAGGCTAAAGCAGACTTCCAGGCCCCACCCTGTCTCAAATGCCCAAGCTTAGTAATACCCACCGCCACCATGCGCCGTCGAATAAAAACAGACGCCAGCGCACTGGTCTGAATCAGAGGGATGTAAAACAAGGGCTCCTCCTCCACGCTGATACAAGGCAGAGAGCCAGGCCTATCAACTCTCAACACAGATGACCACACTTTCAGAACAGACTGATAAAACTTGGTGGTCGCTGATATATCCACAGGTTTCAGGTCCAGTACAAACAGATAACCTACTGTAGGTCCTCCACTCGCCGTAGCAACATGCATGCTGTGTCAGCCCACAAGAACTCTCCGCCATACACCAAACTCTGAGCTGTCTGAGAGAGAGAGAGAGAGACAGAGAGAGGGGACAGGCCCATAACAGATAGAGGCGTGTCCTTCATTCTGCAGCACAATAAAGCCGCCCTGTGAGGCTGCCAGCTGAATGTGTAAGTAACAGCAGGCCGTCGAGACCAAGAGTAAGTGTCAGCGCTAGATGCTGCGTTGCCATTGCTGCCCGCAAGGCACTTCAAATGCAGTTAGCACACTGTGTCATCATGCCATAGAAAAGAGGAGAACGTCCTAAGCCCAGCTTGCCAAATTCCAGTCATAAATCAGCACAGAGGTGACAGCAACACTTTATGGTAATCGGTATTATGCTGGGGAGGTCAAAGAATAATAGTCATTTTGTGGTTTTTCTTATTGTGTTTATGGTTTAATGTTTGTTGTGCTTTTGGTCTATATCTTTCCCACATGTTTTGTTACAGTCCCCACCCTCCTGGTCAATGGATGTGATATTTTCTCATGGGCAGCAAGGAATCAGAACTAGTCAAAAGTACTGACTAACTGTTTGCTTGTGTTTGTGACACATTTCCTCCCACACTGTAAATCCACAGGACTTTCAAGTTAATGTGTGACTGTTTCAGCATTACGCTAATTACAACATCACTGAGAAGGTATAATTATATAATAATAATACTAATACTAATAATAATGATACTATGGATGCCTTAGAGTAACTTTGAAGCTCATGGCTTTGAATCCTCTACCCAGCAAAGTAATCATGTCGCTGCTGGGCCCCTGAGCAAGACCCACGGAATCAGTTAGATTGTTGATCATGTGCGCTGAATCCAAGCTTCGCTCACATTGGAGAACAGAGGGAGATATGCAAAAATCAAAGAAAGTTGAGGTATAATGAAATGATGATGTCACTGATGTTGAACTGCAGAAAAATGAGTTAAAAATATTTTAGGGAATAATATACAAATGTAAGAAATATTAAGACTGAGAATATTATGTCTGCTTTGAATAATAAAAAAGTAGAACTGTTGATGGACCACATGACATTTTCTCAAGCAGAATTATGAAGTCATATGGTGTTATCGCAGGTTTGGAACCTTAAAGTCGTTGCAGACAAATGACAACAACTATGCAAACTACATACACTGGATTTAACTATAATGTATGCAATTATAAAATAATTTAATAATTCTGCTGCAAAATATTTTTGGTTATTTTTCATTGGTGAAGATTCAAAAGACTAATAATAATAATAAGAAGAAAAGATTAGAAGCAATCTGTTTATCCATAAGTGATTACTTTACTTTTTTAACCAAATATTGGTAATACATACAATTAATTTTATTCTTGAGCAACCAACAAATTAAAATCTATTTACTGTAACCTCTATACTGTATTTATTTCCTGCACACTACAGCTGTCATGTATTTTTATTTATTTTTATTGTTATCACTAATTAACTACTGAGGTGTTCTTCCAGAACCCACGTTTGCGGAAGAGGATTAGGGCCACCATGAAAATATTATTTGAATTCTGACTTTAATGTCAGAATTCTGACTTTTTTCTCAGAATTCTGACTTTAATGTCAGAATTCTGACTTTTTTTTTTCCTAAATTCAGAATTCTGAGATTAAAGTCAAAATTCAAATAATATTTTCATGGTGGCCCTAATCCTCTTCCATAGTTTTGAGCATATGAATGTTTAATTAAAAACCACACTTTCCCGGAATTAAATGAGATTTTCCAGTGAAAAACAATTCAACATCAATTTGCTTCAAAATCTGATTTCAAAATACTATTGAAATACGGCCATTCTCAGCTTCTGTAGGCTGCTATTATAATGAACTCATCTGAGGTTACACCAACACTTAATTTTAAGTTATGAGAAAAAAAGGGTAACGGTTATTACAGTGGATATATAGCTAGTTTCCTGGTGGACCAATAATGCTTTGCACATTTTTGTCCACATTATAAAACAGAACACCAGCAAACATCTAATAAAGGTCTAATAGCAGTGAGAGAGTGAAATGAAGTAGAAGATGAAAGTTTGTAGTAGAGAGGAATGAAGTAGAAGATGAAAGTTTGTAGTAGAGAGGAATGAAGTAGAAGATGAAATTTTGTAGTAGAGAGGAATGAAGTAGAAGATTTCTCCATGTAGATGATTATCGACAAACCTGTACCTTCCTCATTTTACATTCATGTTTGACTTTCATCCCTTAGTTCAAACAGACATTTTAACAATGGCCAGTTTGTCACAATGAACCAGCTAAGTTGTCCAATGGTTTCACGTGAACCACCGGCAGGAGCTCCAATGGGTCTTGGGGAGACGCTTCTTACTTAATGACCTTAATGAGGTCCGCACTTCGGTAACCAGGGCTTTTTTTCATGGACTGCGGTTTGCCAATCGGCAGCCAGAGGTATCATTTCCCACCTGGAGGATGACCAGCATCACACAAGGTTAGCAGGAAGTCACAAGTGATTCATGTCATTTGCAGCACTTTCCCAAAGTAGAGCCGTCACCGTGGGAGAGAGAGAAAGCCTTGCTGGGGAAGCAGCAGGCAAGTTAACTCTGAGTTAATTATAATTTAATCTGCTTCAATTTGCTATATAGAATGCGAATTAAGAGTAATTTCACGAGTATCTCCACTTCTGCACAAGTGGGGGTACTCTCGTTGTCTGTCACATGACTGTTGTCATGTTTTTATCGCAGGCAGGTTGCTTGGGTCTTAACCTGGGCTTCAGGTCATAAATTTTCTGACCAAGAATCTCCAGGAAACATGGTGTCATGGTATAATTCCTTACAGGCAGTTTTTTCCTGCCAGCAAGCAGGTAATACCAGCTTATGCTGGATTTTCTGTCCCAGTATCTGATGTCCACACACCCAACAGTGACAGTAATGGAAGTAATCAGAATTCACTATTTTCTGAGCTAACTGAACAAGAAGCTCACGATGTCAACTGACAAGCTGATGTTTGGTTTATATTCCACAGTACTAAGAAAGAACATCATTCGTTTAATTAACTCTGGGATATCACTGATCCCATTGTTCCCCGAGTCGCTCCCTGTGTCCTTGAGGCTGCCTGTTCTAAACAGCATCTTCTTAACTCTGGAATATTTTATGACATGAATATTCATACCATTTGCCAGCTGAAGGTGAAGAAGCAAGAATGATCTCCCCTTGCTTCCTGGCTCAAACCAACCTCAGTGTAATTGGTGTCAGTCAAACTGTCCAAATGAAAAAGGCAGCAACAGTGGGATTTATCATTGTGATGTGTCCTGATTTAAATATTGTTCATAACTTGGTAAAAAATAAACTCTAGCTGAAATATGGAAAACCTTTCAGAGAGCCCTCTGTAATGCCGTCGTGTGCACGCTTGGCTCTCCCGTTCGCAGGTTGGCCGTTCACCAACATGGTGTGTAAGATGAGCGGCCTGATCCAGGGAACCTCTGTCTCGGCCTCCGTCTTCACCCTGGTGGCAATCGCCGTGGACAGGTGTGTGCTCCGTTCATGTGTGGAATGTTCTGGGTGCATATCAACCTTCTAAATGCACTCATATTTAAAAAGCTTCTTTTTCTCTGTAAGGATGCTCTGCCCCTGTATGCGCATCCTGCAAATGCTGATAATGAAAAGGAGGCTTAGGGAATGGCACATAAGAAGCTAATTTACATATTTAGAAATTAAGGCACCCTAACAATGACAATTCTCTTTTGCCCCCCCCCCCACCCCCAATCCCTTCTACAAGGTTCCGCTGCATTGTCTACCCATTTCAACCCAAAATAACCCTGCTGGTAGCCAAGGCAACCATTGCCATGATATGGGTCTTAGCAGTGGTGATTATGTGCCCCTCCGCCGCCATGCTCACAGTGCAGCAGGTGGAAAACCATTACATGGTCCACGAGGAGGACTACAACCGAACGTACCCATTGTACACCTGCTATGAGAACTGGCCGGAACCCGGTATGCGTAAGGTCTACACCATGGTGCTCTTCGGGCACATATACCTGGTGCCTCTCATGCTTATCACGCTCATGTACAGCCGCATCGGCGTGAAGCTGTACACCTCCTCCGTCCTGACCTGTGCCGAGCCCCGTGACATGGTCTCCGCTAGAGCATCAACCCCTGAGGGAAGGCCAGTGTCACAGAGGAAAATTCGGGTCATCAAGATGCTCATTGTGGTCGCTTTACTCTTCATGTTGTCCTGGCTCCCGCTGTGGACCCTGATGCTCCTCACAGATTATGGAGGACTGGAGGGTGATCAACTGGAGCTCATCACTGGGTACATCTTCCCCTTCGCCCACTGGCTGGCTTTTTCCAACTCCAGCGTCAACCCCATCATCTACGGCTACTACAATGAGAACTTCAAGAGGGGTTTCCAGGTATTCTGTCAGCCTCACTCCTGCTGCCAGGGAAGCAGGGAGGGAAGAGAGCAGAGTCTGGGTGATGGTAGAGAGGAGAGGGGTGGCTCACAGGATGCCGTCACCAACGGCAATCCCCTCACCTTTGGGATGAGAAACAGAGTGCATACAGACGGGGACCCGACAAAGTGTGTGCGTCTGGAGCTGGAGTGGAGGAAGACCGTGGCTGTTAGCGACCCTGCGCATGGGGATAAGGGGCAGACAGGAGCGGCGAGTCTGGCAGCTGGTGTCGCTAACAGAAGAGGGCTCTGCACTGAGGAGGGCGAGAGGATGGGAGGAGCTGGAGTCTGTCAGGCCTGGGACCTCTGAGGGGGCTTTTGTGTTGGGGTGTGTTGGGGGAGGCGTGGGAGCAGATGCACTGCTTCAGCATGATTCATCACCAGAAGAGGTACCTGAGGACTCATACTGGACACATTACCAAACTGGGCAGATGGTGAGCCCGCCATTCCCAGCTCACTGACTTCAACAGTGGAGTGCTGCACCTGTCTCCATCGGCTAACTCGTGCTATCTCAGTGTTCACACGTGTCAGATCTCATGGTCACACCAGCTCACTTACTGTCCTCGAAGAATGGTATGAAAGCTACAGTCTATGATTCATGGGTTACCATAGTGAAAGAACACTTCAAAAAGGCAAAGGTTCAATGTCCGTCCTAAAACTCTCCCCCTAACATGAGGCTCTGTCGGCCTGCTGCTTTTTGGTGTTTTTCACTTTGTTCGGATGACTGTGGCCCTGGTTTTCTGTGTTTTATAGTCCCCTCTACTCTCAATGTCGCAAAATATTTTGCTTCCCTTTCTCTGCTGGGTTGCTGCTTCAATCAGTTCTGAATTCTTGTGCTTCTGACTTGACTACTTCATGAGAGCTTATTTCACTTGTATTAGCTCTATGGTATAATTCATTCATGTTTCAGCAGTCGTGCACAGCTTAGCCGCCATGCTGTCCCTATCTCCTGAGATTCATGGCCTGCTGCTCCTTACTGATAGTGATCCATGTGTCAAAATGAATAATGTGTTCTGATGAATAAATGAACAGCGCCTGATAAATGTTTGCTCTTGCTTTTTTCCTGCTTGATCCATTTACCGCCCCCCAACCGCTTGGGAAAATCTCCCTATTTTTTGCAACCTAATGTTGCCAGGCATGGCGTATTACTGTACAAAACAGTAAATCACTATCTCTAACACTGAGGCACAATAACCCTAATGAGATCACAGCAACACGAAAGCTGAGCATTTTTCCGTCAGCTGGGGCAAACGAACGCCTAGATTAGAAGGGGAAATGCATACAGCCAGTCTTCAGAACATACAAGGCTAAAGAGTCCCCCAGCTGTTCCATAGCTCCAAACACTTCTTTGAATGTTTTTTTTAAAATACATTTTGGGTTATTATAACTAAGTTCATTTACACAGAGTTGGTGCTTTCAATGTTGTGATGTTTCACAATCCCCAGGCCGGTACCGCAAAGCATGTTCAACTGCAGTCAGGATCTGTTCATGCTAGAGGGTTAACAAAGCCTAACCCTAACCATAGCCCAATCCAGATTAATTGAGGTACTAGGTTGGTTAAAATGCCTCTCAGTCACCTCGAATCTTTCCAGAGCTTTGAATAGGATTAGGAAGTAAAAACTAAAATTAAACTATAAATTAAAGCTAGAGCTAGATATTAAACTAGAAACATATACAATTGTGCTGCCTAACTTTAAATGCAATGGTGGAAGCAGAATATAGAATCTACAAGAGGATCATACCACTCACTTTTGGCACCAAGTTCTACAGACACTGCTGCCAATCAAACTGATATCCCTCATATGACCAAAAATCTAATCTAGTCTAATCTAAAATGTCCCTGTTTCTCAAAAATTAGAGCTAAGAATCCATTTTCATGGTTATTTTTGTGTTCAGGGGGTCAAAATTAGGGTACATTAGGTATTTTGATCCAGGAAATATTTTGTCTATTGATGAGAGTATGTGAAAGAAGAGTGGTCATGCCTAATTGAGATACTGCCCTGTGATACAGTCTGTGGCAGCTCTGTCATTAGGGGGCTCTGTGGCAATTGGGGTGGTGCTCCACGCAGACACGGGCTCCTCCCTGATAGGGCCACTTCACAGGTGCCAGTGATGTCATGCTGGCTGTCAGCAGAAACCCTCAGCAAATGGCCAAATCCGGAATGTAACAGTCATTTCTGTACTGACCCGTATTTTCTTCTAGCGTATCATTGAAATCTGAGGCCTGGATTATGGGTGGAAATAAGGGGTCATCAGGATTGGTTGGCAGTACCCTGTGTCCCCATGAAACAGCCTGCAGAGATGTGCTGCAAAACAAAAACAAAAAAAGTAGTAAGTAAAAAACATTTAGGAAACAGCAGAGGGGAGATGTTAGCATAGTTTTCATATATTTCACAACTTCAGGTACCCAGCTCTAGGGCACAACAACAACAACAACAAATTTATTTTTGTATAGCGCATTATCACAACATTACATCGTCTCAAAGCGCTTTACAG
>JABJVO010000050.1:10217892-10233118 GCA_026770805.1 Boulengeromyrus knoepffleri
ATTTTAACAACTCTGAGCTATTAGTTAAGTTCTCCCCAAGCGAGCTCGATGGGCCGAATGGCCTCCTCTCGTTTGTACTGTATAGTTCTTATGTTCTTATGTTCTATGCAAAAGTGCAGAAATGGTGAAGAGTTATGCCTCAAGAAGTCTCCTCTTATAAAACGTCTTATAGCACTGAACATGAGAACATACATTTAATGCGAAGATGCTTCACTTGCAGCTGATCGAAGTTATAAAAACCTTTAAGACATCCGAGATTCTAGACCTTACTTAAGGGGAGCTTCAGCCTCCTTTTTGTCTCAGGCCCCCTGAATTTTTTTTTATTCTAAATCCACTTAGCAATTTGTCCTTTATTTCCACAAAGATTTTGTACCCTCCTGCAGTTCAGTGAATTTTATAGTTCTCCCATATTTAAAGTGGCTGGGCCCCCAATAAGGGTCAAATCTTAGTATCGCCCGTACTTCAACATAATTTGATTCATAAAAATGCTGAAATGGTGCAACATGATTTAAAGCTGTTTTCAAGCCTCCAGAAAAATGATCATTATGTTTAATAGGAAAATGCAGCCACCCTGATGAATCGGCAAAAATTCCCACAGACACACTTCAAATCTTGTGCAAAATCTTCCCAGATTAGTGGCAGCTGTTTTAGCTACAAAAGGGGGACCAACTCGATATTGATGCTTATGGATTTAGAATAGGACGTCATAAAAGTTGCTGTGGGTGTAAATGCCAGCTGTCCCAAAACTTTTGCCCTAACACCTTAACAGCTTCATTATACATTAATAACAAACATTATATGATAATAACAAACATTCTAATCATAAACATTATAATCAGATATCCATTGACTTACAGCTTCAAAATGAAGCTCTAAGAGTCTAAGTCAATCTGGATGTATCTCGATCATTATAAGGGAGAGGTGAAATATACTGTGTAACATAAGATACACTATCACACATGTAGTAGCTGCACAGTCGGCTTCTTTTGGGTCTTGCCGCAGGCCACGCGTATCGCAAACACGTCCGCTAACATCCATTATATTTCCTCATCTCTTCAGACATCACTTGATAAATTTCATTACAGCTGTTATGTAACCTAAGTATGTTTGCGTATTACTCAATAGGACATGTCGATGAATTATGTATGATGCCACTTTATTATATTTGCCACTTTATTAAGTCCCTAATCAAGAAAAACACACTGTTATTTGAAATGACAGAAACTGAAAAACCACTAGGTGATGCTGGTGTGGAAGGAAAATTCCAGTAGGGCAGGGGAGAGGTGCATAGTGGGATTGCTGTCAGTGTCTTAGGCCTTAGGCAAGAAGAATGTGTATGTATATATATATGTGTGTGTGTGTGTGTGTGTGTTGCGCTAAACCTGAAACCGGGAGCTGAAACTGCCTATTTGTGAAGATAATCGGAACCTCCTCTGTTGCTAATGCTGCGGGGGAAGATAGGAAAGCGTTCAGAAATATCTAGAGGAGGCAAACAGGCTTATTTTCTTATGTGTTTGCTATATTCACCTATTTTGAGTATCATATGTTAATGCATGTGTTGTAATGAAATAAAATGAAATGACCATATATACAGCATTACAGCTCCATATGTACAGATCTGGAAAAAATGAAAAGACCACAGTTTACACATTACACAGGTTTCTTTTCAAACACCAGCCAGGGCCTTCCCTTCTTTGCATTGATGAAGGGCTTCTTCCTTGCTTTATGGGTCTTCAGTCCTGTCACAAACTCGTCCTAGCAGTGCACTTCACACCACTTAATGTATCCCTTTCTTTCTGAAGGTCATTTGAGGTCATCCTCCGATTGATGAGGCACTGCCGGAAAACTGGACAGTCATCTCTGGCATTAGAAAGTTGTTTCTGCCCTCTACCTGGCTGGTTTCTGGAAATTGCCAGTGTCTTCTGCTTCACCTTGGTTTTTTGTACTGCTGTCTTAGAAACTTTGAACCTGGAAGCAACGTAGCCTTCTGCCTGCAGAACCAGGATTGAACTGGGATTTAAAATGCTGATTTTTTTTTTAAATATAGATTCGTTCCAGAGCTGTATATGATAAGATATGGGTAGTTTGATTTGCTTGATTGCACAGCACTGTTTAACATGGGGGCATGTAAGGGATTAGCAAGTGGGGGGGGGGGGGGCAGACTGGGGGTGCCTGGTGATGGGCCTAAAGGAATGGGAAGATGCACCAGGTCATTGTGGACCAGAGTCCCTGTCTTGACCAATGTGGGAGAAGACTGCCTTTCAGGGGGGTTTGCAGAAATGTATATTTTCTTTGTTAGGGGTTCACTTCTTTGGAACGGGGACACTCTGTTTCTTTGCTGTTAATCCTAGGGTGCTCCCTGCCTTAATACAAGGAATTTTATCTTACTCAGGTTGTGTCAGGTAAATTTACTTTGTGCCTAGTGCCAAGAAGAATCTAGAGAAAGAAAAGTGAGTCTAGGGTTTTTCTTCCAAACTGGTAGATTTAGGGGGATAATATTTTAAGAGGAGTAGTGAAACATTGTACACTCAAAGTAAAAACATGATATTACTGTGAAATCTACAGAACAGCTGAGTTTGCAATTATCTTTTTATGCCATTTTCTTGGGATAACGATCTTGAGATAGAAAATCTTGTTTTCTCATGATAAGCCAATTTAGTGGCGTGGCAGCGTAAGCTACAGTCATAACAACTTCATTGAATATTTGGGGAATATCAAAATTATTAGCGTCACATGAATTTGCCAGGAAGCATTGTAGTAAAGTTAAATAATTGTAGTAAAGTTTATAGTTTTTCCTTAAAACCTATTCACAAAGTGCCTGAGCGCAAAATTTAGTTAGGAAAAGAGCCGACTCCTAAGCTAAGAGTAAGACTCCGTCATTATGGCTGACGTCAGTTCTCATACATGAGCTTTTCCTGCAATAACCACGGGGATTGGCTGAGGAAAGGCCAGAATGTTCTGGTGAAAATGTACACACAAATACAGTGGAAACCGCTTATAGTGATCTTGGTTATAGTGATCAACCGCTTATATACATCAGAAAGTGTGGGACAGAATCATTCCTGTACAAATACTGTTTTAATTATTTGCGTAAATTAATCAAGTAGTCCACTTAGTGTTCATTTTTGATCTTTTTAAACATGATAACAAATCATTATTTTTTTTCTTTACTTTGATCGGCCTACTTTGCCTTACGGTAACCCATCTGCTACCTGAGGCCAATGCAGCATGACTGGAAATAGAAAGTCATTTTCTCTGCCAAATATAGACTCATCAAAGCTTATGATAAACTGCCAAAAACACGCCAACAAGATGCAGCAGCAAAATTACAATAAGCAGTATTTTATATACAGTACTGTAGTGTATCTTAGCGTATTTGAATTATACACAGTTCAGTAATTTAATTTGTATAGTTCTGTAATTTGAAAAGCATTTCAAACAGCTGTACTGTATTTTGAAAGAGTCAATAAAATTCAGTAAATAGTGATGCTGTCTGTTTTATTACCTCATGCTTGTAATTACATTTGTATATTTATCCGCCTGAGACATAAAGAAAATGAAAAAAAAAATGGTTATAATGATCATCCGCTTATAGTGATCAATTTCACCCAGACAGACGTGATCACTATAAGTGGTTTCCACTGTAAATGATTGGGTTGTGTCATGCCCGGCTCGTCCGATCCTTGTGTGTGCCACGCCCCCCTCGTTACCTCGTGTTACTTCCTGATTGGTATCACCTGTTGCCTGTTATTCTCTGCTTGTCCTGTGTATTTAGTCCATGTTCAAGTCTGTTTCCCTAGGTCTGTCATTGACGTTATGTGTCTTTGTGTTGGAGTTCGCCACGAATAAACCCCTTTTGATTCATATTCACGGCTTCCGTCGGCTGCTTCGCGCCCCGATCGTGACAGGTTGTTTTGGTTTGTTGGAGATGTTATTGCATCCTTCACAAGCTACACAACAATCATTATTCCAACCCGACTGAGGCGGCACCCATTAAGTAATTTGACGTTCATTTAATGTTTCCAAGACATTGCGACAGCAGCCATTTTGCGACTGTTTGTGAATCGCTCTCAGTGACTTAGGAGTCCTTAGTGTGTCAATCAGGCAGGCTCCCGCAAGGCAAGAAGCTATATAAAAAAATAGGATTCCTACATTTAGGATTGACACACCCATTATTTTTAGGAGTTTCTCCTAAATGGGCAAGTTAGGAGCTACTTTTAGCCTTAAGATGGTTTGTGAATACAGGCCCAGGTGTCAAACCACACCTGAATCCTATATAGCTTGATTGGGTCAATCAGTTAGTATCACACTCTAATAAATGGACTCATGACTGGAGTGCAGCTGTTAGTATATATGGAGAACAACAGGAGTGACAGGACGCAGCCTTGAAGAGAACTGGAGCTGATGGTGCATTCCATTTGCCCTCGGAACTCGGTCTCCAAGTCGGATTCTGAGTTTTGAAGCCAGAAGTGACGACATGCGCGCTCCCATTTCTTGGAGATCTGAGAAATATCTCGGAGCAGCACAGAGGACCCCGAGTTCAGAATCCAAGACGGCTGCGCCTTATCAACAGAAGTGAAAGTTGTAGTTTTATACTGTTTAAGCACTACTTCTCATTTGTGGCTCATTAAATCGGTCGCGCACACTATACCATCCAACTTATCTGTGGACGTGTTGCTACGGAGTTTTATACGTAAAGCACTGAGCGTAATGTGTTATCAACTGATATTGCTAACAATGGCTCAATTAACGGGGCTAGAATTGGATTTCATGATTAGTCAGATTATTTGTCGTATTTAAGTTAGTTCGGGCTAATTGTAAGTGAACGAAGATAAAGGCTTTTTAAACTGAGTTACCTTAGATCTGACAAGTTGTTTGGCTAAGCAAAAAATCTTGCTTTTTCATACATGTCCATGGTATTGCTACATGGTATGGCACGCATCCAACTCGGTTTTCCCCGAGTTTTTAGCGGATTTGACATAATCTCAGCAACCGAAACTCGGATCCGAAGGCAAATGGAATGCACCATTATAGTTAGATGGTCAGAGATGTGCTTCCCCAGCTTAAAAAGCTGCTTCCTGTTGGACAGCTGATCCACGTGCAGGTGGAGTTTGGCACCCTTAGCTGGTAGAGCTTGTCCTGGAGCAGAGCTGGGGTGATCGTATTAAATGCAGAACTGAAGTCCACGAAAAGGATTCTGGCGTAGGATCCAGGAGAATGCTTTGACCAAGACCCTTAACCCCCAGCTCCAGGGGCACTGCTTGTTAACTGACCCTGTGCTGTGACCCACAAACTATGGAGCACAAGATGGGATCAGCGAAGAGAAGCATTCCAATGTACTTGAGCAAATGGCAAAAAAGTGTGTTTGTTTAAAAAAAAATCAGTATTTGTACAATCTACACATATTGTGTACAGTGATATGAAATAGCATTTTCCAGTGCCATGGTGCAACATAGACACAGCACATGACATATGTACTTCACGGTACAACACTACGTGGGTACAACACTTAATTTCAATGTTGAATGCACAGATGCACACATTAAGTAAAATGGTCATGCTACATATACAAGCAGCACTGCATATGACATGACTACTCCGTGGCATTACAATATGTTTATTCTTGTAATTATTTAAAGAAAATTATCTGTTTATCTTGATAAAATGAAATCTTCAGATAACAGCATTTAATTAATAATTGTAAGCATGGCCATTCTTGGCCAAAACTACATTTCTTTAGCAGAACTGTCATGCCCCGCTCCGTCCGCTCCTGATGTGTGCCACGCCCACCTTGTTACCTCCTGTTTTTCCCTGATTGTTCTCACCTGTGGCTCGTTACCCATACCTTGTCTTTTGTATTTAGTCCTCGTCTCAGTCAGTCTTGTCAGATCGGTCATTGTAGTGTCATGTGTTGTCAGGACGTTTGCCTTTTGTCTGCTTATCTGCCCGTAATAAACCCCATTTCTGAGGATTCCCGGCTTACTCGCCTGCTTCCCGGCTCGCCTATTCCTGATTTGTGACAAGAACAATACTCTATGCAAACATCAAGAGCTCTTGATTTTGGCAGCCACTTTTCTTGCAGAGCATAATAAATTGCTGTCACAATGCTGATGAAAGGGTGGCTGTCCAATCAAAATGAGCACCTTTATGGTGGACCCTTAAGAATTTGGCTACCCCCACCATTATAACCTTGCCGTCCACATCTCTTGAATGCTGAAACAGTCACCTCTCCACACATGGTGGACAGTTTATTTGTATCCGCAGTGAGAAACAGTCTCTAGTTGACATGCCAGACAGAAGCAGGTGACACTGGGTTAGGCAGTGCTATTGCTAATGTTCATACTAGCAATGCTATTGCTAGCGAACATTTGTG
The DNA here is from genome assembly GCA_026770805.1 of Boulengeromyrus knoepffleri. NCBI lineage: Eukaryota > Metazoa > Chordata > Actinopteri > Osteoglossiformes > Mormyridae > Boulengeromyrus > Boulengeromyrus knoepffleri. The sequence goes on from JABJVO010000050.1 coordinate 10,224,266, forward strand.
CTAGTGTTACTGCTAATGCTTATGATCATGCAAATTCTAAATCCTATTGTTTCAGCCAGGGATGGGCAATCTTATCCAGAAAGGGCATGAAATTACACAGGCACTGGAGAGATTAGTTGATAAGACCAAGACTGTCTGTCAGCTCTGTTATACCGAACTCGGATATGGTGCTGAAAACACAAGGACTCATGCTAACTCATCTGAGTTTGTGTATCACCGGAGCAAGACAGAAACGGCCTCTGCAAGTTAGTCTCCCTGTGGAATTTAAGGCACTTTGACCAGGAAATTCAGACCAGGCCGAAAAATGCCTAAAGGCTATAGCGGCATTTATCTCTATAGATATGTGACCGAACTCAGTAGTAGAGAACACATGATTAAGTAAAATATAACACTTATGATATAATAGATTTTAATTTTACATAGATGTTTTTACAATGTGCAAACAAATGTCTCTTAGGTTTTGCTTTTGGATTGCAGCTGTCCCTAATTGTGTTTGCCATTGCACCGAACTATGAACCCAAAACCCAGGTGTGTTCCGAATCATATTTTGGTTTTAGTAAGCTTTCATCAGATAGTGAGTAGTGTTTTCATATGTGTTGTCAGTAGAATCACGGTGTAACGCTTAAATCAAATTTAAACAGAAAACTGGTGTTTTAGAGTCTTGTTCTGCTGCAAATCAGTGCCAAGCCTTGGCCTGTTTCTTTTCCCAGCATCCTCCACGCACACGTCTTGCCAGCTATTCTGGTCTTTACGTGCTGGGAATGTGCCAGTTGCCCTCGCAGTTACTTCGCTGAGACTGAAAGGAGAAAGGGAGGTGTATAGACCTACACAGTGAAGTGGCTATACATAGGGGCCTAAAAGAGGACTTAAGAAGGTATTCATGATCAAAAATACCATACAGTAGCTTCAGGTGTCCGCGTAGCAAATCAATTTGACCATCTTTATTTTCAAGTATTCTGTCTGCCTGTTCTTTCTTATTTCCCCGCTTGTTTCAATGATTATCCTCCACTTAATCTCCGGAACACATTTCACACACAAACACACTATCATCTGCGTCTTTTCCTCTTCAAAACAAGTACCTTGGCCAGCTCGTACCTGCTATCCCCAGGGATGCCCAGAACTGTCAGGCCAGTATTATTTGTGAAATGTAAACGATCATGTTACATGCGCTTCTGCTAAGATCCCAGCCTTTTCGGCAGCTCTGACCTTCAGTAATTAATACCCCTGGGCCTGTTATTGGCAGAGTCTTTATCCTCTGGGCCAAAGAGCCCCAAGCACGTTAATTACAGGCAAGCAGATAATCTTCCAAGCTGTGTGATTGACGGGCATACCTATTCTGCTAATTGCCTGTTGCAGACAACACCTGCTGAACAGGAACGTCAGGGGAAGCAAGATAGTACCAAGAACTCACGTTGGCCCCCTGGGACGCCTAGCAAGGTTTTCCTCATAACTCAGTGCCTGTGTGCTTATCTCCATAAAAATAAAAAGCAAAGTTCAGAGTCTTAAGTTCAGAGGGGGTTGTGTCAATCAGGCAGGCTCCCGCAAGGCAAGAAGCTATACCATACTGCTGGAATGTCATATAAGAACCTGAATCAATGAATGAAAGTTATTAGGAAAACATAATATATAAGCACAGAGCCTGGACGTCACTGACATTTATTACGGTTATGTATGTCAGATGAATTTTTTAAATACTTCGATTCAAAATGATATGTATTCCAGCCAAGAACATGGGAAACGTTTATACTTAAGTGATAGATATATAGTAGCACCAGAAAAGACAATATATGAAATAGCTTTTTATATTATAATTGCTCCTGGATAGATATAAGCTTCTGATGCTTAAATTCATTTATTTTTATTTTTTATTAAAGCCAATAGACAAAAAGTAGTGGTTTTGTTTGTGGGTAAATCACCTTCAGCAGGTGGGTCATTTGAGACTCAAAATGTTCTTTTTCAGAAAACGATCATTTCCCCCAGTTTTTATACAGGTCATCAGAGGAAAAATAAAAATAGATAAATAAATCTACCCTTATTCAAACATCCAATTTCTTAGGATAATATTCACATCCATCCATTTTCCAAACCACTTATCCTTCTGGATCACAGGGGGTCTGGAGCCTATCCTGGAAACTACAGGCACAACCCAGGACAGGAGGCCAGCCCATCGCAGGGCACATTCACGCCTACGGGCAATTAAGTAACTCCAATTAGCCTCAGCATGTCTTTGGATTGTGGGTGTAAACCAGAGTACCCGGAGGAAACCCCACGATGACATGGGGAGAACAAGCAAACTCCACACACGTAACCCAGGCGGAGACTCAAACCCTGGTCCCAAAGGTGTGAGGCAACAGTGCTAACCACTGCACCACCATGCCACCCCATTCCCATCACATGTGTCATAATTAAATACATAATTGTACATTGGCAAATTTTACTAGTTCATGGAACTAAGCCAGAGACACCATTCCTTCATAAGAAATGGAGGAACTTGTGGATTCAGGAACTACTCCTGATCTTTCTTTAGTTGGGTTAAAATGTATTGACTGAGACATATGTTTAACATTACTTTCATGTTCAAAACATTTATTGACCACTAAACTGATGGGGAATTTGTAATGATGAAAGAAACCACTCCTTTAAGGATAGAATTGTTTCTGCGTGGAATAGGCAAGGTCCCTCTCACTTATTTATTAGCATTTACTGTATTTTAGAGTCAGGATGGTGAAAAGGTTGTTTCATGTTAAATGTATCATAACATAGCTTCCAGAATCCTTGACTGACAAGGATTTTAATGTTTTTTTTGGAGTGTAATATGTACTTGTCTGTTGAGAAAACTGCTTGTCTGTTTTTTCTCTCCTTTATCCCTCTTACTTGTACGTACATCTGGACAAAAAATTGCATGATTGACATGTTTCTGGTCATAAAACTAGAATAAAGCTCCACCTATCCATCCATCCATTTTCTGAAACTGCTTATCCTGTCCAGGGTCGCGGGGAGTCCCGGATCTATCCTGGAGGCTAAGGACGCAAGCCCATCGCAGGGCACACTGACACACCATTCACTCACCCACGCACACCTACGGGCAGTTTAGTAACTGTGAGTAGCCTCAGCATGTTTTGGACTGTCGGGGGAAACTGGAGTATCCAGAGGAAACTCCATGATGACACGAGGGGAACATGCAAACTCAACACACATGCAATGTCGTGTATGTACAAATTATCCAAAGTAGCAACCTCTGTTGATGTGCAACGCAAAACACCAATACTGTATACACTGATGGACAATCACTCCTGATTCCAAATCTGGACAGTGGTTACTGTGAAAGTTTATGTATCAAAAGTTTCAGCAGTTTAATGAAAATCATCGGTAAAGTGGCATCAGTCTTGTCGTAAATACCAAAAGGACTGCCACAGACACCCCTCTGAAAGGCCGAGAAGTAGATGGCCAGCCATTGGTCTAGGTGTCGGGTTCCTGGTCATCCCTATTCATGAACTCTAGACCATAAAACCTGGCACCTAGGAGAAGAGCAGGCAGAGAGAGAAGAGCACCCTGTGAAGAGAATCCAAGGGGCTCCACTCCAACCACCGCTCCAAACGCCATGCCTTCTTGAGTGCCATCATCCTGTCAGCTCATTACCTCTGCAACCTACTGCCCCTCCACTCTGCAACCAAGTAAACCAACTTCCATTCATTCTAACAACCTAAGCTGTTCTGTTAATCTGCTTTATGACTTTAGGGTCATGTTTCCACAAACTGTGCTTGCTTTGCAGAACAGTATTTCGCACTTATGTTAAGTGTAATGTCTGTCTTATGATAGTTATAGTGTTAGTTAGGAATAAATGCATGTCTTTTACACAACTTCTGCCTCCGTTCATTGAGTGCTCACAATAGTCCCTGCCTCTGTGCGATCTAGCTACACGCTCTGAAACCTCAAACTCGCCTGAAATATCGCAAGACTCTCTCTCATCGGCCGTGAGGGGAGCTTTGCTACCACTCATTTACATTACCTGGTGATGCAGCTCGCTGAACGAGCCTTCTAACCCAGGTTACTAAGCGATATTGGTAATTAGTGAATCCCATGTAAGTCTCACATTAACAGACTCATGGGGATACCGCAATTGAGTTTGGAGGAACCAACCATTCGGCATAACAATTAGTTAATAATCATCATTAAATAATAATAATTAATTAAAATGTAATTAATTTCTCTATACATTGGTGGGGATATTATAATTTACTTGAGCTAATTTTCCCTACAGAGGCATGAAAAAAATCTTGTATTTAGGAGCCTAAACACAGGTATCCCAATAAAAACAACAATAAAAATCATGTTGAATGACAAAACATCACCACTAAGGTAAATTCCATTAGCTCTGCAGAATGCAGTATACCCAAAAAAAATAAATAACTGGTCAGCTCTGAAGATAGAGGGAAAAAATATTTGCTATACATAGGCTAGTCACTAGTGTGACTGTAATTTTCGGGGGCAAACCCACATGTCACCTATGATAGGGGATGCACTATTATGTAGAGTTGAGCTAGAGTTGTGAACGCATCACGAATTTGTCAATATCATGCTGGCACAACTGAATAGAATAGAATGAAACTGCTTTTGATTGCACATAATCACCAATAAATCAGCTAATAAGCCACTCATCACCATGGGCAAAATGAGATAATTCATTCCCTTTCAATCCATCAGTTTACTTTATTTACCGTAAGAATGACCAGATGCCGTATCACATTCTCTATACTATTTATATATGTGGATCCATGCATGCAAATCCAGCATCTTTGACACTATAGTAATTCCATCAGACTGCCATTAGTGACAACAATTACAGGAATTTTCAGTCCATAGGAAGAGGTGACAAGACAAGTACATTTCAGGTTTCTTTTTGTATGTACACAACTTTGTTTTTTACATAACAAGACAAATGCACTAGCATATATTAATATAGTACCTAGCATTCCACAAGTACAAAAAAAATCTACCAGGACAGATTTTATCTGGCATGCAATGTTTCCACTGGAATGCCCTCATAGTGAATCAGAACATGGGTTCTGTCTCACTGGTACAGTATGTCCAGTAGATGCCAGCTGTCCTTAATGATTTTTTGCTTATCTTTCACACAAATACAGAGCTTTCCTCCTTCCAGGGAGGGTGATCAGTCAAAACACAGAGCATGTATGAAGGCTTTAGGTTGTTTTGCATTATAGTGGGGAATGTTTATAATAAAATACATGACCATTTATGCTCATTTTCACATTAATATTTTTATCTGATGAATTGTAGCTTTCTTTGCCTTTTTCAGTGCACTATATTTCTGCACCTAAAAAGGAAGTGTTTCCACATTTAAGCCATTGTGACATAGCAGCGAGAGAAGGACGACACAAATGCAGGCTGTTGGTAAGCAAACACATCAGAGGGGTGTTTCTTACAAGAGACAGGCTGGGCAGCGTGCAAATACAGAAAACAATGACCTAACAGGGAGCACAGGACTGAGAAACGCTAATATGCACGACTAACAAAGGATGGAACACAAGGCAGCTGTGGCTGGTTAACAAGAGGGCAGGAACAAGAGGTAAGACTAACAAGCTTCAGGCGCGGCTGATTAGAAGCCACGCCCAAGGGAAATGTAGTGATCAGACAAGCAGGGTGTGGCTGGACTGGACGTGACCGATATATTTCACATTACTGGTTTGCTAAACTCTCACAGCATTTTCTATTCTCTATTTGGGCTTCAGATGTTGAGCTCCCTGTTTGTTACTTTGCACTTTTATTACAACAGCAGCCCAATCAAGTGTGATTTTGTACTGCCTACTCACAGCCCACTGTATGCAACAGAATAATACATCAAATCCTCTCAGACCCAAGGTCTGTGCAAAAGACCCAGTCTTCCCTAATTGCCCAGAGACAAAGTAATGAAAACGTCACTGTAATATTCAAAGCCCAAATGAATGTTAACGCACAGACCTCAGCTATATTTCCATGTGTTTTCAAATGCTGAAGGGTCAATGAAATGCAAATGTTTGCATGTTTGGTGGCTTAGCAAGAAAGAACACTTCATCATGTTGTGTGTGCATGATATAATTGAGTCTCTAGTTGCTGCCATCTGCTTAAATTTAATTACCATCACTCTTGTAGTCTATCTAATGAAGCTCATTTAAGGGCATGTTGCACGGGATGCACCTTCAGTGATGAATATGAAACATAATTTCAGACAATGATAAATTCCACTGCCTCTCCAGTGATGCCCAGAATAGGCATGAGGGGTGATTCAGTCAGGGAACAAAGGGAGGTCTGGCTGGCAAATGGGGAAGCATGAAGCAGTGGATATAGACACACAGCGGAGGGCAGCAATGACTGAATGCAGTCCTAGCAGCCGTACAACAGAGAGGTCAGCAGGGGTAAACATTAGCCAATGCTAGGTGAGCCTAGCAGATACATTTACCTGGCAAGATAAATAGCTTTCACTATACAGTTTGACCCATGCATACTGCAGCTGGGTACCTATAAAAGCAAGTTTCTGTACATGATTCTCTGTCTTCTTTAATATTTCAGATCCAGGTCCAGTTTGGAAAACTTAAAGTAAAAAACCTTCAGTGGAGTACAGACATACTGTAAGTTGCCCATGTTGTCTGGGCAACTTGCCCTGGCATCTTGGTGAAATTTGATGCTTAGTGTAAGCTCCTGGCCCACTATGGCTTAGTGCTGGATAAGTGGGTAGACAATAGAGGGTAGGACAGCAGTATTCAATTGTATAGATGTGATCAGACCAGACAGCCCACACAATTGAGACTAAAGTAATATGCTTAGCGTTATGCATAAAATAAATGTGTATATTCTAGTTCATTGTTTTGTACTTTACCAGGTTTTTTTGTTGCCACGGCATGGCCACAATGGTATCAGTGCCATGCTAACAACCAATGGCATGACAGTATATGCCTCTGATTTTTTGTCAAGTCAACGTGTTACCTAAAATTGTAGTTAAATAGAACATTTGATTGGGTCACAATAGAATTGCTATTCATTATGTAAAGTACAACCTTATGAGTTACAAACTGTCATTAACCCTTTTTCAGAGTATTTAAACATTTTTAATTAGTTCAAATAATTCATCCATCTTCCAACTTTTTATCCTGAGGAGGCCTATCCCGGCAGCACAAAGCACATATTACGGGTACACACTGGATGTAGCAGTATACACTGGATATAGGGGTATGCACTGGATGGGATGGCAGTCCACATGTAGGGGTACACACTGGATGTAGCAGTATACACTGGATGTAGGGCTATGCACTGGATGGGATGGCAGTCCACATGTACTGTAGGGGTATATACTGGATGTAGCAGTATACACTGGATGGGACGGTGGTCCACATGTAGCGGTATACACTGGATGTAGGGGTAGGTATACACTGGATGTAGGGGTGGGTATACACTGGATGTAGGGGTGGGTATACACTGGATGTGACACCAATTCGCATAAGAAAGCCAGAGTAACCTAAGGAATCTGTGTGACACAAGGAAAACACACATGGTGGGGAGGGGGGATTTAAACTGGCAATCCTGCACATCAGAGGCCATCATGCTGCCCCAGTTTAAATGTTTATTATTATTACTACTGCTATTATTATTATTATTATTATTATTATTATTAACACAACCATGTTAATAGTGGGAGTTTCTATCATTAGGAACATCCCCTTTATTAACACAGCTACACACTGTATTCCTGAAGCTGCGGTCCCGGTCATTCTACATAAGCTCCCCAAACTGTTGCACTCACTCCCATCTACTATAAACCGGATCCTAGTCCATGTAGAGTCTAATGACAGCCCAGCGGCAGTCTGAGCTGACCAAAAAGGATTTTACTGAACTTTTTTAGCCTCTTAAAAAAGTTTGGGAAGTTTTTATCAGCGGTAGCATCCCAACATTAAACCGTGGTGCCGAGCGTTTCTGCAGGATCCTCAGCCTCAACATCTCGCTCCAATTGACCTGCAAAGCTCATAATATAGGTTTAATTGACAATTTTAATCTCTTCTGGAATCGCGCCTCCCTCTTTGGTATTGACAGCATTCACCCAAACTGGTTGAGTAGCCAGATGCTAGCGGCTAACATGTAGCACACTGTTCAGACTGCACCACGAGATTGACTACTTACATCCCAGGATATTTCTAAGCACTCAGTAATTCTGGTTATTATTACTACCAGGCTTAGGAACAGGCAATATAACAATAAACAAATTTATGTGGCACTTTTATGCATTGTAAACTTACAAACGGGTCGGTGCCAACCCTAACACGATAGGAAGGATAAACAAGACATTTCTTATTAATGACCTGATTTTAAAGACTAATCTTGATTGCATGTTTTTGTCCGAGACATGGTTTAATATTGATGGATCAGCTATCCTTCTAGAAGCCTCACCATCAAGCTACAAATTCTTGTACTCCACCAGGAAAGGTAAAAATGGAGGGGGTACAGCAACCAACCTCTCAGCCTCACTTGGTTTTAAAGATTACGTTTAATGATTACACATGCTAGCTTCTGCAGGCGAGGATCGTACCACCAAGGTCCCCTCCTTCGGCCACCGCCCAACTCACACTGCACTCGATCCCCTTGGCCACTCCTACAGGTGGTGAGCCCGTTGATTAAAAGCCAAAATTTGGGGTCTTGTTCATGAGTGAGGGAAGGATGGAGCGGGAGATCGACAGGCGGATAGGTACGGCGTCAGCAGTGATGTGGGTGCTGCATTGGTCTGTCATGATGAAGAAAGAGCTGAGCCAAAAGGCAAAGCTCTCGATTTACCAGTCGATCTACATTCCTACCCTCACCTATGGTCAT
>JABJVO010000050.1:10233218-10243827 GCA_026770805.1 Boulengeromyrus knoepffleri
TGTTCCGGGCATGTCCCACTGGGAGGAGGCCCCGGGGAAGACCCAGGACACGCTGGAGGGACTATGTCTCTCGGCAGGCCTGGGAATGCCTCAGGATTCCCCCAGAGGAGCTGGAGGAAGTGGCCGGGGAGAGGGAAGTCTGGGTTTCCCTGCTGAGATTGCTGCCCCCGCGACCTGACATGGAAAAGCGGTAGAAGATGGATGGATGGATTACACATGCTTTAAATATCACTCTTATTTTTAGCAGCCCTCCTATACTGTTTATGACCATTTACAGACCACCCAAACGATGCACCTCTTTTTTCTCAGATTTATCAGAATTAATCTCAATTATTCATGCCAACTATGACAGAATTATCATTTTAAATTATTTTAACTTTCACGTGGACAATCAAACTTCTTTGCTACAGAAGTTTTAGGTTTGCTTAACTGTATGGATTGTATTCAGCATGTTATTCAGCCCACTCACAATAGAGGCCACACATTAGACATTGTAATAACCCACTGCTAATGTCTCTTCTGTTGTTGATGTAGGCTTTTCTGATGACCCATTGTCTTTTTCACTATCAGAAGACGCTATCTTACTACTGAAGTGACTGCTAATTTTATTGACCTTTTATATGACACTCCTGCAGACATTTTATCCTCGTCTTTTGATTGTGGATAGTTTTAACAGTAGACTTTGGGCAACCCTTGAGAAGGCTGCCCCACTAAAAATTAAAAAGTTTAGGGTCAATCAGACACCACGATGGAGAAATGGAGAAATTAAACAGTTGAAAAGAAAATGTTGAATAGCAGAAAGAAGATGGAGAAAGAAAAAATTAACAGTCAATTATCAGATTTATCATAAACAACTGAATATTTACAATAAGGCAATTAAACACGCCAGATAAGCTCACTTCACAAAAATTGATAACCGACCACCAGAACAATCCTAAAATCCTTTTCTCAGCCAATGACCATTTAATTAATCCTGTTCATACAAAGTCTACCAATTGTGAAGATTTTGCAGTCCACTTCAGAAGTAAAATAAACACTATTAGGTCGAATCTAGCAAGTCAATATAAAGAACTTTAAGGTCCCAGAACCTTTGTCTTTAAAATTTGTCCTGGTTGATGCTGAGATGCATGTCAAAGTCATCTCACAATTGAAATCAGCAACCTGCTCTGTAGATCCTATCCCCACATCTGTTGTGAAGACATTTTATAGCTTTTTTACTGAGGATTTACATACCATTGTTAATTATTCTCTTCAGATGGGTGTCTTCCCTAATGCCTGTAAAACTGCCATGGTTAAACCCCTTCTGAAGAGAAACAATTTAGATGTCTTAATAACTACAGACCAGTATCCACTCTGGATTTTTATGTAAAATTTTAGAGAAGCTTGTTTTTAATCAGTTAAATGATTTTATGATCACAATATTTATGCAAAATACCAGTCTGGTTTTCGGACCAACTATAGTACCGAGACAGCACTAGTCAAGATTGTAAATAGTCTCAGGTCCAATTTGGATACTGTAATACCATCAGTACTAGTACTACTTGACTAAAGTGCACCCTTTGATACGGTAGATCATTTGATTCTTTTAATTAGACTTAACAATATGATTGGCCTGTCTGGTACTAGGTTTAATTGGTTCAAATCATATGTTACTGATAGAGCATTTTTCATAAGCATGGATGAATGTTCATCTAAAAATCATAAAATGAACTGTGGTGTTCCTCAAGGATCTATTTTAGGTCCTACACTTTTTAATATCTACATGCTGCCAGTTGGAGACATCATCAGGAGACACATCATCAGGAGACACAGCATCAGTTTCCAGAATTATGCCGATGACACACAACTTTACATCGCCGTGTCCCCTGAAGACCCAGGGATAATAGATGCCCTTTTTAACTGCATTTTAGATATCAAGTCATGAATGACCAAGTACTTTCTACAGCTCAATCAGAACAAAACAGAGATCTTGGTAATTGGTACTGAAACTCAGAGAGAGAAACTCCATGTGAAACTACAAGCACTGGCCTTTAACCCTTGCAACCAAGTAAAAAGCCTGGGAGTCGTCTTTGACTCAGACCTCAGTTTTGTGCCTCACATTAGAAGCATAGCTAAGAGTGCATTTTATCATCTTAAGAACATCCAAACACAAAGAACAAGTGCATCCATTTCTCTCTCAAGCCAGAGATACTAGTTCATGCTTTTATTACTTACAGGAATGAATTACTTTCTAGTCTCCCTAAGAAGAATATATCTCAACTACAATTACTTCAAAACTCAACTGCAATTGTATTAACTAAGACCAGAAAGAGAGCACACATAACACTGATTTTAAAGTCTCTGCACTGGCTACCAGTCTGCTTCAGGATTGATTTCAAGATTCTTTTATTGGTTTACAAAGCTATTAATGGTCTTGGACCTACCTATTTATCAGATTTGCTTTTATCCTATGAGCCCTCTAGAAGTCTCATGTCTTCAGGTAGCCGCCTTTTAATTATCCCTAAAGAACTAAGAACTAAAACCCACAGTGAAGCATCCTTTTGCTACTATGGTCTACGTCTGTGGAACAGCCTTCCTGAAGACCTGAGGGCATCAGAGGATGTTCATATTTTTAAAAGCAAACTTAAGATACCTTTTCAATTTGGCTTTTGCTTGAGTTCCATTGTTTTACCAAACTTCATTTATTTATCTGTCTGCTTATCTATATATGTGAATTTTATTTATTACTTATTTGTCTACTTTATATATTTGTCCATTTTATTGCTTGGTATGTCCTCTTTTATTTTATTTTATTTTATTTTATCAATCATCTTCCTTTTAATACCTTACTTATTTCTTTTATCCCAGAACATCTAATCTCTTTTTGTCTCTATTTTATTATTATTATCCCTAATGTTCTTTTTCTATTTTTATCTTCCTTCTCCATCCTACCATTTTGTATTTTGTAGTTGATTGTTGTTGATCTTCTTCTTTTTTGATCATTATCATATTTGTCTATCTATTCTAACTTTGCATTTTCCTTTTTATTAACTCACCATTCATAATTTTACTCACTATACTTTAACCTGCATCTGGCATTTCCTCATGCAAATTTATAAGATCCATGATATCGTTTCCTCAGTTCATGTTTTTATTGTCAGTTCCTATTTTTATCATCCTGTTCATGCTTTTATTATTTACTTATTCATCTATTTAGTAGTTTAATTTACTTATCTATTTATAACTCTATCATGTCGTTTGTCTCTTTATTTTACATAGTTTGGGTGCAGGCGGCAGTAGGGGTGGGTTTGATAGTTTTTTAAATTATGTAATAATTAAAATTACAATTGCAATTAAAATTAATTATGTAAAGTGGTATATGAATAAAGTCTGATTGATTGAGTGTATAAAGTGTAATAGAATGGGGCACTTTTTGGTTGCGTACAATAGTATAATAATTAAGGCTGAGGCTGTACAGTACATGAGGTTTCAGATGATGATGAGCCTTTCTGGGGAGTGTGGAGAAGAAGGAATCGGATCAGTCACGGCAGGTAGACTTACCTGTAGGGGGTAGCGTGGTACCATTAAAATAGACACAGATGCAGATATTACTTTCATGTCCCATAGCACATACATAGGTTTGCAACAGTGCCCCCCTGCAGAAAACAGATATTGCTCCACAGAGCCCGGGGGGATGTTAACATTATAGCAAAATTTCAGGCTGTTGTAGAAGGGAATGGGCTTAAGCATAGACTGTGGATGTATGTCGTTAAAGGGTCCTATGCTGACAATCTTCTTAGTAGCAGCGCCTCAACCTGCCTGGGTGGCCCAGGTTAGTTTGGGGGTTTTGAGTTAAGGCCAGATGCTCATCCCTCCAGTCTAACAAGTCCACACAGACTACCCTTCCCCGTAATGGAGAAAGACGATGCAGAGCTGGATAGAATGCAGAGAATGGGCATCATACATGAAGTCACAGATCCATGGTGTTCACCCATGGTCCCTGCAACCAACAAGAACGGCAAGCTGAGAATTTGTGTAGATTTAAAACATGAACAAGGCAGTAAGGGGGGAGCTGTACACACTTCCCATCTGGGAGGACATTGCTCCCAAACTGGCCGGGGCAAGTGTGTTTTCCTCACTGGATGCTTCCTCTGGGTTCTGGCAGATTCCCTTAGACCCTGAAGGTGCCAAACTGATGACTTTCATCACTCCTAGAGGGCCGTTCCGTTTCCAGCGCTTGCCATTTAGCATTACCTCTGCAGGAGATCTTCCAAAAGGAGATGAGTAACCTGCTCAGAGGTCACAAAGGGACAGTTGTCAGGATGGATGACATACTGGTGTTCTTAATCAACAAAGTCAGACACGACAAAAACCTGCAAGCAGTATTGCGGACGATTGGGGAGTCATGGCTGAAGCTTAGTAAGGAAAAGTGCCATTTCCGTAAGATTGAGCTGAGATATTTTGGGCACATAATAAGCAAGGACAGTGTGCACTCAGATCCAGACAAAGTCAAAGCCATTACCGACATGCCCAGTCCTACCGGCATCTTGGAGCTGAGACAGATTCTCGGACTAATCAATTACCGGGGTCCTTTTCTGCCAGGCCTCTCTGCGGAGCTCCATCCCATCACTGAACTGCTTAAGAAATAGATGACCTGGGTGTGGGACACTCCTCTGCAGCAGGTGTCAGAGAAGGTGCAGCAAAGTCTAGCATCGGCTCCAGCGCTAGCCTACTATGACATGGGAAAGCCAACCATAGTTAGGCGCAACTCTGTTACACGTCCATGGGGACAGAACATTGCCATTGGCTTTCTGTTCGTGGTCACTTGCAGCAGCTGAACAATGCTACTCACAGATCAAGAAGGAGTGCCTGGCAGCTGTGTGGGCATGTCAGAACAACAATGTGGATCCTGCATCAGCCCGATCCGTACTTGGCCTTGCTTAAGTATAGGATCATCCCAATTGCGGCAATGGGGGCATCTCCAGCCCAGGTGATGGCAAGAACCACCATTCCAGTCCTTGAGAGGAAAATGGCTCCCAGCCCCATCAGCCGAGAGTATGTAGCAGTCCGGGATGCCAGGATGAAAGCTGCCTAAAAGTTATCTTACAAAAGGCAACATTCCGCTCACCCCCAATCCCCTCCCCACCAAGCACTGTGATCACAGCCAAGGAGCCTCGGTCGTATCTGGTGCTGACAATCCTTTGTCGTAACCACTGGCACCTTCAGCATTTGCCAGCAGCAGGACAGCAACTGGAGGAACACACAAATTCCCCACCTCATCAGGCAGTGGAAAAGGCCTCACCTACAGACCATCACTGACTACTGAAGGTCCCACTCCAGCGTTGAGTGGAGGGGTGCTTCAGGATTGTGATTGCACGTGATCGCACGTTGTTGCGATTAGTGAACTGGTAACAAAGGGGAGAACTTTAGTACTGGAGTATTTGTTTGTGCGGATTATAGAGTTTTTGACTCCTACTGAGATGTTGTTTTGACAATGTTTTTTTGGCAGGGTCTAATGATGTGTAATGTACCAGTTTGGGTGGCTGTTACAGACGGGTACTGTTTTCTGGACGGGGAATGCCATGCTTGTGAAGGGGGGAAATGTGACGAATACTTATTGGTTATACAAATCCCATAATGTAATGTTCCATTAGAATGCATATACACCCCCTGGGGATTGTGGGTATGTTACATTGATAAAAAGTGAAGTGCTATAAATGTAAGACATTTATTTAAAATAAGCAAAATACTCACAGTCAACTCTTGTCTTCAGTTAAGTCCTATCATGTATGATGACTTGTCTGTATTTACAGCTCTTCAAGCAAAATACTTAGACTTTTTAGTCATTAATTCCTATGTACACTTTTACAGATTTGTCTATGCATTCACAGATCCTTTGTGAGGTCATTAAATAGAATCCATGCTTTTGTGATTATTCAAAATGAACATTCTTTATCATTATCTCAGTGGTGTAGATGGTGGGTGGGGGGGATGGAGAGACCCCAGTTGTATACAGACCCTGTATAGGCCTATAATAAGTAAGCAGCATAGGGCTGGCTATCTAAATGTCTGGGTATCTAAATCAAACCAGAGGTGCCTACTTTGGTCAGCTGGCTGGAGTGAGATTTTCAATTCAAAACAAGTCTGAACACGTATCGACATGCATGTAACAGCTTCAGACTGTAGGCCACTTGTGCTGAGCAGCTATTTTGCCTTCTTATTAGTTTTAAGGGGTCTAGGTATTTTCTTGTGACCTCTATCATTAACAAGGTGTTCTCAGCCACGGAAATGCCACTGACTGGACGTTCTTTGTTCATCACGCTGTCTAGACAACAGTTAAAAATAATTACAATAACAAAATTACTTAGATTGTGCATCTTACGCATTCTAATACTTCTAATATTGAACCTCTTGACCCTGTCTTCATAGTGAAGTATGATTTGTAGGAGTAGTTCATTTTCTGTACCTGCTTTTCCTATGTGGGGTTGCGGGGAACTGGAGCCTATCCTGGAAGCTATGGGCGAAAGGCAGGGAACAACCCACCAATCACAGTAGAAAGCCAATATGTCATATAAAATGGGTAATCAGCGTACTTCCTTTTACAGCATTAACAAAAATATTACTGTAGCCCTTAGTGAGGACCAAGGTGGAGATGAACTGGCCTCATCCAAACCATTCAGTCAACCCAGACTTCTCTGCTCAGAAAACCAGTACTCTCACTTTTATGTAACTTATGGGGTTGCTACGCTTCCTGAGCTTCTGGAACCACAGGCGTACGGGGGCCTACAGCATACAATGATGGCAGTCGGTCAAATACAGTCATGGCCAAAAAGATTTATGCCAGAAAACGCACCACTTCTCCCAGAAAATTGTTGCAAGTACGAATGCTTTGGTAAGCGCTGGAAATATGGAAATTCCCACTTGAAACCAGTTAAAATGGAGAAATGTTGACTCAATCTTGTTTTTGAGTGTCTGTGTGTACCACACTGAGCATGGAGAAAAGAAAGAAGAGCAAAGAATTGTCTGAGGATTTGAGAACCAAAATTATGGAAAAACACGGACAATCCCAAGACTACAAGTCCATCTCCAGAGATCTTAATGTTCCTGTGTCCAATGTGAGCAACATTGTAAAGAAGTTTACAGCCCATGGCACTGTATCTAATCTCTCTGGACGTGGACGAAAGAGAAAGACTGATGTAATGTTACAATGAAGAAGTGTTCGAATGGTGGATAAAGAACCTCGATCAGCTTCCAAACAAATTCAAGCAAACCTGCAAGCACAGGGTACAACAGTGTCAGCTTGCACTATCCGTCACCATCTGAATGAAAAGGGACGCTATGCCAGGAGACCCAGAGAGGACCCCACTGCTGACACAGAAACATAAAAAAGCCAGATTGGAGTTTGCTAAAACATACCTGTGGAAGCCACAATCCTTCTGGGCGAATGTCCTCTGGACAGATGAGACAAAATAGCGCTTTTCTGTAAAGCACATCATTCTATTGTTTACTGAAAACAAAAAAGAAGCCTTCAAAGAAAAGAACACGATCCCTACAGTCAAACATGGAGGAGGTTCACTTTTGTTTTTGTCACGCACACCAGTCAGGCAATCGCCATGAGGACCCAGAAGTAGGCGATCATCCGGAAGATAAATAGAGGAGCGTTTCATTCACTCGCCGCTCAGTCATTGCGAAATGACCCAAGCTCTTTCTCTTCACATCGCTGGTACTGTGAGTACTCAGTTCTATGGTCTTATCTCCCTGATAGTGTGTGCGTTCAGAACGCGGATTCCAGTGGGAATCCCTACTCTTTATTTAAAGAGCGTTCTTAGAATAACTGCGTGGTTATCCTACCTCTTCACGTAAACTCCGCGTCTGGGTTACCATCCATGCTACACAGGCTATCCGCTCGCCAGCCTTCTCTCGTCTTTCTACCCGAAATCCTGACAGTTTTGGGGTTGCTTTGCTGCTTCAGGCACTCTTAGTCTGGACTGTTTGCATGGTATTATGAAATCTAAAGACTACCAAAGAATTCTGGGGCGCAATGTAGGGCCCAGTGTCAAAAATCTGGGTATCAGCCAGAGGTCATGGGTCTTACACTAGGACAATGACCCAAAGTAAACTTCAAAAAGCATCCAGAAATGGTTTAAGACAAAAAGCTGAAGAGTTCTGAAGTGGCCAGCAATGAGTCCAGATCTAAATCCCATAGAGCACCTGTGGAGAGATCTGGGAGAAGGAAGCCTTCAAATCTGAGAGACCTGGAGCAGCTGGCAAAGGAAGAGTGGTCAAAAATTCCAGTAGAAAGATGTAAAAGACTCATTGATTGTTACAGACAGCGATTAAAATCAGTCATTTCATCCAAAGGGTGTGCTACCAAGTATTAAGTTGAGGGTGCCAATAATTTTGTGTGAAATGTCTCAGATTTTTTCCTGTGCTTTTTTGTGTTCTTCCAGTGCCAAAAAGAGAAATATGACAATACCAAAGCATTTTAAATGCAACAATTTTCTGGGAGAAGTGGTGCGTTTTCTGACATAAATGCAGGGGTGCCAATATTTTTGGCTATGACTGTAAAAATCTGGACCCATTTCATCATGGTGGAGTCAATGTATTTGATGACTCCTGATCGCACTGCTTGTACCCACACAAACACACACGAGCACCATTCAGGAGGGGGACTGACGGCAGGCCGCTGTAGCTTCCGCAGCATCCAGGCCCATTTTCTCCACTGTGCAGATTTCGCTGGTCTGATCAGCACTCCTCTCCATCTGAGCTGTAATGTTCCGCTTCTTCTCCTCGAGCCGGAGTGCCTTCCCTAATTAGCGGCTCCCGGCTGTGCTTGATTAGAGCCGAAGCATGACTCCAGCTGTCTGCCACCTTTGAGCTGAATTCTGACAGGTGGTCGCTGTCCCTGGTGCTGCAGCTTAACGGCGCCACCTGTCAGGCGGTCGGAGCAGCAGGACGGGCTCCTGCGACCTTGCATAGGACAAGCAGGTATGGAGAAGGAATAGAGATAAATCATTTCGTCCTTTTTATGCAGCGTTGGTGGAGAAAGAACACAGAAATTCTTTACGAATCTCATTAGCTTGACATCCCACCCAACGGTGTGTTGGGCCCGGGACACACCGGATGCATGGCGTGTGCGTCACGGCTGCGGAGAGTATTGATTTTCGTTTCGGTGCCCATGTTAACAGGTTGAAGCAGCCGCAGTGCCTGCGTGAGCATGTGTCTCATGCCTCGCGGCAGCAGTGCATCACTTAGAGAGTCGGAGACTTTTTTATATATATCGGTTCTCAGTAAAAACAGACGGTTAAAGATCTGCTGATTCATTGTCATACTGACATCATTGTCTAGACTCCACATCATAGATGTGAAAAATATCCAACAACACAGGATGGGGCGCCAACCCATCGCAGGGCACATGAAAAAGATAGAAATCTTAATTATTTTAACCATCTTGGCAGTTGTATGTTATTACAGGAGAAACTGGAGGTTACATGTGTACTATATAAAACAGAGCAGATCCCAGTGTGTGCTATAAATAACCATATTATGTGGATAAGCTAACAGAACATTAGGTGAAACGCAGTAGGTTACAGGTGCTCTCTCGCTTTGAACGAGGTTAAACAAGAATAACGCAGGGTTGCCATCTTAGGTCAGCTGGCTGGAGTGAGATTTTCAATTTGACACAAGTCTGCACACACATTTATTCTGTTTTCATTTGAAAGCAAGACACTGGGGGAGAGTGCTAACATTTTGTCAGTGGTTTCATGTTAATTTAATATTATAACGAAAAACAGAATGTGCGGGAAAAAAAAAACAGTATGCTTGTTTACATTGTGCAGAAAGCCTAGAATAAAACAGCTTTTTCCATAATCCTTGTCACAGTGAATCCTCATAAGTTTTGGGGTAACTTCATTTTTTTGTGAGTCTTTTTCTGAATTTAACTTGGTGATTTAGAGGAAAGTTAGAGGAAATATTCACAACACAATTCATTATTGTTAATTCTCCTATTCTTCAAGTCAAAATGCAGTTTGATATGAGAAAATGCACAGAAAAATGGCTGGACATCTGGAATAGCTATTATAGGCTAATATCTTAAGTAAAGCAAAACCAGTTCTGAATTTGAACCAGCTGAACCCTGAGGAGTTATGAAGTTTTTTCCCCTGTCAAGTAAGTCACCACTACTACATCTTTTAAATGTTGGACCCAAATTTCTCTCAGTTGGAGTTTTGGTTGCACTGTATAAGGACAAAGTAAGACATATGCGTTTAACTCTCATCAGTATGAGACCAGTAATGCATTAAACAGCCTTTGGCTTCTGAGCATCTTTTGCACATTCTTGTCCAAATTAGAAAACAACATGAATGTTTTCCATCTTCCCCATGGTGACATGATCTGACGTAAATCCCCCTGCTGGCCTGGGGAGCCTCCGCACTGACCCTCGTGGAAACCAATGGGTGGAAAGTGAACAGAAATTACTGGAAATGATCTCTGAGCAGGTCAATGACAGTTTTTCCTGTATCTCTGCTAAAAGAGCTTCTGTATCTGGTTGTCCTATGCAGAGGTGGACATTTCAGGTCCAGAAAGTAAAAATCCAAACCAGGATTTCGTGTCAACCAACCAGGTGAGTACT
>JABJVO010000050.1:10289807-10311599 GCA_026770805.1 Boulengeromyrus knoepffleri
GCCTGTGAAGCCCTTTTTGTGCAAAGCAATGATGACTGCATGTGATTCCTTGCAGGTAACCATGGTTAACAGAGGAAGAACAATAATTTTAAGCCCCACCCTCCTTTTAAAGCATCCAGTCTGCTATTCTAACTCAATCAACATGACAGAGTGACCTCCAGCCCTGTCCTCATCAACACTCTCACCTATGTTAATGAGAGAATCACTGAATGATGTCAGCAGGTCCTTTTGTGGCAGGGCTGAAATACAGTGGAAAATGGTTTTTGGGGATTAAGTCAATTTTCGTGAGAAAGAGGGACTTTGCAATTAATTGCAATTCATCTGATCACTCTCCATAACATTCTGGAGTATATGCAAATTGCCATCATAAAACCTGAGGCAGCAGACTTTGTGAAAATCAATATTTGTGTCAAAACATTTGGCCACGGCTGTATAGTATTGCCTTTAGGAAAGAATCAGCCCGGAATCTGCAGCACAGCCAGAACCTTCTCTCAAAAGAACATATTTTTCTTTTGCATGCACAGTTAGCTTACTTGCATAGGGGGAGCTTGTGGAAGAACCATTGAGGAAGCTGGGTGATCCAGGCATGGCCAGGTTGCTCATAGCGGTGGTGCTGTAGCCATTCATGGTGGAGGTGATGGAGCTGTACCCAGACTGCTGGGGGGGGGAGCTGGGCACGTAGCCACGTGGGGACACGCTGCTGGAGTTACGGGAGTAACCTGGACAGGTGGAGCAGTGTTTGTCACCAATGTAAAGGCTTTGATCCTGTAGACCAGCAATGTGTCACATCAAAGTAACTGAGTGACTGAGCATGACATTCATATACTGCAGCTTGCAGAAGATGTTTGTATTACAGATCGAAATGCACCAACATTACACCATTGTCAACAGCCACGCGATGTTTTCACAAGCATCACAAAAGAGTGTGTGCTTTCCTTGTTACGAATCAGTATTTAACTCAAATTGTTAATATAACAGGCTAGTCCAGTATGACCAGTAACGTAACCCAAGGACTGCCTGTACTTACTTGAGTTCTCCATATTAAACGTGCTTTTAAAAGAGAAAAAATCTTGGAATGGCAGATTATTATTTGAAAATCTCAGTTGTCATTGTTTTAAATAGTGCCTGATCCCCTCTGGTCACGTGGCCATCGCTTATTACTTCAATGTCAAGGCAGTATTGTGTAAATCGTCATCTGGGGGCTAATTTGACAGGATGACAGGTACAAAGTCAGCGCTGGGTAAGAGCGCGAGTTGGTGAATAGACCTCAGTGATGCGCGCACTGCTGATGTGTGACACGTCCCCAAGGATTTCCCAGCATGCCGTGCTGCCTGCATGCAGTTTCATAGTCACTGTGGCCTAACAGCCTTTAATGGTGGATGAGTTTTGCAGCTGCAGTGACGTTTTTGGTGGGGTCAGGTGATGAGGGGGTTGGGGGTGATGTAGAAACAGACATGGGGGTGATGGAGAACACAAAGGGCTGTGAGGTACCGACTCCCTCCTCTTTGCAGTACAAGCTTAGACCCAAGAGGCCTTTCTGCACGCTGGGGCACGAGTGGTGATTTGGCAGCCAATCCTATGTCACCTTTCAAAGCTTTCGCCCTCCCTAAATAAACATATACTAATATGTTTATTTTCCATCAGACCCCCCAGTAAAGGTTTACCCCCCGTTTTCATAAGTCTCTAGTTATGATCCTGATAGGAATTATAATTATTTTTTCCTGTTTACTTATCTGACAGTCTTCCATGACATGATGACAAGTGTATTTTATCATGCTTATCGCAATTCCTGCAGCTACAGCGCAGCAATGAAACACAGGTGAAAGCATTTTCTCTCCTTCCATTACTGGCTTCCTTTCCTTCCCCCTCCCTTTCTCCTCAATGGGTGAGCTGGGGCTATCGAGTCAGCACACCATTTCTATGCAGCCAGTAACTAACAGCAGGGAGCAGCAAGACACAGTGTGTTTGAAAAGTCAGATTCTAATTCATTTCATAGCGGTGCAGGTGCCTCTGCGGCAGGCCACTTAACCTGAAAACGTTCCAGTAAAACCCAAAGCTATAGAAACGGGTAAGAATTTGATTAAATGTGTCAGCTAAGGAATTAAGTGCAGTGTAATACATCCAGTCAGTCTAAAAGACAAAATAATGAAAAGCCATCCTGTTGCCATTTGACGTCAGTCTGCCCGGACCTTCAGATCTGTGATAGACAGCAGTTGACGTGCGGTTTTGTGCGGGCTCACCCTGGTCGGTGGGGGACACCTCAGAGATGTTGACGGCCAGCTGGCTGCTGAAGGAGTTGACGCCCATCATTCCTGAATGTGCGGGGGTCAGAGAAGGCAGCTGGGCGTGACTGCGGGGGGCACTATACAGAGCCTCCGTCAGATCGGCCGCCCGCTTCAGGATGATGTCCTGCTGCGAAGAACAGAATATCAAATAGGAGGGAAAACTTTTGGAGCGATTCCTTAGACACCTGCGTGCAAAAATGAAATGTCTGTCGGCCATTGTCGGGTTACCCTTATGAAATCTGTGATGTTTGCAGTATGTATTAGACAGACAGACAGACAGATAGATAGATAGTCCTGAAGGAAATCTAGGTATCCAGTCGCTCCAGAACCACAATGATAGAGACAATAATACACACAATAACAGAACAAACCACAAGAATTTCAGATGAATGACCTACATCGACACCTGACACTGTGAAACACCTGAAGCTCTCCCCCTGCCCGTCTCTGTGTCGGTGCCGGCCTGCACTGTACCTGGTTGTTGTGCGGCATTCCATACAGGGCCTCCACCAGGTCCGCAGCTCTCTTCAGCAGCACCTCCTGGAGAACACAGGAGGCACCTAACCCACTGCGGCCACACTTACAAGGAGCTACCGTCTCACACCACAACAAAGGTTAGAACACTTTTGCCAAAAAACAGAATAACAATTAGCAAAATCCCAAATATGTCATTTGACAGTTAAAAGTGAATCATAAAATGGCTTATACCTCAATTAAAATGCATGGCGCCAAACAGCATTACCACTTATTGTCGATTCAACCCGTTAACACAATCCACCGCCTCAGAGGCAGAATGATCGCCCGGGGCATTTTTCCAGTGCTGCTGGCCTCTTTTCACTCTGCACTGGGCTTCTGAGAAAAACAGGGCACCTGAATTGCCTAAGGGCCTTTCGCATTTATGATCATAGTTTTATGCTGACCACCAACTACTCAAATACTTGTGTTTAACATACTAAACTAATGCAGACATTTTCTCTGTTAGAATCTTTAATCTAATTAATGTGCTTTATTTTATTGTGTATATTCTGAAATTGTGAATGTCTTTTCTGAGCTCATTATAAATGGTTGCGCTACAGATTTAAAATGACCATTAAGAGTAGGAAGTTTGACACTGCAAGATTTGAGAATTCTTAAATGTAACTTACCAAACTGAGCCAAAGGATATTAAAAAACCTCACAAACATTTCTGCTACTGCCCCCAATCTAAAGCTCTGCTTCATTCCAGTGGCTCGGCAGAGTCACTGACAGCCAGTGCCAGAGTCACTGACAGCCAGGTGCGAATCCCTTCACCTGGACCCATGTAAAATAAGACGTCAACTACAGTTTGAACGAGTCCTACATGCAGTAACCATGACCTCTATTTTGGTAAAATATTCATGATTTCATTGTTATTCATAATACCTTCCAGTGACACTTCTATAGCGTGACCTATGTGGGTCTGACAGTGAAAAGTCTGACATGGACAACAACATCAAGTAAATAAGCTTTGTAGATTAAACTGAAAGGATCATGAAACAAACATGTATCTGTACACTGGGGGGCATCCAATATTTTTTCTTTCTCTTACTGCAGATGTGTATTTATATCCATTGCCCCACCCAGCTTCCCCCAATCAGCTAAGCATGAATGAATATGAACAGTCCACTTGGCAGCAGTTGCTGAACTGCGTCCTGGTTCCGCTCGTTAGCAATGGTAACTGCAGCTAACACTCCCGTGTAAACAGCACTTTGCTATGGTGATGCTGGAGGCCTGTGGTCAGGGCAGCGGGGCAGACAAGCAGGCCCGGCACGGCTTTTGATGGAATACTGAATGTGAGAAGCATCGGCCTCCCATCAGTGGGGCCAGCTGCGACCAGGAGCTCTGGAAGCCTCTGCCGGGGGTCTCGGGGTACGACACATGCGTCGGAAGATGGAGTCAGTGAGGGTGTCGTACACAGAAATGGGAAGAGATGAGCAGAAGAGAGAGGTGAAGAGTAACGGTAAATAGGCAGATAAAGAGACAGGGGAAGACTTGCTGAGAGATATCTACCCTATCACTGTCACATTACGAACCTTCAACACTGAGTAAAACGCAACCTACTGAATTATCATTCTCAGTGGTGCAGGCAGGCCAGAGCCCAATAAAACCCCTGATTCTGATTTCCGATTTGTCACCCATGCGTCGCCGTGGAAACGCTGAAGTACTGTACCAGTGTACGCTCTGGCTGTTCACAGGCACTCTCGTTTTCCCACATTCCCCAACACCTCATTCATAAGTCCTTTCATCAAAGAGCAACAGCATCCTGTTGCGCTTTCCCGCAATCAAACAAGGCCCCCATGGATAATGAGTCGACCATATGGCAAACACTCGCACAGCACTGCGACGGCTACACTCATCAGTGACTCTTAATGAACACAGATTCCAGCTACAGAAATTAGAGTAAGCATGAAAAAGTCTTTTATTAAATACAGCAGATTATTAAAAGAAAAGCATTCACAGTGTTATGTTTTATGTAAAAGGATGACATGATTTGGTACTGAAGTTAATGTGCAGTTGAACAGTTTTAAAAATAAGGAATCAAAAAATCAAGAACGTGATAAGACCAAAATAAATTAAACTAATTCTTCAATGCTCGTGATTAGGTAAAATTTTGTTAATGTTATCTGTATTCACCCATAACTGCTGAGCTAATGCTTATGTATATATCTGGGATGGTTTTACAGGGTGAGGCATTGTTCCAGCACTCCTGGAGCACGTTTTAAGGTTACGAACCTTACTCATGGCCCCAACAATGACATAATTACTCTACCAACCACTGGCACAGACTCAGCCATACAGCACCCCATTAATACAGTTTTACAATATGACCAGCATCTCAATAGCTAAAACATAACATCGTCTCTGCATTGGCTGGTAATCGGGCATACGGACCCAAGGAATTCACTTGGGCTATAAAAGTGAAAGACAATACACAGTTTTGGTATGCGAGGGTGACTGTGTCTTTTGGTGTTTCCACACTCCCATCATGCATTGTTTCTCGGTGAGGCTAATATGTCAGGGGTTCCACCATCCCTGTCAGCAGAATGGGGATGTAATTTCTTGGCTCTTTCCCTAAGCCATAGATCCAAATACACATACTACTTAATCAATAGCTACATACCTCCTAATGAAGTCCACATGTCTCTTAAATAAGACTTGGGCCTAAAGTTAAGTAGGGAACAAAACAGTAAACAATATTAAAAACAGTGCAGATCAGTATAAGCAGATCTCATCAAGATTTAGCCCCAGTAGTAATTGAGGAAGTATGGCCTGCCATAGGAGCTGCTGAGACCCTTCTACACCACGGTCATGGAATCTGCCCTGTGTACATCCAATCTGCTTTGGAGCACCATGAAGCAGGACACAAAAGGACTGCAGCGAACAGCGACAGCAGAACAAAAATCACTGGTGTTCCTCTGCCCACCCTTTAGGACTTGTACTCCTCAAGTAACAGGAAACTGACAGGGAAAATCATTGCAGATTCCTCGCACCCTAGAAACAACCTTTATCAACTCCTCTGCACTGGCAGATGTTACAGAACCCTGTATAGCATAAGAACTTGACAAAGAAGCCATCACCCTCAAAAACAGGTGACCAGCATGCCGCAGTATACCCTGCCTGCAGAAACTGTATTTTGAAATGATCATTATTGTTGTTGGCACTTTATGTATTCAATTTGTCTTATATTTAAACTGTATATGGCTTGGATATTGTGTATTTTCTGTAAATTTATATTTATTATCTGTATATTGTCTATCTAATTTGAGAGACTGGAACCAAATTACTTGTGTGACTTAACATACTTGGCTAATAAATCTGAATCTGATTCTGCTTCAGTACTATTTTATAGATACTAATTACAGTATTAAATCCGAGTATATTGTTAAGGTAACTACATCTGTACACAACCACTGAAGCTACACAAATCAAACTTATATTATGAACTGTTTTTAAGCAATACAAAGTACACAGTCACAATAAGATAAAATCTGGCTGATGCAAAGGTTACAATGCTGAATAATTTCAGCCACCGTCGTGCAGCTATACAGTTGAACTTGAGTTTAGGTAAAGGGCATGGCTGTGTTTTCAATACTGCTGGAGGACAGGGACAGATCCATTAAGAGTTAAATCCGTCCTCTCACATCCTGTATGACCTTGTACGTATGGGCTACCCCTCCGTCTGAATAGTGATTATATACAGAAATTTTCCCCTTCATTCAGTAGGCTAAATAAGAACCAAATTCTTCGGACAAATTTGTTCATATTTTTAAAAGCAAAATCCTGGAAGATATTGGGTGGGAGAAACACCACCGTCTCCCTCACGAGTAACGCCTGTGGTTTAGGACCATAAACAGTCTGTTCATTTCCGCTGCATACTGTGAGGAACATACCGCTGTATCCCCAAGGGATGCCAGTGTTACAAATTTGCTTTCTTGAAATCAACAATTATGATCTGCTGACTCTATGGAGTTATAAAAATCTATCAATCCAAAGGGTAGGAGGTATAGAGAGTAGGAGGGGCAATCGGCTGCATTCTCAGATTATGGAGAGGCACCGGCTTCATTCATCTCTTCATTCAAATGAAAACTCCTGCCCAGCAGATGTGACCACTTCCACATTACATTTGTAACAGTAACCTTGTAGAGAAATGGTAAGGCTCCAATCAGATGACAAAGAATAAATGGATGTAAATGGAAACGTATTGATGTGTTCTTTCAACAACAGTAAGAGTTATTGAGCACAGAACAATGATCCCCGTCTTTTATTTGATATTATTGGAGTAAAGACTATGTAGAAAATCCCGATACTTCACATGAGGCACAATCAATAGCTATAAAAGCAATAGATCTGTGCTTTTGTTTACATCCCCAGCCAGTACCCTCCCCTTCGAAAAAATTCTCCATTGAAAATATCGCAGTAAAACAGAATTCCTAAGAATGAAGCAAAAATCACGAAAGGTCTTTGGCCTTAAAGCTATAGTAGCACTCATCTCAAAATAGATCAAAATTAAAAATCTAGAAAAAAAATGAGCTTTCAGTTTTGATGTGTTGAAAGCAAACAAGAAACAGCCAGAAACACCTGCCTGGTAGCATAATAATAATTTGATGTCTGCTTTGCCATCAGCTTTTAGAGCTGATGCATCAGGAGGAATAGAGGCTCTATGATCATACCGACCCATCTAGCAGTCCTGAGAGCATTCCTTGTATTGCTAACCCCACCTTGGTCATTTAAGATTTAAGAGTTAAGATTAATATCATGATGTGCAACAGAAATCCAGATACAAGCATCAAATATTATTTGACAGAAATGTGAAGCTCATGGTGTTTGAAAAAACAGGTAACACTTTATTTGAGGGGCCTCAAATAATGAATTTATGCTACTACATATGTATTAATTAACCACAAACTAAGTCATAGTTTCATACTGATCTCGTGTTAATTCATCATTAATGAATCATGACGCATGTTTTACCTCATGCAGTTACTATATTTGTTACTATAGCTGTTAATTATGTAAACCTGTGTGAACTACTGAAGGAACGAGTACTGAATAACACAATTGATATACTGATCTCATGTTTGCTCATTATTAATGAATTGCGACATCTTTTATGTCAAGAAGGTACTATATCTGTTCGTACTTCAGTAGCACCTGAGTTACTACTAATTATTTGTGCCCCCTCAAGTAAAGTGTTACCAAAAAATTTAGCTTGCAGTAGAGTTTCCCAGCAGTACAGTTTCCCTGAACTGGCAAGTGAACATTTTTAGGAATCAAGTTGGAGAAACAATGTTTGATTGATTTACCAACATGCCTCCATTATTGTCAATCTGCTGACTTGCCAAAGAGATTGGTTGATGTGGTCAACTTGCTGCAGTGTAACAAATCCCACCATGGGACATGTGGGTGCATATTTAGGGTACTTTTTTAGCCCGTTATTTATGCTTGAGCAAGAAAACAGGCAGTTATTTAGATATGCCAGAAACAGCACTTATCTTTGGCGTGAGGCAGGTCTCAGTCACATGCTGGCCAAGTGCTCCTCAGTGGTTCAGTGTTTGGAAAGCTGTTTGGCTCAGGCCAGATGTTTTGGCTTTTGGAAAGTTAAGACACTAAATCCTGATTTTTAAGATAAGAAACCATATCAAATCAGCCCAACAAAGGATTTATAGACCATGGTGAATGATGCAATGATTTATGATTTACATAAGATCACTAAACATATATGCAAAAAATCTGCAGCTGATTTCTTAAAGTATGAGTAAGTATAAGGGCAAAACATTTCTTCTCTGCAACATTAAATACTATTGTACTGCATCTGATATATTTTAAAATTATCAGATTACATATACACATACTGAAAACAACAAATTACAGCAGGAGCAAAGTAAAGTTAGATAGCCCACCTTTTACTCTAATACAACTGTCAAGCTTAAGGACTTCCTTAAATATTTTACACTGGAGGACTGCCACAGGGGGGCACTGTGCCAAGCTGTTGTCTGTTTCTTTACATTTGTTCTTTCTGCACAAGATGCAACGTATCATGCGACCACTCAGTATGGCTTGTTTGTCTGTGTTTCTCTTCCTCATTTCATGGCTAAGGATTATACCAGGACACCTGGCAACCAGTAGAGTCTGAAGATATTGTGTTTCTTGACATTTCTTTAGTCGCAAAAGACCAAGAAAATATGCAGTCCTGAGATAATGCATAATTCTTCTATACAGATCATGTAAGAAATGGATTTAGATTAAATAACACCTGTATAATATGGCCTTGTAATTGATTCCACCTTCTTCAGGTCAAGTCAACTCTAATCAGGGTTAACTGCTAGGGCACTGAGGTCTGACACAGTAACATTTTGGCCATGTCTATGTTCAGTTTCAGAGCAATGGCCTCCTAGTCTCTGACATAAATATTAATGAAGAATGGGCATTTGCAAGTCTAATGGCATTACCTTTCACTCAGCTGAACAGATGATCTGTGACTGTTTAATAATATCAAGTCTTTAAAAAAAACTGAAATACCATCAGTCATTCTGAACATGACATATGATGAATATAATAGATTGGTTTTTAACGTTTTCTTTATTTAAGTAATTTATTTGTAGCTTGAAAATTGGAGCCTTGCATAAATGAAAAATATATTAGTAGGCCTGATTTAACTGCGATTAATCTCTTCAAGACACCTTATATTCAGATTGCCGAAGGAAAATGAGAAATGCGCACCTCCTATAATTTGCCCTCGAAGGATAAATAAGTTATTACAGGATATAAATGAGACACATGCAAAATTTGGACAGCTTTACACAAAAACAACATTACGGAGAGTTGAGCAATGACTCAAGCCCTTTCAAGGTGGTGGAGTTCAGCTGGAATGCAGTTATGAGGGCTGATGTCAGGCACACAGCTGTATGCATAAGCAATCAACTGAAAATATTACTTCAGCACTGCTTAAAATGTGTGGCACACCATGTGCGTCAATGAATACTGTTTGTTAATATGGCAACGATCAATTTAAATATTATTTTACAAGTTGGATTATATGATGCTGTACAGGCTTGATTTCACATAGCTCATAATTTTGTCGAAAAAAATTTGGAGTGAAAGTAATGCTTAAGTACAGAGTCATTTTGAAAGTATTAAAACCAAGTTATAACTCTGGAATTACACATACAACAAATGTGCTTAATTAACAACAACAACAATAATAATAATAAAAAAGGTTACTTAAGCACAAACACTGTGATACAGCGACAGTCAGTCTGATAACTGAGATGGCCACTGCGTGACAAATGGGCAGGCAGCGTATACAGCAGTGGGAGGGGGCGAGATTTCATCATGCAATTCTGAACGGCATGCTGTTTAAAACTGAAACGTAGTTCATTTCCAGAATTTTACATTTAACATTTTCAGACTGTGGTTGACTCTGGGTAACTGAAACCAGATATAAGGGAGGACCACTGTAATAATAATAATAATAATAATAATAAAAATGAGAAGAAGACTTATACCTGACACCTTCAAGTTGAGAGTTTAACTTCATGACGTTTGCATCAATCGATCAATGTTTATTTATATAACACTGTTTTAACCAAAGAGTTTACAACGTGCTTTACAGGCATGAAAGAAGAAAGGAATGGAAAATAACAATAGAAATGAGTATATAGACATGTATATACACACACCCACATACACACAGTATATATATGCATGCATGCATAGGTGTTCATGCACATATTGTATGACAATTCTGTCTGGGTTTCCTCTGGTTTCCTCCCCCAGTCCAAAGACAAGCCATCAGGCTCAGTTTTATGTCTCTAAATTTTTAAATAGAGTATGATAACCTGTATGCGTGGTGTCCTGTCCAGGATATAACCCAAGCTTATGCGGCCTGCATCAGGCTCAAGGGCTCCCTGAGGCCCTGATCAGGATAAATGGTTTGAAGACAGATGGACGGATTGTGTCACTTCCTCACTAAGTGTCCAGTTGAGGGCCGCAGTGGCACTCTACTAACCAGACCTCACTTTTCTGGGATCATCAGGCAGCTGGGCGATATAATGACCTGTGTGAAGTTGGCCCCATATATATTTCAGATTTTATCCAAACTAGTTTCAATCATTTCTGTCAGTTTGAACTGTTGAGATTTTCATTTGTGCTGCTTTACGTCTTGGACTAGTTAAATCTGAGACATATGGGGTGCCAGTTTCACGCAGGTGATACAATCCCCCCGGGGTGTCCTGGGGCCTCTACCCAGTGAGATTTGCCCAAAACAGCTCCTTCAGCGCCCAGTACATGGCATCCCTATAAGATACCCAAACCTCCTCTTAATCTATTAGAGCATTTGCTCTATTTTGAGGTCCAGAACTGTGAACTCCTCACCCTGTCATGGAGAGTAAGCCCAGCAACCTTGTGGAAAAACCTAATTTTGGCTGCTGTACTGTATCTGCGACCTTATTATTTTGTCATTGTTCATTACCCACAGCTCATGAGCATAGGAGAGGACTGGGACGTGGACTGACCAGTAAACTGTGAGCTTCGTCTGACTACTGAACTGCCGATTACCACCGTGGACCTCCTCATTAACCACAAAACTGCAGTCACCAACCCACTTGTGCGCTCTCCCGATTCGCTCTGTCTGAGGGAGCACCACAGCCTCGGATCTGAAGGCTTGAGATTAGGAGTCTCCTTTCTAGCCCCCCATGACCAGCATACAGCCTTAATGGAGGCCAAGACCCACACCAATCAGCTGCAGTTCTGTGTCAAGTATACAGACACAGCTGTATACAGTGGTGCAGGGCTCAAAAAGCACTCAGTAGCAGCCGCTGTAGCCCAAATCCTGCTGCACCTCCTACATCAGAGGTGCCCGAACAGTCAATCACGACCGACCGGTCGATCGCAGAATAATTCTCAATCGATCGCGACGCGCGTCGCAAGCGCCCGTGCACTTGTGCACGAAGCGCCCATTTTTCAGTGTGCAACTGATCGTGTGCTGTAAAAACTTAGTGCGCAAACGTGGCAGAAGCCAAAAGATCAAAAACATATTATTATTCGGAGTGGAAAGAGGATTATTTTTTGTTTATTCAAATTCGAAGTCCATATGTCTTATATGCAATGCGACTGCAATGCAACTGCATCGTCCCAGTGGCAGCGGTCCCACTAAGGTAGAGAAATATATTTATTTACACTTTTTTATTTGGAGAATTACCTGGATTTGCTATGTGCTTGTTAACTATGTCAAAAGGCTATTGCTAGAGTAATAATAGAGTAACAGAGTAATAGCTATGGCTCCCTATTTGAACTGGTATATCTAGGCACACTGGCCACCTGAAAAGTAGATCTTGAGTTAAAAAAGGTTGGGCGTCCCTGTCCTACATCATATACCTTCTCAAAGCACCTGTGTCATATGTTAGCACAGCTTTGCTCCACGACCAGCCTGGAATCTGCATTATCCCTCTGGAATCCTAGGTTGCCCTGTCTGGGACCCTGGCATAGGCTTTCCCAGGGAGGCTTACAAGTCTACGTCCCTGCTGGGTCTCTGTGCCCATGACTGCAAGATCACTGGTTAGAGCCCCAGTCTTGGCAGAACACCCCAGCCCCAGTGGTGCTGCATGTTTACTGACCCTACACTGTGACCCCCAAGCTCCACAGAGAGCCAGATAGGGTCTTTTACCATAGCAGTGCAGAACTGAACCACAATGTCTATTATTAATATAATAGACAGAAAATTCCAGATAGAAAAAAATTATCAAATGTGGTTTGCATGGGATTACAGTGTAACTGCACAGCATCCAAGGATGCACCCACTGCATCTGCAATCCTTGCGTTTTAGTCTATCATCGTCTGTTTTATTGTCTGTCTGTCTGTCTGTCTGTCTGTCTATCTATCTATCTTTCTAATCCACACACCAGCAGTCTCTGATCACTGATTTCTACACCTCTGAAAAGTGGGTCAAACATGGGCACTGTTTCAGCCTGTCAGACCCCAACTGACTAGATTCCTATCCTGCAGTGGCTGCCTGCCCAAAGGAATCTCAGTCATTTAATCGCCACACCTTTTCAGGTGACAGTATTCCTTTCATACTAACTAGGTGACAAATAGCCAAGGGTGAACAGGGTATGGATTGGCAAGAACGTGAGTGTTTATTTTTGCACAAGAGAAAGAATGTGTGCATCTGGCCATATGGAAGCTGCACTGCATTTGCTTTCACTGCATGTGAATTATTTCTGTTTCCAAAGCTTCAAAGAATGCTAGTTGCATTTTGACAGCAGATACAAGTTAAAAAAACAGACCAGAAAAACACAGAAATATTTTGGCATAAGCAGAGGATGTTGCAAATAGTCCTGCATTTCTAGCTAAGAAGATTAGATGTAGTCATCATCTTCAGCTTCTCACTATTTTTCCTCGTGATGGTCACAATGGCAGTATGCTAAGCAGGTCAGACCAGATGTAATTTTTCATGGTCACAGACACTACCTCATTCTGGGAGATTCCTGGATGTTCCTGTTCAATGGTATCAATACTTTTGCCCATGTCTGTATGATTCCTGCAGCATGTTCTGGGTCATCCCTGAGGCCTCTGTCCAGTGCAGAATGCCTTCAGAATCTTTATCCTCCTCACCCTGTTAGTCCATGCCCCCCCAGGAGAAATCTCATTTTCATGACACCTTATCATGGGGTGACAGAAGATTGACAAGTATAGTACAGGTCTGGATTTGGTTCCCACCGTGAACCTCCTCAATGCATAATCCTCCAAAACCTCATACATCTATACATGGGAACAACGTTGGTCTATTGTTCTGCAATCCAGCAGGAATCCTTGTTGTTCCTCTTAAAACCTCAGTTAAACTATTGGCTACATCTTCTCTCCAGTATACTGACATAGGCTCTCCCAGACAGGCTGAGAAATATGACCTCCCCTATAACTGGAATATACCATGTGTTTCCTCAGTCCACAGGTACTTTACCCAGTACCTATTCAACATTAATAATACACGTCCACCACGTCACCATCGGCATCCACAGCTTTGATATCTCTGGATGGGATAGGAGGACCTTGATCATGGTGCATTCAGCTTCAATGACGCTGACCTTCTTCCACAGGTGGGAGTTGAATCCATCTAGCACAGAAGCTTCTGCCAGACATTCCCTGCTTATATGGGTCATCATGATCCATCTTGCCCCCCCCCCATGTACAAAATTCAACTCACAATTAAGTGGTGATTATTTGCTGGCTCTGCCCTCTTTATCCAGTGGTCCAAACATACACTCTGATGTAACTAAACGCCTTCCATTGCCCTCGACTGATCTGATACAGGTAGCTCTCAGGTTGAGAACAAGATCCGTTCCTTAAGTCTGTCTTTAAATAAATTTGTAGGTAAGGCAGATAATAATAATACAGTATTTAATATTAATAATAATAATAATGATGATAATAATGATAATAATAATAATAATAATAATAATCATAATAATAATGATACTCATAATAATAATGATACTCATAATAATAATAATAATAATAAGCATAACCACCTACAGTACTGTACTGTACCTCAGGCTGACAAACCGCTGAGGCTGGGCAATGTTTTACCTAGTGTCACAAAGTAGAGTGTGAGTTTCTTATTCCAAACCATTGTATTTAACATGAATTTTTAATATAATAGGTGTCATGGCAATCCGTTTGTAAGTACAAGTTGTCCATAAGCCGGACATTCTTAAGCCAGGATTGCCTGCACCACAAACACTTATAAGTCCAATAATAATTCACCCCTCAGGTTTAGACGTGGGAGGTCATTCTTCCCGGTCGCTCTCTTTCAGAGCACCTCATCCACTCTATCTGTCACAAACTGTCTTTTACAGCATAAGCACACCCAACAGTGAGAGTCACATTGAGACAACCTTTTTGTCGACCAGGAAAAACTCCAGCCGCAGACCCATCAGCCTGGGCTGACAGAACTCTGCGGAAGCCTAAGGTAGAGAAACCCTAGAACCTGGATGTCACAGTCTGCATTTTGTGGAAAAACCCTTATTGGAAGATGACAGTTGCTAGTCTCTGTCAACTTGTGGGCTAATCAGAAGCTAAGATGAAAGCTGCTGATATTATTTATTCATAAAACGATAGAATGTGAGTAGAGCCCTAGTGGTCCTTATGTAAAGTAATTGATGAGAGTGCCTTCACTTGAGACATACCTTGGGTAACCTCTCAGGGTCTCCTGGATGTCTTGGGATGACTTTCTGTAGCCTTTGGAAGCCATAGTCAATAGTTGGTTCATTTAGTGCTGGAAAAGGCATGAGGGAAAAGGCAAGCAAATTTAATATGGGCATTACAATAACAGCAGATATCAATGAGAATCACTTCCAATAATTATTTTTGGGATGTAGACATCATTGATCAGCATATATAGCTTAAACTTAGAAAATGACACAAGGGACCATATTTTCTGAAGAGTCATTTTGGTTTGCCTATGTGGCTATACATGTATATGTGTTTCAATAAGATAATTAGTTCTATCCTGCTGTTTAGTCTTTGCATTTTTTCATATTGAGCTTAAACACAAGCATCAGAATGCAGTCAAATGTAATGTAAATCTCTCTGCTCTTAATTTAACTCCTCTCCCTTCCCATGGAAAGACATAAATGAAGTGAAAAAGCAATAAATTGTGTTTAAAGAAAGAACTTTGCAGGCGGGAGCTTCAATTACAGTGGATGTGTCTGCAGTTATGGGACAGCAGGACACCCAAAGAGAGACAGAACCAAGGCAATACAAACGGAAACAAATAAATTAGCCTAATATAAAGTCCTCTGCATGCATAGCATAAAGCTATCCAAAAACCACTTTATGCTTGCCAATACACTGCATATATAAATATGGTATTGTTTTGGTACAAATATTCTTTTAACAGGTTTTCATAAAGGTCTTTATATATTATTTAATAATTATTTAATTATTTATATATATTATTTATTAATCTTCCTTCAAGAACCTGGTTCTTGTTCAGCTAGAATACATTGTATGCACTTTAATTAAAGCGTGCCAAACAGACTGCAGGTATTTTCAATATAAAACAGAATTGCTTTTCCTAATAATTCAATGATTTCATGATTTCAAATGCTACTGCAAGGCTTTTGAAAATGTTTCTGTGCTATATAAACTCTTTCATAAACATGCCATATACATTCTTACAGGTTCACCATAGTTTAGTGATAGAAAACCTTGCCAGGTAAAACTATGTGTCCATTTATTCTTCTGTATTGTGTCAGAGTGTATCTGATGTGTTAAGCTGTGAGTAACTAAACCTTAATTACTCAACAATGCCCTCTGCTAGAAGTTAGAATGTCCTGTTTTTGTACTTCCCTTTTGAAAAGTATGGGCAGAAAAACAAGGGCAGATGAGTAAGCCAATGAGAGAGATTTCTTTGAATAATTTTGAATGGTTTGTAGTGTACAATTCATAGTGGAAAATAATCATATTAGTCTGGAGGGACTGTATGCCATCAGGACTAGAATAAACCCCACATCTGATCCATCAATCCATTTCCATGTGATGAGGAATTATTTATATTATTTAGTATTGTTGAAATGCATTGTGTTTGAATGGGATCATGCCCTGGGTTACATGTGACTGATTCAGGTTTTTGCTTGTAGGAGTTTTTGTATTTTTGTATTACTTTTGCCATCTAAT
Source organism: Boulengeromyrus knoepffleri (assembly GCA_026770805.1). Lineage (NCBI taxonomy): Eukaryota > Metazoa > Chordata > Actinopteri > Osteoglossiformes > Mormyridae > Boulengeromyrus > Boulengeromyrus knoepffleri. The sequence goes on from JABJVO010000050.1 coordinate 10,306,286, forward strand.
TTTGTTGTTTCTTCAGTTAAGAGGCATTTAAGATTGTTTGTTACTGCACTGGACTACTCAATAGCTTGGCATTTTTACTTTTGTTTTCTATGAACACTGTCATATAACAGTGCAAAACCTCTGCTCTAAGTTCCTCTATAGCATATTGTCTTTGACGGTACATTAAGGTTATAGCACACCTAGAACAAACAAGAGCAAAAGGTCAAAGCAGAACACTTGGTATTCTCTTAACCTGTCAGCCTTAATCTGTTAACCTTAACCAGTTGGTATACTCTTAACCTGGTAGACTTAAAACAAAAACATATTTTCTTTTCTTTTGTTGCAACCTCAGAATTCCCATTTCTGGCTTCCACTGACACATGAATAGTTGCAGTGCTGTGCAGAGTGTTTTCATGGGAGGGGGGCATTTAAAAATTTCTCATTTAGAATCATTTGGACACAATGGCCAGGTGCAGGTGTAATATTTACAAAACATGCAGTCTGGCCTAACTTGAAATAGAATAATTATTTTGGGTTGGGGTGGATATCATGGTTCTGGTTTCAGAACCATCCTACTACTTAATTGCTAGATAACTGGCCAATGAAATGCACTCTACTTGCAGAAGCAGTTTGACGGTACTTAACCTGAAATACACCAGTACAATACCCCACTCATTATAAATGTGAAATATAAAAGTACTTTGGATAGAAGTACTGAATAAAATTGCATTGTGTAAAATTTTCAGTGTCAATGAAACCGATATCAGAGAAGGAAAATGTTCAAGTCCAAATTTGGGATATTAAAGAAAAGGTCCCACTTTAATCAACTGAGGTACATGCCCTAGATTTTTAAAGCAGCTTATCAAAGCAAAAGACACAATTAACTGTCAGGCATATAACACAAGTGAGTGGCCGATATGCACAAGTGAGGCTGATGAGGTCTCTAATCACAGAGGTACGCTACACCTCATCACTGTCATGACAGTGACGGCTCCTTGGGGGACCGTGTGCAATCCCATGGGTTTAGGCTGAGAGGAGAGCAGAATGGCTTTAAGCTCAGCTGGAGGTCTAGTGATCCACACTGATAAAACTCACAATGAAGATGGTGTGGCTGTAGTTCAAAGTAAGGCCTTAGTGGAGTTATGTAGAGGCTGTACTAGGCCTGACCAGTCACTATAGTGGGGTGAAACAGAGCCCAGCACTTACACCAAAAATAAAGAGGAATTTTGTCTACATTAAGGACATTAAGAATAAAAAGTGTGCTTGACCACTTCAGCAATAATGCTTAACATTTATAAGAGGACAGCAAACTGCAAACGCCCTCGCAAAATGTCCCAGAGATGTTGGATAAACAGCCTGACCCTGTATTCAGATTCAAGCTTTGCTCTCCTCTGTGTATATTTCTGTATGTCTCAAAGCAAAGCATGATGGGACAAGAAAAGTGCATTTACTGTATGCAACTGGTGAATAAAGGAACATCTCACAGTTGGCGGCATGGTGTATAATTTCTAAATCAATTATATGGCCAAGTCCAAAAAGGTTGATTTGCTCACTATTCCCGTTATAGTGAAATATCTGTTGTTCACACTACAGGGAATTAATCAATGAGAAAGGCAACTGTTTAAGGCACTTTTCAAGAAGCTCTATGTTGGTATCCAGGCAAACTTTGACAGCTGACATTTGCAAACAGCAAAATGCAGCCATAACATACATACAACAGCTACAACCTTTACATATAACTTATAATTTATCTTAAATGAAAAATTAAAATTTTCTATTGTGCGTGAAAGGTCCGCTTACAAGACATAGCCTTCACATTTAGGCACATTATGGTACATGGTCTGTACAATGCAATTATGGTAATTTTATTGTACACTAAAATAATGAGCCACATTTGCCGCTGACAGTTCAAACAGTACTAACAAATGCTGGACACATTATTTACTGTACTGCACTACATCGGTAATAGGGAGTGATTTTAAATAAGCCCATTTTATTATTAACAACAGCAAAGAATACAAACATCTAAAAACAGATCTAATGCCATTTAAGTGTAATAGATGAGCTGAGATTGGGAAACATCATCACATGCTAAAAAATGTTCTGTGAGCTAATGCAGAGCGGATCGATGTGAGTCTAGAATCAGGGCTCATTCGCAGTTATTGCAGCTCTGCGTTTTTGCAGACCCTGATTTTCAGAGATTCTCTGTCTTCCCTGCAAAGTCAATAACTCCTGGCTTTTCTCATTAACTTGCCCATAAATATCTGAGCCAGCTCAGAAGACAAGACCACTGGGGAAGGTGTAAGGGTACGAGGAGGGCATGTAAAAACTGCATGAGGAGAGGCAGGGGCGGAGTCACACTGTACACAGACTGGATCAAATGAGCTTTCTAGGGTGGCAATGCGGTAATATTCTAACGGGGGGTTCCCCTTGGTATATTTTAATCGGTACAATTTGCCGATCGCGTTATACTGGAGACGCTGAGCCACTCGGGGCACCCCCCTGAGGAGGGTAACGGTGAAGAAAGAAGTACCGGTATTTATGAACTAGGAAAAGGGGCCTAGATCTGGTCATGTAAGAACGGAGTAGGGCCACAGTAAGAGGAGTATGTAAGGAAAGTGAAAGTGTGAGTGGAGCAAGCAGCTTGGGGAGGGATGCATTATGAAAGGGGTTTGCAGACCTCAGCTGTGCCTGCGTGACTGTTTATCATATAAAACAATGGAAGCCCAACAGGAAATGAACACACCGTGTAGCGAGCATGTGATGATGTCAACCAGCTACAACAGGAAAATAAGGTTTTGGTATGATCAAAGGAATCCTTTGTGAAGCATCATCAGCATCATCAGTCAGCGTACCGGAGGCATCCTGCAACTATTTTATCATAATATTTATATATTTTATTTTTTTGCCACCAACTATGGAGTGCATATCTGTTGTCTTTAGGCTGAAAAATAATATCCCCCAAAATAAATTTGTAAAACAACACACAATTTCCATTTTCCTTGCAATTTTCCCCCAAAAGAATTAGTTAAATCAATTTAAAGTTAATTTAAATAATTAAATACACTTGTCTGTTAAATATAACAATGGGCTCTGACTGGGGAATACAATATTTAGATGTGTGATAATTGGGGCATGTGTAAAGTCCCCGCAGCGCAGCATGACCTTGGGTAAAAATGTTCCTATTCCTGTTTAATAACACAATCACTATGTTAAACCACGATAAAATGCATTTATTCTAGTCATTTACTAAATGTAGTGCTGACAGAGTCATGATTTCAAGAAATGTAGTAAGACACTTAGAACTGCATAGTAAAGAGTCAATAAGTATTTAGCCATGTTTAATGAGAGAGAGCTTTTAGTGGGTAGGTTTTGTTCGAATGGTTGGGGCCTAATTGGTAGGGAAGTGTATTTGTGATTGAAAGGTTGTTGGTTCGAATGCCCGACCAACAAAGTATTAATGAGGTACCCTGAGCAAGGTACCACCCCCAAGCACTGTCACCCGAATGCTGAATTAGCTGCCCCCTGCTATGTCACATATGGGTTAAATGCAGGGGACACATTTCATTGTTAAGTGCTGTGGTGTGTCACACTTCATATAAATGTACAGTTTCATACATCAGAAATGTTATCCACTTTCTACTTTAATTACATGTAAGCACTAAGAATAAACGCATGAAGGTATTCTAAGTGCAGAGATGTGCCTGAGTCACACATTTCAAGGAAAAAGTACAAGAAGGTAAAGCTTATGGTTTGAATGACAACCATTTATTTTATTTTGAACAAATTGAACAGTCATCTTGATAAATTGGTCTCAGAGGTATGACTGTTGCAGTCAGAAAACAGAGAGAAGCCCAGCAGGACTCACCCTATGTGCCTACCTGTGTAGACAAAGCGTCCTGGGGCACCTTTACAGAACTGCTTGGACTTGTAGGACAGTGTAACCTCCACCACTCCAGGGATGTGCCGCGGGGGGGTCTGAACTCGGATGGCATGGGGGGTGATGAGCTGAAATACAGCAGCCGGCAAGATCAGTGACCCGGGCCTTAAGCAGCATTTATTATGAGTTTATTCAGAAATAATAATTAGAATTCACTTCACTGTTTGCCTTGGTTCCCGTTAGCTTCATCCAGAAGTGATGTGATTATTTTAAAATGCATAGCATGCCCAATCGCCATTAGAATCAAACCCTCATTTATCCCTTAACAAAACTGTGACAAACAGGTTTTCTATGAGACTGATCTTAGGTCTCAAACTAGTTATTTTTGGATCTGAAAATGAAAAGATGCACGCCTATAACCTATAAAAAGGTGCTGTCTCCATAGAGCTTCACAGTGGGAAAGGTGTTCTTTGTACATTGTTGTGATGTCTTTCTTATACATAACGTCTGGAACTGAGGCCAAGATGTTTTGTATCTTGGTTTCCTCAAAACTTTTCTAATGCCCCCAAATTTCCTGCTTCTTCAAATGAGCCCCAATGTACACTTCCTGAGCATGTTTTCATCTTGGTAGAGCCAACAGCTTGTGATATTGGTGTAAATTATATCGGTGTAAATTATATTGGTGTAAATTATATTGCTGCAGCCAATTTGAATTTGGCAGAATCTCTGATTAGTCCTGCCATCCGGTTTGATGCAGTGTTATTTTCATTGATGAAAACGATGAAAATTGTCAACAATATTTTAACTGATTAAATTGAGACGAAAATAAAATAAAAAATAATTTATGATGCCAAAAATGATGGTGAAATGTACTAATAACTTCAATGAGTAAAAATGAGACAAAAATGTCAAGAGGAGACAAATTTGAAATGGATCCAATCAAAAGTAGTTTCTTTAGTTTGTGCTCATTGTAGCTGGGTGTGATTAGATAATATTGATCTAACAGGCTTCAAGCACATAAATCATGCAGTTCCGTCTCTAAAGTTTGTCTGCAAACTTCTTATGTCTGTGCTAGGCATGGCTGACTTCTATCATGGGAACACCCTCCCAACTTGCTGAATTTTCTCTGGACCGTATGACAGCCTGGATGATACTGCCAAGCCTGGTCTGTGCCACAGTTGGCTTTAGGTAGGAAAAAACATACGAATAAATGGATAAATTTCACATTCGATGCGAAAGAAAACAAGGCTAAGTGGAAGCCGTGTGGAGCGGAAATAACCGGGATAAACACCACAAACCTGAAACACAATGAAACTAATAGAAAAAGGGGTTGATTTTTCTTTTGGTGTGTTTGAAAAGTTCACTGTCATGAACTGAGCTAATAGCTCAGAGTTGTTAAAATCTTATCTAGCTCTGATTTAAAGGAACCCAGGGTTTTAGCTTCCGCTACACTAG
>JABJVO010000050.1:10381867-10395743 GCA_026770805.1 Boulengeromyrus knoepffleri
GGGGACTCCTTATTGATGCCTATGGATTCAGAATGTGATGTCATAGAAGTTCCTGTAGGTGTAATGGCCAGGTGTCCAAATACTTTTGTCCATATAGCACATATCTGCCATTATTTTTGCGTGAGAGATTTTAGAATTGCTGTGTATGTATGTGTATGTGTGGATTAGGTTTATATTACATTGTGGGGACCAAATGTCCCCCACAATGTAATTAACACCTTTTTTTTTTACATTGTGGGGACCATTTTCAGGTCCCCACAAAGACTTGTGAATGCAATCAAAAAACTAAAGATGCCAAAAGACTTGTATTTGGTTTGGTTTGGTTTGGTGTGTGTGTGTCTGTGTGTGTGTGTGTGCGTGTGCGTGAATGAGCGGTCCCCATAAGGATATGTATACCCTACATGTGTGTGTGTGTGTGTGTGTGTGTGTGTGTGTTTATATATATAGACAAATAAAAATACAACTAAAAGTCTCTTCTCATGAATCCTTACACAATATAAAATATATATAAAAGTACTATTGCTACTCCTTAACATGGTCATTGCTTGATATTTAATCAAATATCCCCATCCATTCTAAAAAACAGCACCCAACTCAAATCCTGTTCCAGAAAATCCTTTTATGTCATTTACTTCTAAGGTAACTGTCCCATTAGCTAACACCAGAACTAACAAGTTTTCTTCAGGGTCCTGTATGCTTTCATTGTAATAACTTCTTGTTTTAAGTGAACCTGCACTTTTGTAGTAAAATTTTATATTATAATAACAAAAGAAAAAATATAATTTTACTATTCATTTCTCACATAGCACATAACTGAAATTATGTGGTTTGTGAAGTAACCACAAACATCAGGAAATAAAAATAATTGTACATCTGACCTAAACCGTTTGTCAAGTTTGGAACCCTGATAAGTGAATGCTGTTACACCCGGTTTATCCGCGTAATTAAAATCAAGATATTTGCACAGTTTGTGTCTCATATGTCTGAAAAACAAAAGAAAATAAGTATTTTGTTGCATACACAAATACAGTATTATAAATACTACATAAATACTTCAGATGTACAACTAAATAGTCTCTTGTCACAAAACGGTTAAGTATGTAAGAGTATGTTAATGAGATCTCTTCCGGAGATTTATGCAGGCCTCCTCATGAATCCTTAGTCTTATCTGGAGTGTGTCTTGTTGAGAAACAAAAGAAACTAAAACATGCCATCATATCACTGAAAAACATGACAATTAAAAAACTGGATATAATGATGTGGAGTTTTTAGACTAATCAGTCTCTTAAAAAATCATCTCTGCCATAATCTTGCAAACTGAAAATCTCAGACAGTTGATTTCATAATAAACGATACATTAAATGAAATACATTATTGTGCTGAGACAGTTCGGTCCCATTCACAGAAGAGTCTGACATACTGTAGCAGGTAGCATGTTGATTATTAATGAACTACAAAACCTGAAAAGACTGTGCTGTAATATCCTTGGGCAACATACTTAACTTGAACTGCTATATTAAAATATCCAATTGTATATGATGCACTTATAAATGATTAATTTATAGGTATATTCACAATATAATGTGTTACAAAAATCTGCAGTTTCCAATTAACTCTATCAGGCTAGTTATTGTTGCTGTTGTTAATGTATTTACTGTAGGCCGATGTATGTATGTAATTATGCTGCATATGGTTAGCTGTATGACTCACAAGTTGACCTAGAACTGGGGTGGGCAATCTTATCCACAAAGGGCCAGTGTGTACGTGGGTTTTTGCTGCAGCTCCGTAATTAGATTACTAATTAGAGGACTGATTGGCTGAAGAGTCCTCACACCTGGGTTTGAACAGCTGACCAAAAGTTTATCGCAAAAATCTGCATACACACCGGCCCTTTGCGGATAAGACTGCCACCCCTGACCTAGAAAATGCAGGAGTTAAATGTCATCTTAGAGTCTCATCGGCACAAAATAAAATAATGGAAAAAATCTAACCCTTTGAAATGGACTTCCATAATTCTGTATTTGCAAAAAACTGATTATACTATTTGTGCATCTCCTCTAACTCTAAAATAAATATGACTATTGATAACAACAGAAGATCAACAGCAGCTGAAACTGGTCCTTTATAGGGCGGCTTGCTCATGAGTTCTATCAGTTTAATGAGGGATCCAACTGTTCAGAGAAGGATAATCATCAAGTCAGAACATGATTCTATATAGCCTATGTATGAATGTGTGTATGCCTTACATAAGATAAGATAAGATCAGATAAGATAAGATAAGATAAGATAAGATAAGATAAGATAAGATAGCTTTTATTAGTCCCACAGGTGGGAAATTTGCATTTTACAGCAGCAAAGTGGACAGTGCTACAGAAATAAGCATAATGCAGAAAAGTCCTTAAGCAATAGCAGTAATATTAAACAATAGAAAACAAAATACAATATATATAAAACAATAATCAAAAACTGTGCAATATGCTGAAAAAGTATAAATGTAATGTAGATTATATTATTAATAAATAAATGTATATGTATATGTATTTTTATATGTATATGCCCATGTGGACAGATATATTACTCAAAAACATGACAAAATGAGGAACACCTACTTATGCCCTTAAGTTTCATTAAAAAAGAACTTCCATTTGAAAAATAGCTAAAGGTTCCTGGTAACTGCATAATTGGAGGAAGAGAAATAAATTCAAGACAATTTATGCAGCTCCATAATATTCAGTACAAATGTACACTGCAGAAATGACAATTAAAATACCCAAGTATTCACAGATTTACAGCAAAGTTCCAATCAATATTTAATAATAATAATAATATTTACACTAGAGATATGCCATGAACCCTTATAGAGTGGTACCTTGGTATACGTACTGAATCTGTTCAAGATCCTTGGACTTATAACAAACAGGACGTATACCAAGTTGGATTTATTCCAAAGGGGGCGTATACCAAGGTACCACTGTATTACATTCTGTAAAAAAATCCTCTTTGCCCTATTGTTTATTGTTAGTTAACTTGGATTATTGTTAGTTTACTTCAGCATGGCTAAGCACAGTCATCCACAGTGGAAGCCGTGCAGGTTTACATGATATATCTAAATGAACACTTCACTGGCAGCTAAAGGACTGAGGAAGCTGTCTTAAGGCCCAGAAATCAGCTTTCGCAAGCAAAATCTCACCACTTCTGCTAAATTAATTATCAAATGGCCACTGTCAGACAGGCAGGGTCAAATACTTTTCCTGTTCTTTCAGAGATTTTATTTTTCATTCAAGACACTGTTTGAGACACATTGGTTTAATTGGCAAGTAATGCTGGCATAATGAAGGTCTTTGACTCCTACAATTACCCATCCGTCCATCCTCTAATTGCTTATCATGTTCAGGGTTGTGATTCATGACTCGTGAGGCCCTATATTGATTTATATTATGTAGTATCATAAAACTACACTTTTCAAGGGATTAACGTATCAGGGATAAGCCGCAGAATCATTTAAAGACCAAATTTTTAAAACTCGGTATACCCTCAGCATCATCTGCTTGATGCTAAGAAGATTTAAATCGTATAACCTCTCCTTACTTCATTTCTAATTCGCTTTACTTTCTCAAACACAGGGCCTGTACGTCATTCATCCAAAGGGCCATGCACTTACTGACTGACATTTAGGTGTCTACTTCAAGGTTACAATAAAAAGTCTGATCTGGAACCAGCACAATTAATATTTTAAGCATCATCCTTCTCACTGCCCAATCAATTATAAGTGATTCAGGCAAAGATATATATCTACTTACTTATATATATATTTTGAAAAAAAAAATGTCTGAAATAGATGGGTGCTTCTAAAACATTGTTTTCGCATCATCACAATACCCCTTAATATAAATATAATGATTGTAATCCATGATTAAAATGATTGGAGGTACTCTAATTAGGTATCTGAATTAGGTTCCCAAAGCCGCTGTATAGAGTGCTTAAGTGCTATAGCTTAAATGTCAATACAGCCATGTTGATCCTCTGTTATTATCAATAATCATATTTATTTTAGAGTTAGGGGAGACGCACAAATAGTGTAATATACTTTCCACAAGTACTGAATGCGATCAGTCATGCTTCTATGACCGTCTATAACATGCTACATATAAAAATTGTTCGGGTTATTTTAAGTTAAAACTTACAAAAGCAGAAAATGAATGTAAATAGTCGGCACAAACCGCCGACAATCAAATTCCCCACAATATATCCCGCCTAAGCTCAGTGAGCTCATCTTTGCAACCAACCGCTATCATTTACTGTGAAATATTAATTGAGATTGCACTTTCCAATTTTTATTTTTTACTAAATTTCTGTTAATTTTCCATGACATGATAAAGCAAGGAAGAGCAAAACGTCGCTGATAACTAAGCAGACGTCCATACGCAGGAATTTTATATTGCCCGATTGTAATAACAGTAACGCTGGCCATTGATTTAAAATGCGTTAGTCTGACGAAGCATATCGCGTAAAATATGTGTACATTTTTTGCGCCTAAGTTTTGATGAAGCAAAAAGAAGGCAGGGAAGTCGAATTAAGTTACAGATATTAAGAAATTATGCGCTTTACGAAATTCTTTGATTACTGAACATGGATGAATAGACATTTCTGTTTATTCCTACTTTTACTAGTAGCAATTAATAGTAATGCCGGGTAATTACTTTTTATTATCCTTAAAATCCATAATAGGTAAAAAATACATAAAGTTAATTTTTAAATTGTCATTATTATCGTTGTTTTTATTTTATGTAGGCCACGTATTTTATTTATCGCTGGCAGGATAAATACAGCAGAAACTTAAGTTATTTATTGTGTATCTTCGCTCTAAGTTAAAATCGAACTCGCCTACAGATTAAGGTAGGGCTATTCCAATAAACAAATCCATTCTTGCGTGACATATATTAATGGAATTAACTTTGCAGAATATAATATATTCATGTCAGAAACTTTCAGTCTGGCATCAAATGCACGTTTTGCGTCTGTGGACAGTTAACGCAATAAAAGTAAACCCAGGAAAATTAATTGAACTACATCCCTAAACTGTTTAGGCTTGAAATTTGTGCGACGAATGAACATAAATATTTCCCATCGAAACTAGGAGATGTGTTAACCACTATACACCGTGATACATGTATAAAATCAGGTTCCAGGTCATTGGCCTGCACGCTGTTGGCGTGGGCAGCTTCTTTTTACCTCTGAGCTGCAGCGCTCGCATCCAGAATCCCGGCGCTTTGCATCCAGGAGCGAACTGGTGTCATGCCACTCGTGAGCGGCTCCTCCTTCATGGTTAGCGCTCCCCGCGGGAGACCATCTTGAATGGAAAACATCAAAATGCCCTTAAAACTTTATCCTTAAAACAAAAATAAAGTCAGTTAGATAGTCCTAATTTCCACGAATTAGAAGACAATCTTCCAGAGTTCCAGCAAGAGAAGAAAACAGAGTCTTTTTCCAAAGATAGTTTCGGTATCTCCGTTTTTTTAGGTGAGAACCACAGACGAAGTTCAAGGCGCGCAGGACTCAAGTTTTTAAAAGGGTCACGAAAAAGCGATAGTTGAAAATCCCTGAATCATCTCAAAGGAGGACAATCAGCCGGGATCTTGAATGTATTTTCTATTAACGAAGCATGGAAGAACTTGCACGAAAGACAAAGAACATTTGCGCATTGGATTGTGAAATGGAAAGTGGCATAAAACACGGCAGAGCTTTAAAACGGAGTAAAATGAAATGATTAGCAAACAGGAGGCAGGGATGGACCAGGGAAAGCTTGTTTTCCCTGAGGAAAAGAGGGATTGGGTAGCAAGAAATTTCATTCCCTCCTCCCCGTCTCTTAATGTTTCCTCTGTCCCAGCGGAGAGGACCTTCACTCGGATCCGAAGGCTCCGGGTTCTCTTGGGGAAACACATGTGGTTTTGACAAAGGCGGAGAACCTTAGACGGGGATTAACAAAAAACGGTAATCGGCGCTTCTCGAGTTTTATTGAAGATTTTATTGTCATAAAACGCTGCTCCAAATTAAAGTGCGTTTTATTTTGAGTATTGCGACATATATAAATATAGATTGACATATATGTCTGTGAACGTTTTCTCTATCGTAAGAAACAGCTATGTATGTATGTGTATGTATGAATGCATGCATGCAATTATATGTACATTTATGCTATATTATATTTAAGTGTACACTGGTCTCGCACCTGCAAAGTTGAGGGTATGATTCCCCAGCTCTGCATGCGGGAAGTTGGCATATTCCCTTCGTGTTTGCGCAGGTTTCCTCCGTAGTTCAAAAACGTGTCTGCTTCAGTCGGTGTTTCTAAATGATCAATACAGGTTGGTTTCGTGTTTGTTCGTGTGTGTACGTGTGTCCTGCGATGCACTGACATCAAATCCATGCCACCCGCCCTTTTCACACTCATGTAATGTAAATCTCTCTCTTGTCTCTGTGATTTGGGTAATCTCATTTGTCGTATCAGCGGCGTGAGACGTACTGGCATCTTTTGCCTTGAGTCTCAAAGACCTTGAGTCTGTATTTCCTATCGCAGTAATTTTTCCTGTAAACTTTACGCTCGATTGATCCATAAAGGTGGAACCTAAACAGCACCGTACAGAAGCTCTATCGGAAGCAGGTGCTCGATCATTCGCACATAGGATAAAGGGGCACTCTGCAGGAGTGATCGTGGCAGTGCTACTAGCAATAAGCAGGGTTGGAATTACGGGGGGATGGGGGGGGCAACCGGGGCTCGGCTCTCCTGAAATGGACACGAGCTCCCCGGAAATCCTCCCCTGCCACCTTTAGGGGGAGCTCTAAAAAAAACTGACCACCTTGGTGTTATAGTTTATATTTTATTTTCCGTGCATTAAGGTTCCCTATAATAAAAAAATAAGAATATAAATATGTCGCTCATTTATTCAACATTTTCATCTGTCTCCACTAATTAACAATAATGTTACCTGTGTCCCTGTGCTTTGTGATTTTGTTTGCTCCGATTGGCCTATTTAACTTATTGCGTGGTTCTTATGTTGTTGTTATAGTGCATATACGAAATGTTACTGACGGTATCAACTGCCCGCAGTAGTAATAGCAGATTCTTTTTCGCAGTACTCCTATTAATGACTGCGCTGCCTCGACCTTATATGTGTTGCTTGGTGCCTGTTAGTTAGGGTTCCCCGTAGTTATTACATAGGCCTACAGTGGATATGGTGTTGTGTGGTATAATCTAGCCTACATGATGTTTTCAATAAAATGAATCAAATACACAAAATGTAGGGCAAGGAGAGGCCCTTGACCAAAGAAACATTTTCCTTAGATTACATTAGATAAACTTTATTCATCCCAGGAGGAAGTTCTTCAGCACACATCAGCATGTTGCACAGATGAACATACATGTTGTGCAAACCCACATGGTGCAAAGACCGTACACATATCGCAAGCAAGTGAATTTAGTGCTTGCTGAGCAGTTGCACCACCTGCTGGTCAGACTAGGTAATCAACCTGAAGCTAGGCAGGTTTGGGCCTGCCCAGGACTTGGTTGGGAGACCAATGAGGAAAGCTGGGTTGCTGCTGGACGAGGTGCTGGTGTGGTCAACAGGTCTATCCTGTGGTCAGTCCTGCCGTCGCATCATCCAGGTGGGGGCTACACAGTGGTGGTGGTTGACGTGGCTCCCCATTGGTTCTGTTAAGCGCTTTGGGTGTCTTGAAAAGCGCTATATAAAGGTAACATTCATTTGTTCATTAATTAAAACAAACTGAAGATACACAGTATGCAGATGGAATCCTGAAAAACAAAATAGCATTGAATATTAATGAAATAAAGAAAATAAATAAAATAATAATAAATTAGTGTACAGTATGTGTGTAACTGAAAATCAAATGGCACCAAGCAAGGTGTGTGGCAGAACCTGAAGAGACTGAGTCTGCAGAACCTCCTTGGGAACAGCCAAGTATCAGAAATGATTCTGCGTTCATTTCTAAAGCATGTGGTAAATGTGCTGCCCACTTGAATGAGGAATCTGGGTTTTATGGGCGTTGGCAACCAGCACAGAACTTGACGCTTGTGCCAAGGTTTCAGGGCACCATCAGTACGTTACACTGAAGTTTTATGACTTCAGCACCTCAGATCATTTCGAGGGAACTTCTGCATCATTCAACAAACATGCTTGGGGTCACACTGTCCCCCACATCTGTACACAATTACTCATGTCACCCAAGCCCATTTTCACTGCCCACATTTAATTTCTCCTGGAATTGGCTGTTCTCTTAGTTATGTCCCAATTTTGCATATGGAGAACCCACAAGGAACCTATGTAGGAGCTTGCCTCTCTCACACTGCTCCCTGAAGCTTGCTTGCAGTTACTCCTACCAGGCTCATACATTATTTCCAGATACAGCTTTTTGGACACTATATGTGTATAATTTCAAATGGAACTTCATATTCATTTAGCATGCTAAGAGTGCTTTATTGCTTAACGTGTATTATGTCATGTATCACAATTAATAATCACGTCTTACTCTTTTGATACGTACAGAAATTTGTTAATGTATTATTCAAGTGATGGAATTTATTCTGAATCCCAGATGTTAATGTTTTAGCTTAAATTAATATTGTATACAATTCATAGTCAAACTTGTATTCAAACATGATTAAATCTGTGTTGAAGCTGACATACAACTTGAAGCTGAGTGTGTGCCCTAATTTCATAATGCAAAAATGACAAACGACTTTTGAAATATATACCCAAAAAAGGCTTTATTAAAACCTATATTGCACTTGTGAAGACAGTGGATTAAATTATAGACACACTTAATTTACAACCATATATTTCATTTTAATAATAGGAAATGTAGAGGTAGTACCACTGTCCCATCACCCTGTTAGGATTTGACTGTTTGGTAACACTTTCTATAAATGCCATGTCTATAAGAATCTATGAACACATTCATAACACATTATAATGAATTCTTAAAGCATAAACATTTCTATAAATATTTACAAAACAACACATCATAGCCATATTTATTATGCACTATGAATGTTTTATGAAGCTCTCGTCTATAATGTACTATAGATACCTTTATAATGCAGTACAAAGCATCCTTAATGATTATACTGACCATTTTAATGCATTATTAAGGTACAGTGTCTATAGTGAATTATAGATGAGAGCTTTATTGGTGCTTATGAAGTATTATAATCAACACTATAATGCCTTATGACTGTCAAAAGAAGATGCTGTAATGCTTTATTAATTCTTATACCGACCATTATAATGCATTATGAGGGTGTCTATTATGCATTATTGATTTAGTATAGGGTCACCGAGGGTTCAAATCCTGTTCCTTCTCTGTGGTTATGGAGCTGCATTTGCATCATGTTTTGCAATCCAAATGCATACAATTAGGTAAACTAGCATCGCTAAATAGTCCATAGTGTGTCCTTGTGTGGGTCTGGCACCTCTTCCGGGGTATCCACTGCGCTTCCTGAGGGTAACTGCAGTTCTGTATTGGCTCAGTGGTAACAACTTTAAAAAAGTAATTTAAGTGTTTGTCGCCCTCTTGTGTTTATACTTATCAACAACTGTCAAATACTATACAGACGCTCCTATACTCACGAATGAGATACGTTCCGAACGGTCGTTCGTAACTTGAAATGTTCATAAGTCGTTATTCAACATCATTTTAAGGGTATACGCAAGTACAAAGAACTAGGATGCTGGGAGTACGCACGCTACGCTGCTGCGCGGCGGGAGTAGCGGCCAGAAGTCGTACTAGGCGGAATTGGCGTGCAGAAAAAAACAATTGATGTTGCGGACAGGAAACGGGAGCCCAATGAACACAATTTGGACTTACAGTCCTCTTCGTTCGTATGTCTGAAAGTTGAAAGTTCGTAAGTAGAGCAGCGTCTGTATATATGTGAGAGATACACTGGTAAGTATGATTGTTACATGTAAATGATCAACTGAGTACAAAATACCAATCGTTTATGGCAGATGTAATGTAAGAGACCCTTTTTCTGCCTCATCTGTAACACCCGGAGATTTCAGTCTCCTACACCAGTCCTGTTCTTAGTGCTCTTCGTTCATGAACTGGTTTGCGGTCCCCCAGCTTATACGATAAGTGATAACAAGCCCCTTAATATGTATTTACATTCTATACTTATAATATTATAATGAATTGCAGGTAATAGACACGATTGATGTAACTGGATGTTTGAAATTATGTAATTAACCTATACTAAATTAAACAAACAAATCAATGAACACATAAACAAACAAATATGTGCGTAGACATACATACAAACGTACATACATACTTACCCACATACATACATGCATAAATGCGATAAAAGTGTTAGAGTGCCACCTACAGGATATTTAGTGCAGCGTTTTCTCTGTATGGCGTGGATTTCCTACCGCAGCCAAAGACAGGTAAGATAGATTAGATAGATAGATAGATAGATAGATAGATAGATAGAAATAATATTAAGACAGTATACTGTACACAAAAGTGGAATATTGCACATGTTTGGTAGGCTATTGCACTGAAAGAATTATTTGACTACCTAAGAGGAAGACACAGAATGAAAGTGAGGTTGTAGTGCTCTGATGTGTCTGATTGCCTCTTTGGAGTGCTAACTGTCCAGGTCATGTCCATGGGGGAAGTGGGGGGGCTGTATTTCTTACCCACATTAATTTCCTTAGCCATCAGTCTGACTGTGGCTAGGAAAAAGCTGTTGTAGAACCGTGCTGTAGGTGGTGATGCTCTCTGGCCTGTGGTGTCTTAGGTTGTATCCTAAGTTCTTCCTCCTGAACAGGCAGAATGCTGGGTGATGTTGATCACTGAGTATACCCTGAGTATACCCTGAG
Source organism: Boulengeromyrus knoepffleri (assembly GCA_026770805.1). Lineage (NCBI taxonomy): Eukaryota > Metazoa > Chordata > Actinopteri > Osteoglossiformes > Mormyridae > Boulengeromyrus > Boulengeromyrus knoepffleri. Next base: position 10,392,763 of record JABJVO010000050.1, read on the forward strand.
TATGACCTGGGCTTCCCTCCTACAGCCCTGTGTATATAATGTATCCAAAGAGGGGAGGTCGGAGCCTATGATCCTCTCTGCAGTTTTTACAACTTAGTAGTTAGTCTCTCCAAATCCAAAAAAATGGGCCACAGTCTTCACACTGGAGTCTTTGCTGTGCTCTTTTCTAAGCTGGGAGGGGGATCTACCTACCAGTATAAGGCAGCATACGGCACAAGGTAGTCAAATCTAAATGACATATAGCTATAACCTTATGCTTATGAAAAAACATTGCTGACTAGGGATTGTTTACCGAAATTTTATCTGATACAGGAATGATGCATACAAACAGGCTCCCTAATGGTAAACTACCTTCCTGTATACAGTGACTGCTGTTTAGAGTAAACATGTTATAGTACACAGCATACACTGAAATGCCATAGCAAGGATATTTTTAATCTAACAATGTCATTAAACACACCCACAGCCCAGCGCGCACAGATACGTGGATTAGACGTGGGTAAAAAGCAGTTTTTCAGCACCTGGAAAAGACAGGTTAATGAGGCGTAAATGGCAAGTCAAAATCATGTGGATATTGGCACGTAGAATACACGTGTTGTGTTCTACATAATTTCAGCAAAGTTTGATTTTAATATATTTATTATGCTTTTTAATCAGTTTCAAAGCCGATAAAATAAGATGCACACAAAAGTTGGCATAGTGCATAATAATGTTAAAATATTAATCTAATTTAGACTATAACAAGGGCTGTAATAACATTATTTAAAGCATGTCCTGCCTTCCTTTACACTTTAGTGCATTTCTCAGTCTGTTGGCAATGAAGCTGTGAATCAAGGCTTCTGTAACGCCATGGCTCTTTACCACACTGTGAACCAAGTGAGGAAAAGATGTTCAGAATAGTTTGCAAATTCAAATGCATGGACTTCAATTTATCAATTGTAAACATTTTTGTGATATTAAAAAAAGACATGATCACAGTTCCTATTCACCAGTCACTCACCAATTATTAAATTGCATAGTGCCGTCTTCTCAAAGGATGCTTTGATCCCTAGTTTAATTAGGTAGCAAGTCATCTTATAGCTTTAAAGGTGAATAGGAGAACCTTGTGGTTTATCCTAAACTGTATAGGAAGCCAATGGAGGGATCCAAGTACTGGTGTGATGTGGTCGTGGCTTAATGCCCATTACAGTAATCAAGCTGAGATTAAACACATGTATATATAGCTACTTCAAAATCATCAAATGATAAGAAGGGTTTGATTTTGGATAAAAGTCTTAACTGAAAGAAGCTTGACTTTATCACTGAGCTGATCTGTTATTCCATTTTAAAATTGCCATCCATAATCACGACCAAATTCTTTGTAGAGGACTTAACAAAAGGTTCCAGGAAACCTATGTTAATGTGGGAGGAATCACTGGTCCCACTGGGGCAAAAAATTAGGTCCTTGGTTTTACTCTCATTGAAATTTAAAAAATTTAAGGCCATCCAGGCTTTGATGTCCCTCAGGCAGTCCAACAATGGTTTTAAAAAGTTGTTGTCTTTTCATTTTAAAGGGACGTAGATTTGGGTGTCATCTGCATAACGATGGAAAGAAATGCCATATTTTCTTACAACAGATCCTAGGGGAAGAATGTAGAGAAGTCTCTAACAAAAGAAGCATATTATCAGAGAAAACTGCATCACACACTTCAATATTAAACATAGGTAAACCATATGATAAAACCAGATTGAGTGTATGCCCCAACTTTTGAGTAGGGCCGGATTTTCTTGAGTAAATTTCCACTACAACGTTGTAAATGTCGCCAGCTCGGCCAAACTCCATAGACTTTCATTGGTTTCTTCTCTTGTCGCTGCCGACGTATTTAGCATAAACCTACCTATTATTTTAAATCCAGTCAGCTAATGGGTGCATTTGTTGTGATATATGTTAAGATGGCTGCGGAAGTAGGACGCGTTTACAGCGATCTACTGCAATTTAACAAACACGCTAGAACGTCACCGCCCCCTTTTTGAAAGCTCGCGGAACAGGAGCGCCCGTGTGCCGCAGGAAGATTCATACACGCCCCGGTAAACAGGATTTCTTCATACGGGGTCAAGCATGGTGTCAATATCGCTGCGATTTCAGGTTGTAGGTACATAAATTATTTAAACGCGTGATGTGGCTTGCATATTTTTTATCTAGCTGTTTTATATCCGGGCGATTCCGCCAGAACATGTATAGATATTACCATGCATAGGTGCATTTCGACGCTATTCGAAAATTGGGTCATATAGGGCAATATTACATCTAAATAATGATTTAAACATTATTTTATAGCTTTTTCCATAGACCCCAAAGATTTAGTGGTGCCTCCATCCTGCTTTAACGTGTTTGCGTCACAAATCGCACGCCCCGGTGAAAATGCATCCCTTACAAATACAGAGCAGTTGTGGTTTTCATATTTTTAGTTATATTGTGAGGTGTCTGGTCGCTTTCCTTGTTATAAATGTTAAAATAAAATACAAAAATTACAAATTACCTTTATCCCTGTGTTTGAGTCCTTTTTAAAAAAAATCAGGGTTATGAAGTTCTATGGCCGCTTTGATTGAAAATCCGAATTTGTGCAAAATTGAGAGATATACAACACTTAATGGTTTTTAAAATATATTTTGTGTGATACACTCGAAATATATGTAACATGAACAAAAACACATGACCATTCTTGCTTTATTTTTGCTTTAATTAATTTAAATTGTGTAAATTTCTAATTGTGTATGTTGTGCTTAATAATAAATAATATAATTGTAATAATTTTCATTATTTGTTTTATAGACATCAAGGGCAGCAGGTGTGAGGCCATCAGCTGGAAGACAGTGGAAGACTGAATGCCTGGTACCTGTAGGCCATCGCCTCAAAGACAGTGTAAGACTGAATGCCTGGTACCTGTAGGCCATCGCCTCAAAGACAGTGTAAGACTGAATGCCTGGTACCTGTAGGCCAT
>JABJVO010000050.1:10403676-10421388 GCA_026770805.1 Boulengeromyrus knoepffleri
TATCTTGGCCAGGTCTCCCTTGCAAAAGAGATTTTTAATCTCAATGGGCTTCTCCTGGTTAAATAAAGGATATAAATTGTGATTATGTTTCAGTGTTTATTGCATTGGAAATAATATGTATTGTTCTAGTAATGTACTATTGCTATTATAATATTTTTATGTCGCAAATGCATGCAGTCCACTATAGTGGACCTTTGTATAACTTTGAAAATATTACATATGGAGTTAAAAAAAAACTTTAAAATGACTTTTTAGTACCCAAATGAAAAGGAGAGCAAAAAAATTTACTCGGTGTATAAAACTGTTAATGAAGGGCTTGGCTGGATAACAGATATGGATATCAAAATCACCAACAATTAAAACTCGGTCGTATTTTGGCATAATTCCAAACAGAAAATCATTGCATTGCAAGTCCTTGTCATATCTAGGTGGGCGGTAAATCTCCGCGCACAAAACTGGGGTGGACATATCAAGCTCAGATATGTTTGATTCAAAGCTGGAATAGAGCGCCGATGACAGCAGTCTACAGTTAAAACTTTTCTTTAAAACAGTGGATACTCCTACTTTTCGTCCCGTTGTATTAAATAAGTACAATCCAGAAGGAAAAAGTTCAGTGAATAAGCTTGATTCACCAAAGCTCATGCAGGTTTCAGTTACGCACAGTAAGTCCAATCCACGGGAAGTGGAAAAGTCATTCAGGATAAATGTTTTCTTCCCTTCATCATTCATTCTTTCATCCCTGCCGTAGAGCGTATGCCTGTCTCAGGAGCACGCACTGCTGACCAGCAAAAGGCCGGTGTTCTGTCATAAAATCCTACCTATCGAGCCTTTCTGCGCATGTGCAGTTCCACCATCTTGGGATTAGGGTTAGGTTTTAGGGGTTAGGGTTAAGGTAAGGGTTTTAGGGGTTTTTGGGGGGTTAGGGTTAGGGTAAGAGTTAGGGTTAGGGCTATCGATTAGCACTACGGTAGCATTTTTCAACAAGGCAGCATGTATCGACAGAACACCGGCATCCCCTTGCATTTCTGTAACTCCCATCTTCGAGTGCTTTTTGTAAGCTCTGTGTGAGAGTGTTTTAACTAACCTGTGCAATTTTCACTGTTGTAGCTACAGTAAAGCTACAACAGTAAATTCATCATTAATAAATATTTTATCTCTAGCAATTACTATATTGAATTGTTTGGTCTGCCGTAACTGCTGGAGCAGAGAGGATATTTCTTGCCTAAATATTGTTCTAAAAGACATTCCGAAGTGAGGCAGTAGAACAGCTGGGGTGTAGGGGCTGTGGCCATAACCTGTCATGTAGTGGCTGCATGTGTTTGCTGAAATATTTCAGTCGATTTTCCATCAGTTCCTGGAGCCTTGTTTTTCGGCAATGCCTTCAGTGCTGTTTCAACTTCCTCCTTCAGTACCATTGGCTCTTGATCATATGCTACCTCCTGGAATGCTTCAGCATCATCCAGTTTTTCTTGGTACAGTAACTCTGTGCACTCCCTCTATCTTCTTTTGAGTTCTTCTGCATCATTTAGTGTTTCACCTGTAAAATCCCTGTGTTGCAACTCAAGGCTTGAATTTCTTCTTCACTTCTTTCAATTTGAGAAAAGCCTCCCGTGTTCTTCCTTTCTGTTTTTCCAGCTCCAGATCTTCGCACATTCCATTGTAATACCTTGCTTTGTCTTCTCCAGCTGCTCTTCGATATTTTCTGTTCAGCTCCACCACTTCCTCCCTTCATCCTTTTGCTTTGGCTTTTCTACATTCATGAGCAATTTTCAGCGTCCCCTCCAACATCCACTTTGGTCTTCTCTTTCTTTCTTGTCTTCATAGTGACCTTTCGCTTTCTTCATGCATGATATCCTTGGTGTTGTTCCTTAGTTTATCTGGCGTTTGATCATTTGCACTCAATGCATCAAATCTGCTTTGGAGAAAGTCTATAAATGCAGGTGTTATATGTCTGAGGTCGTGCTTTGGTTCTTGTGGCATTGCTTTAATTTTCTTCAGCTTGAACATACTGTATGAGTACTTGGTGGTCCGTTCCACAGTCGGCTCCCGGTCTTGTTCTCACTTTCGAAATTGAACTTCTCTATCTTCCCCTTACACAGATGTAGTCAATCAGGTTACAACGCATCCCGTCTGGTGAGGTTTATGTGTACAGTCTCCGTCTATGTTGATGGAAAAATGTGTTTGCAATGAAGAAGTCATCGGATTTGCAAAATTCGATCACACAGTCCACGGCGTCATTCCTATCTCTAAGGCCGTATGTCCCAACTACCCATCCTTCTTCCTTGTCCCCCACTTTAGCGTTCCAGTCACTAGTGATTATTAGTACATCTTAATAGCACATTTGATCAATTTCATCCTGCAAAAGTTGGTAAAAATCTTCAATTACCTCATCTGTAGCCTTAGTGGTTGGTGCATACATTTCCACAATAGTTGTCTTCCCTGCAGACGCACAGATATTATCCTGTCACTGACTGCGTTGTACATATCTTCAGCTGTTCTTCTTGGCGATGAGGGCAATGCCATTTGTCTTTGATTCCTCACTCCCGGAGTACTAGATCATATGGTCGTCCGATTGAAAATGACTGAAGCCACTGATGCCGAAGATGTTGATATGGATGCATTCCATTTCATGTTTGACAACTTCCACTTTGCTCTCATTCATGCTTCTCACGTTCCGAGTCCCAATTATTAATGGGTGTTTGCAGCTGTTTCTCTTCATTCTGAGTCATGCCACATCAACAGATGAAGCTCCTGAAATACCAGGTTTTACTCCATTCACGTCATTTCGGTCTTTGAGGAAGCAGCTCTTCATCAGTCACATATTATGTGCCTTCTACCTGGGGGGCTCATCTTCCAGCATTATATCGGACAGAATCTCATTGTCATGCATAGCTTATCAATGGCTAGTTTTCTTTTTCGGAAGTGGCTGGCCACATCCTTCTTCCTAGTCTAGAAGCTCTGCTGGACCCTTTCCACCATGAGAAGCACCAGGTTTTATAAATAGCTTTCAGTATCACAGTAACGCAAAAGTCACCACAGTACGACAAACTGATGGACGAGTGGTGGATTACATCACTAATTTGGCATAAACAAAAAAACTTATTTATCCAGTCAGGTTATTTGCATTTATAAGAAAGTCTTAGCGCTTATAAGAAGCCTTAGAGCACATATTAGGCCTACTATGGAAAAGTAATGATCGGAGTACCCTGTAGGCACACAGTACTGGGGATTCCATACTCAAAGAACCACAGCCTTTTATGGACTATTGGCTTTATCCTAACATGCTCAGATTACATATTTCTCTTTATTCATTATTACTGAGTACATAGAAACAATTCATTTTTTATTATAATAGAAGTTTTAATGACATAACAATGAACTGCTTATGTCTGTCATTATTCTGTAGAAATATACCCATTTCAGGTCATCATTTTCCTCCTGTCCACAATAATGGAACAGGTTGTTGAGATTGTCTGTAAAGATAAACATTTAACAAACATAAACGTGACTCAATTGAGAGCTCTAGATGAAGACAGTGGCTCCCAAGGCTTCCTCTTTGAAAACAGTATATATACGAGGACCTCGACCAGATGAGAAGTATACCAACACAGTGGTCTTTGCATCCTGTGGGCCGTACAGTGTGACATAAATTCCAACCCACAACCACAATGCAAATTGAGGGGATCAAAATAAAAGAAAAGATGCTTTTACCTCCATTTCTATTTCATTTTAGTTTGTGTTGCATTGTTCATTGTAGTTTCTATTTATTTCTATTTATATTTTTTTGAAAACTGCTGTTTTTATTTTTATTTCAGTTAACAGATTATTTTTTTCAATCCTAGTTTTTCAATCTTAGTCTTAGTTTTCATTAACTATAATAACCCTGCTCTGAATCTGGCAAAATGTGAATTTTCTAAGGGGACAGTAACTTATTTGGGCAGACAGATAGGGCAAGGTTTGGTTTGGCCAGTGGATGCAAACATCACCAGCTATTGTTTCTTCGGGGCCCCATAGAGAATGACACACATTTTTTTGGGATGACAGGCTACTGTCATAGCATTTAATATTGCAAAATCCCTCATGTGTTCCAGTCCTGTACTAGCTGCTCTGAACTTCCAATTACCGTTTAAACTGTAAGTAGATGCCAGCACCATAGAAGCAAGTGCTGTTACAGGAAGATTCTCAGGGTTTAGATCATTCGGTCTGCTTCTTTTCTAGGAAGTTTAACCAGCACCAATTTAGAAGCTTGTATTTCTTACACTTCTCACCCAGTTACCATCTTTACAGATCACAACACATTAGTGTTTGTTTCTATTATGCAAAACTATAATCAGCAACTTACACAATGGTCTCTCATACTACGGATTTAAGTATTTACCCAGATGAAGATGTATACAGAGTAACAATTAGTGATTGTTGTTTTATCAGTGGGGGTGTTAGGCCTACATCCCTGTGGGAGGTGTTCTTTTTTTAATTATATGTGGAGATGCCCTATTGGAGTAGGGGGCTGTCACTCTGTGTAGGCCAGTCGCCGCCCTGGCCAATCAAGAATCAAGAACTCGCCTCCTCGATCAATCGTCTATAAAACAACTTTTGCTGGGTGATGGACAGCCTGTGTTTGTCAGGATACCTTTATGTTTTTTCTTAGTCATCGGTTTAGTAACCAGGTCTGGTAAATGGGACAGGTTTGGCACCCTGTAGATGTTCACTTCACTTCGAAACTAGAATGGGGTGAGTTTCCCAAAGTCGTCTTAATGCTACATTGTTCATAAGTTCTGTCTTTTAACATAGAACTTACAAACAACTTAGCGTTAAGAAGTCTTCGGAAACTCACCCTAGGTCAGGAGCTAATGCCAATCAATGTATGTTTAATTATTGGCTAGTTGGGTCGGCCACTGGAGTAGTTTTTATGGCTGTTTTATAGTATTTGACTTGTTTTTGTTATAGTTTGCTTTATTACGTTCCTGTTTTTCTATGCCATTGCTCTAGTCCCATTTCCAGCTCCTATAAGATTGTACATATTGTCCCTTCGTAAGATCATTTGTAAATATATTACCATAAAATTTTGGTTGTCCTTATTCGGCCTCCTTAACCATTTATTTCCATCCCTTCGCTCATACTTCTGAGCAGTAACAAACATTCACACTAAAATACAAAGCTAGATAAATTTTACTTCCCTGGAGTATACCGAGGAGATGCTCCCATCCCCCAAAGGATCGTAAAGTTAGTCCACCGCTTATCTGAGCCATACTCCTTGTTTCATTTCAATGCAGTCTGACGTCATACATAAGCCTCGAGTGTCATCCAGGATAACATACGCCAAACATCACATGCCATGTCCAGCCTCCGCCCTAATCACGAACACTTCCTTACTCTGATCTCACACACCCCAACTTCCCTATAACTATTTTCACTCATGGCCGAACTAACTTCAGCGATGGACTTTCTGTTCCCCCAAGTCCGGCAGCAAGCATTAAATCTCTCAACTTCATTTGCCGTTCGTCCGGTGGCTCTCTCTCTCGGCTTCCTTCCTTTTGAGTGCTCAGACCTGCCTACATGCAGGTGTGCTGTACCTCTCAGCAATCAGTGAGGTGTACAATAAGATGTACATTCATTTCTTCAATTGTTTTGTATTGACAGTCGTTTTACTCCAGAACAGATTAACTACCGCAGAGGCAAAAATCAACATTTTAGACAACAATACAATGTAAATCTGTCACTAAACTAATCATAAAAATGAGAGAAATTGATGTTACAGTGCCGAGTTTGTGAGAATGACCCATATTACATTTAAGAGCAAATTCCTGTGCTTCAATTCATTCAGAAGAAGTATGTAAACAAGCAAATAGATATGCTGTAAATGTCTGTACTATTAGTAGCATAGACTGAAAATTTAGATTGCATGCCTGATAAAGTAATAATGCAATCAACTCCAAGCTTATAAGGAGTACTGTAAGGATAAAATCTTTCTGAATTTCACAACTTTGCATCCTGTGCCTTGTGTTATGACCACTTCTTTGGAAACCAGGATGTTTTTTCTATTTTTCAATATTTCCACTGCACAGGGCACCAAAGTGTCATTAGCTTCAGCTTGTTCTTTGCTTTGTGGAAAAGTTTGACTGTAATGAGGTCATCTCATATAAATGTATAAAGTACATGTTGTTTTCCTGTCTGTGTTTACATATGCTACCAACCCAAATGATTATTTTTCTTAATCGTCATTAGTCGAAAGGGCATTAGTGGGGCCTGGTCGACATCTGAGAAATTTTAGGACACGTTTCGTGTTGTATAGCAGGGGAGTTAAGGTGCCGTAATGTAGTCTCCTGGCCGGCAGAGGGCGGAAGTCTGGCAGGCGGACCCGTCTACGCCAGAGGCGTCGTCATCCGAAGTCTGACTTCCGCTCGTTCGCGCATTTCCTGCTGGCTCGAGCTCTGCGCGAGCTGTCCGGTTAGAAGGCTACTTTCCCAAGATGAATACCGTATTATCACGGGCGAACTCGCTGTTCGCCTTTTCGCTCAGCGTCATGGCGGCGCTGACCTTCGGCTGCTTCATCACCACGGCCTTTAAGGACCGCAGCGTTCCGGTGGACATCCACGTCTCCAAAGTGATGCTGTGAGTAACGCGCCGCTCTATTCGGCCCGACGGCCCCATCTAAGTGTTAATCCGTGCGTATGTTCTCTGGACCTGAGCCTGTGTCCTCTGCATAAATCAGACCGCATGCACCCAGACCTTGCTCTCTGCACAGGGATGAATGTTTATTCAACGGCGCCATAAATATATTAGTGCTGCATAAGTAACAGTTTAGCACACATCGGGTCCGTTAAACATGCAGCTATTTATCCATTTGTAATCAATGAAGACCCAGTTTCTCATCGCAGGTCTGGTGCTGCATTTGCATTAAAAGCGATAAACCTCTGTGTATCGTGCATATGTGCCCCGGCGCTGCCTGCAGCTCCCCGTCTGTCTGCGGCCCATTCGCAGCGTTTCCGGTCGTCTGCAGGTTACTGGTACTAAAGCTGGTTACTGGACGCAACCTCCTAATAATAGACTTTCTTCATGATAATGTAAATCTTCCAGTGCACCAAATCAATGGGTTAAAGTGAAGTTACCTGATCGTTGTCAAATACTGTTTTGTTGCATCTCTTTGGTCCCCCTTAGGAAAAACGTGGATGACTTCACTGGCCCAAGGGAAAGAAGTGACTTGGGCTTCCTTACGTTTGACATTTCAGCTGATATCCTTCAGTATGTGTGATGTTGCAGACTGAAACCAGCTCCACGCAGACTGTGTGTTTCTTGCTTTGCTTTAAGGTGTTACAGTATTTGTCATTTATGAATTAACGCCCTGACGCTGTCAGTTATCATAAGACGGCTCCTGTTCGCATCAAAGGGGGGTTTCTCCTTAACCGCGATCACATCTGCAGCCGATTTTTGACTGGAACGTGAAGCAGCTGTTTCTCTACCTGTCGGCTGAGTACACCACTAAGAGCAATGTGAGTGTCAGCTCCTACGTTCTATTAGCAGTGCGCTGTGGCTGGAGATGGGGTAATACTTATTTTGGCATTTGGAACACAAAGGAACATTGTAGCAGCCCAGCATTCTAAGCACCTGAGCCTTCTGGGTGAAATCACATGACCTGGTGCCTTTCTAGGCCTGAGCAGCTGAACTGATGAGAATCTTCTTCCAGGCATTGAACCAGGTGGTGCTCTGGGATAAGATCGTGCTGAGAGGAGAACAGACCAAGCTCTATTTGAAAGACATGAAGTCCAAATACTTCTTTTTCGATGATGGCAACGGGCTTCGGTAAACTTATTTTAATTCTTCACTGCCAGAAGTTCTTTTTATATGAATATTTTCCTTCCATCAGGCTTCATGCCTGCAGAATAGCCTGTCATGTCGTACTGTGCCTGCATTTTAGTGACACCAGAGGGCGCTATTGAACAGAACTCCTGCAAGACAAACGCTTGTTATGTAAAACATGATGATAATGAACAACAAACTCATTTGTAGCCTGTCACTGATAGCAGACAAGTTCTAACCCACTGTTCTCCTCTGCAGGGCCAACAGAAACATCACCCTGACATTGTCATGGAACGTGGTGCCGAACGCCGGCATCCTACCCCTTGTCACAGGCTCCGGACACGAGTCGCTGAATTTTCCCGATACTTACGAAACCACAAAGAGCTACTGATATTTTTTTTTCCCCCATTTGGACAGTCGTTTATTTGTGATGTTCACTTTTATGACTTTTAATAAAAGCTACACCTGGTAGCAGAGTTCAGTGTATTTTTCAGTTTTAATGCAGAGTTTGAGAGGGCTTTTCCTTCCCTTTTTATAGCTGCTCAATTCAGAAACTACCTTTAACTGTTACTGTGAGACTGTTGTCCATTCCTGAGCAAATCCCCCCTCCCCCATGGTTTGGCGGATGACTTTCAAAGGCAAATCGCCGATGCAGTGCTCAGAGAGTCACATGACCCTACACATTAGCTTCTGCTCAGTTCAATCTCACTATAGTGTTGGTGTAGTTTTAGAACAAATGTACTCTTGCTTTTGCTGTAGATAGCTTTTGAATTGGGAATATTGTGTTATCCGTTCTTGTGCATACCAGCAGGTGGCAGCAGAGCGCCTGGTAAGCTTGAGTCTTTGCTAATTTCCTACTGATGACAAGAATAAGGGGAAATCTGTTTTTACCTTTGCGTGTCTGGCAGGGGGTTAGTGAAAAGCAGGTCAGGAATGTTCTGTGACTAGGCAGACGGAAAGACCATCTTGATTCTGTTTTGCTCGTGTTTAAAAAGAATGAGGCAATTACAGCTGGAAGTCCATGTAAAAGGAATGTGTGCAGCGGTGTCCTTCACCTCGGAGGTTTGTAGGAACTGAGAACTGCCTTTTTAAGGACATGTTTGCAACACGCCAGGCTCGTGCTGTGCTTGGCGTAGCTGGACGCTGTCATGCCGAGAGCCATATGAAAAGGGAACGGCGACGCTGACCATTTAAGTCGGGATGCAATATGTTCACGAGCATGAAACGTCCTGCCAGTTATATGTGTCGCTATGTGTGGTGTTGCCCCCTTCCCCCCCATATGAGAAGTATGCACACATTAAAGTAGCCAGTACTGTGTAATATTGCTGCCCGATGATGTGATCTCCAGTTCTCTGTGCTCCATTCTGGGGGGAAAGACCCCGACTACATGGTTTCATTTATGCTTTTTTGAGGTCTGATCTCTGTTTCTTTTGTTTGTTTAAATTAAGTACTATATATAAAATATATTTCGCTGTCTGTGGTTGCTGTGCCCAATTTATAGTCTGGCAGAATTTTAATCTCTTAACTGAAAACCCGTCAGCCTTTCGTAAGTAGTCTCTCCTGTTTTCCTGAAGTAGCTGGCCTGGACAGTCATGCCTGTTCCTAGTTACCACCAAGCACTGCGGCTCTCTGAAGTGTGAGGTTCCCCCCCCCCCTGGAGGGGTACAACTGCGGGGTGCTGAGTCAGGTGAACCCCCCCCCAAGCTGGGCCAGAACCCCTGGGTAACACCATTGAAAGACCTGGCTGGTCTCGACATCAAAGCCACCCTCCCCTGCAAAATATCTGGGCGACAGGGCAAGTGCCGGCCATTGAATTGAGGGACAATTGTGTGTTTTTTTTTATTTGTGTATTCTTTTAAAGCCCCCCGGTCTGTGGTTTTATGGGGGAGTGAGGGGTTACAGGAATAATATAAAACAAATGACATAATTAAATGGAGGTCCTCTGGCTTTTGGGAGCAGAGGAATCCATTGTGTGTGTCACAATAGAAACCAACTGGACCAAGGTAGCTTACATCATTGTTTCAGTTGGGGACGAACGCTGTCAAAATACAGTCAGATCTTAGGACTGTTTAATGGGCCATTCCTGAAATCCTGGGTTCAAATGTTCTGGTCTTGAAGCATTGGGGGTGGTCTGATGCTCTGAGGGGCTGTTATGTAGACCGACAGAATGTGAAGGAATGTTCCAGACTCTTCATGCAAAGCAAGCTGAATCAAAGCCATATCTCCAATAGGACCAACGTCAGGAGTATCCTCTCCGCTGTTTTGGGTCTTATTTCCGTAATTTCATTAAGAAAAAAATAAAATATGAAACATCAAAATGGCTGTTAGATGTTATTTTTCTTTTTGATGAGCTGGTGTCCTTGAACACTGGTTTGCTGTTTTGTGCAGAAGAGATTGATTCTGCTGAACAGAGCCCCCCCCCCCCCAGCTCGTTTCTGAGGGGCAGGACTGCCAGCTCCATCAACACCCCCCCTGTGTGGTGATATCCTGAGACACCCACCTGATAGATCTGAAATCTGGCGGGGGAATTCAGCGATGCTGAATTTGGACGTCTTAAAATGTAGTGTGTTTCACACGCGTGTCATTGGTACACCGCGCTGGGTTAGCATGTTTGTACCTCTGATTGATTTCTAGCATATGTCTAGGATGGGAATTGTCTGAAAAGGTAGAGAATGATTTAACTTTTATTTTTCCCGAAAATGTTTAGTATACATTTTAGGTAACCTTCCGAAAGCGATGCCTCTGTAAATGTTTGATAGGTGTCAGATGTGCAGTTATTTATTCCGGTAAATGAGAGTGGAGGTGGTTTTCCGCAGAGATGGATTATGGGATAAACCGGGTGTTCTGTATTGATGGAATGTGGGATAAGCGTCACACTTTATGGTGCAACGAAACCCTCGGAATTTGGACGCGCTTCGATGCCGTAGGCTGATTAGCGAGACCCCATGCTGTTCCTCTTTAGGAGATTTTCCCACTGCAGAACACCTTCACTCTACACTACAAAATCAAGTTCATGGACAGATGTTTATGGTTTTTTGTCTTTTTTTTTTTTTTTTTAAATCAGGTTCACGAATACAGATGTTAACGATTACATGCCACCTTACAGAATCTGTGTCGCCATGCGCGGGAGCTGTCGGGGTCAGAGGTCACCGCCAACTCGAAGGTTTCGAGTGCAGGGTTGCTAAGTCCCAAGGGAAGGTAACATCAGTGCTGAATTTCTCAATGTCATTACACAAGAGTGAAGCTACGCAAAACTCAGCAATGCCATGAATGTTTAAAGGAATTAATAGGCCGTATTCCTTTTTTTTTTTTTGCAGGCTTCTAGGGACTGTAGGCTGACTCAGGTGAAGTTATTTTGTCATGTTGAGTAATGCGCAGCCGTTATGTTAGGAAATGGCTCACGCTTGCATTACGGTATGAACTACAGTAACAGATGGACAAGCTGAAGAGAATTCCAGCCACTGGACCAGTACTCACTGTAAAACACTTATATTTTTTGAGAAAGATCATATGTTTGAAAGGAGTCTGGTATTTTTTTTTTTTACAGACTCTACAAGTCCTGTTCTATAAACATTAACGACTTTCGTATTTCTCTGACCTTGGACTGGTCTTCAAATGCTTTCCTCTGTCTACTGATGCACACCAGCAGACTGCTTCCTTTTGAGTACATCAATACTGTTTAGTGCCTCTCTTGTTTTGCTATAGTGAGCACTGGGTTTCCAAGGCAACTGAAAATATTGACCTTTAACTGCAAAAGTCTATGTCCCTTTGTCACCTTTGAGGATTATTATTGGGCCATAATTTGTTCCATTTGACAAAGAAGAGCATATTTTGCTTAAGTCCGTAACCGCAGAGGTGTGAAAGGTCCTGTACGTGGGGGTTCCTGAGGGTTGTTGCCGCGTGTCCATACCTGTGATCGGTATTTTACTGCCTTGCACCTAAATGACAGCATTCAGAGGAGGCTGCAAGGTCAAACCTGCAGCCATGTTGGAATTTGGTCATATAGCACAAGTGCGGCTTGTGAAACGTGTCCCAGCTAAAAATACAAACATGCCCCCTTCTTTATAAGGGAAACAGCTGTCCAGTCCTTAGCCCCCCTTGCTGTACTGGGAACACCAGGCCAGTAACGTCGTGTCCGGATGGCATCCCAGGAAACTCTTCCCGCGCACATTTCCTATTTGCGCATATCGCGGAGGAACGACGAGGGAAGTGCGTCTTTTCTAGAAACGTCTGACGGACACGGCAGTGCACCTGCTATGGCAGTCAGCCTTGGCACCGCCGTGACTGACGGCTGGATTGCTGGTGGCGTGACCTTTTCGTGTCTCTTCATGCCTCGTGCTGGCTGGCTGTGCATCTTTCTCTGCCGGCTGCTGCCACTGATAGCATTAGCTTGCTAGCTTCACCTGCTATTATCGGGCTGCTAACTGCTAATGGCTAACGGTGCTGTGAGATTTTTTTTTATTATTTTAATGCTCTGAGCATGGAATTTTTTAGGTCTGCATTTTTAAATACTTGGAATAAGGGCAGTTGGTTGTTTTGCTGCTGTTGTTTCACCTGATCACCTGTCACAGCGCAGTTTTACACTGTATCCCAAAGGTTTCGAAAACCGTTAAACCGATAAAGTTGAACAAGTTGTAATAATAAAATCAGTACTTGGGTATGTGTGTGGGCTCTCAGAATGGCACATCGGCAATCCCAGAGGGCGACATAATGCTAGAAGGCCCATTGCAGCTGTGTTCATGGGATTCAATCTCATAAACTTTAGCAGGCCGGATATTTTAAATTAATTTTGGACTGTTTTTAAGTGTGACAACTACATTTTGTTTTAGCCACACCAAAGAGTCTGGGGCATGCCTGGCCGGTGGAGTGCAGACTCACACACACCTTATGGGAAACTGGGCTGCCCTCAAACCCGAGGTCACAGGTCTTTGGGAAATTCAATGGCAGGAAGAGTGTTAGATAGAGAATAATGGGCCTTCTGAGGTAATATATGGTGTGAACTGCAGTGATGCCGTGAAAGACTATCTCAGAATCTGGAGGCTGGGCACATTACCCCCTTTCCTTCCTGTCCAGGGGGATGTCGGTCCTTCTCTAAGAAGCTGTTGTGGTAATTAAGACTTTTGTTGAAGTCAAACTGTATCCAGGAGACAAACTAACAGTTTCTGGGCACGCCCTACACCGCCAGCCAAGATGCAGAATGGTGAACCGGGACTGGAACCGTGTCACCCAACGCTCTGAAGTTCATTGTGCTCACAGTCACATTCGCAGCCAGTCACTGCTGCTTAACAGATTCCTCTTGCGCAGGTGACAGGTGACCTCAGATCTGATTAGGATGGGATTCACAAGTCTTTCCGTTTTGTTTTCAAGGGGACATGCTTGGGCTGTGATGATACCTGCAGATAACGTGACTTTCCTAACCCCGTCCGAATCACTGCCGGGAATTTTACACTTAACTGCTGCCACACTCCTAGGGCTGTTCAGAGCCTTGCAGTTATTATCCAGGTGGAGCTACGTCGTGATGATAAATCTTAAACATGGGCCAGAGTGCTGAATCCTGAACATACAGAGGTGTCCGGATCACCAGGACGACTCCTACATAATAAACATAATAAACATGGAAGAGGTGTATCAATTTCCTTCCTCTTCCTGGTGTGCATGTATGATGTATGTGTGTGTGTCTGTGTGTCTCTGTCTGTCTGCACACACACTCCTCTTGGTAACTCTGGCTCTTCCGCATAATGTGGAAAATGTGAAACAGGTAACTCTAAATTCAGCTTAGTCGCATGAAAAACGACCGGTGGTTCGCATTACGGCTGCGAGCCGCATGCCAGCAGCAGGCAGGAATGCATCCTGCAGAGAATCCAGCCGCCATACAGTAAGTCAATCGCAGGCTAAATGCGGCTAATTCCCCCAGACCCGCGTTTGTGTGTTTGAAATTTTACATCGATGCAGTTTTCTTCTCTGTAGTGAAAGTTTTTCACGTATTGGACACGTGTCAAGTTTTAAGAACTGCTTGTGGTCCCCATGGTGATGCATCGTTACGCCTAGTCCATAGGAATTGCAAATTGGGGGGGGTGGTGGTGTTTAGATCATGTATCTTTTGGGGGGGGGATGGTGTTTAGATCATGTATCTTTGGGGCAGATGGTTATATAACAATAAAACGTCAATGCGAGACCTGTGGAAGCCATTTGCCCAGATTACTGAGGTTCGGTAATTCATCGAATTGTCAAAATCGTCTCAGTGTGGAGGAAGGTGTGTCTGACTGGAGGAGAACGGACGGCTTTTTCCACATCAGCACTGGTCCGGTGACTGGTTCTTAATGCCAGAACAGCGGTAGTGTGGGCGGAACCCTTGGCCGGAGACATTAAAATGAACTGCTCTAGGTAGCAGCTAATGTTTACGGCTCTGAGGGGGCGGGAGCGGGGGAGGGGGGGGCACCCAGAGTGGGCTGTTCTGGGCTCCAGGGGCAGCCTTTGATTTCTGGACAGATGGAAGTTATCAGCTCGGCCTGGAAAGTGAGGGCCACAGTTCAGCCCTGAAGACGTATGATGCCCTAGACCCCCAAATACCTCTGAATTGTTGAACAGGGGGAGGGGGTACCAAGTAGGGTTTTTTTTTCTTTTTTTCCCAGAATGCCCCAGTACTGCAAAACACTCTGACCCTCTAAAGCACTTTCACATTGCAGAGGCTGTGAAATATTCCGAGTTTGACAAATGTGGCATGAGGCAAACATTGTGAAAGTTTCAGAGCAGATCTGGAGGCCTTTGTGGCGTGACAGAGAAGAGAAGGATTAACCATGACTGTTAGTCCTGTTCGGGTCCTGGCGCATAGAGTATGACATGGAGCCCACCCCAGATGGGATGGTGCCTGATGCAGGTCACATGATCATGTTTCTCGAACCAGTCATCGGGGACCCCCCAGACTGCCCACGTGATTGCTTTCTCCCGATTCCCTGTGAACTGGGAGGGTCCCGACGACTAGTTTGAGAAACCCTGGTTTAAAGAGAGTTGTCAGTCCACCTGAACCACATGTGTTTGGTTTATGACCGGAGGCCAGGTTAATGGCACCTACTGCTGGCTGGACTCCTCCTTCCTTGAATGAGACACAGGGCACGTTGCTGCTTTCTTCTCTTCTGACTTCCTGTCTTCTTAGAGCCACCGCCCCACTGTGGCAGTGGGGTTAGGGTTGATCCCCTTGGGCCCTCCGCCATAGTTCTGTGCCATCCCACGGCACTGGGATCTAGCCTGGCTTTCTGGATAATCCCCGTTCCTCCTACATCTGAGCTGCCTCTCAGGCAGGTTATGATACTCAGGTGAAACAGGGTGGGGGCTGGGCAATACTGGGAGAATAAAGCAAGAGAGACAAGTGCAGCGGTGGGGGGGGGGTGAGGAATATCCAGCTCAAGGGCGATTCTGCATCCCCTGGACGCACACGTCTCACCGTCTCTGATGCTCGTCAGTGCCATGCCATCCCGTTTCTCACCTCACACGGTGTGCTGGAGAACACGTGTGGATTATTCTGATAGGAATCGCGGGGGCTCCTTACATTTCCATCAGAGGGAACTGGGTGCTGTCATTGGCTAATAAGGCACAGTGCCACATTATGCAGAAACATGCAAACTTTGGTACATAAACTCGCAGCGAGGAAAAGGTCAGCTTCCCCCGAAACACACACCATCACACCATTGTTTTATTACATAGATATTTTAAAGGTATGAGTTTCTAGCCTTGCATTTGGAAATGTTCCCCTATAAAAAAAAAAAAAGAAATGTTTTTCTGCTGTGGTCCTTATGCTATTATGGCTGTTTGTTTAGGTTGCATATGTGAGACACTCTGTCTCCTTGTTGGCTGACCGCTCCCTCAAAAACAAACCCGTCGCGAAGTAGAATAGCATCTCATTTTAATATCAGTACAATGTCGGGCAGTCATGGGTCTCCCCGGGTTGTGTAAGGTCATGGACCTAACACCCACGTGGGTGGGGTGTTGCAGTGAGCTGGCGATCCTCACTGAGGCTGTGAAGACTGGGTTCTGGAGGGGCACCCTTCCGAGGTCAGAAAACGATCAAGCCCATTTACGGGAATGTATGCTGTGGGAAGCCCCCGCGTTTAATCATTTTAAAATGATCCACGAGGCACTGGAAACCTGAGGGAGATTTAATTCAAACGTGAGCTGTGAAGCCCTCTGAGGATGAATATATGCTGCGTATATTTATCATTTGTAAGGAAAGTTCACCAGGTTAATTTATTCCCCTATAAATATGAAAATATTCTCTCTCTGTGACAGGCGGTTTGGTATCAGCTGAAGATCAGTAGAAATATGAAGTTAAATAAATGAGGTCCTGAAAAAAGCCTGTAAATTTTTTGCAAGATATCTGTAATTTTGCAGTGTAAATAAGATTAAGACTGTTGACTTCGGTCCAATGAAAACAGAACCAGAGGGAACCGGAGGCCATGGAATATGGCGGAAAAAGGACTGAAACCACACTGGAGTGAGGAAACCCAAATCGCTCGCCGTTTACTTTGGTCCCGCGCGAGGTCACGTGTGACGGCGCTGGATTCAGGCCGAGCCTGACCTCTGCGGCTTCCAGCGGCCGCTGTTTTTATTTTCTCTGTAATTCGATTAGTATTTTGGACCACCAAGGCTTGCCGTGGAAATTCCTGAGGGGAGATAACTCGACCTGGAGCACAAACATCCTTCACAGATGAGAGCGATGGCTGAAGCTGGGTCTGTTGCTGGAAGCTGAGATGTAGTTTTACTTTTGCCTTAAGAGCAGACTGCTAATTTCTTGGGTCAGAAACAATACCTTTAAAATGAAATACAAAAACCACTCCAGTCTTTAGGGCACATTTATGAATCACCTGTGACCCTTGTAGGCTGGTTCTAGTCTTGAGTTCGTACCACAGACCTGACGGGACCTGATGTGGCGCAATACTTACATGTAACACTGGGCTGTGATTGCAAGACTGCATCCGATGCTGGGCGTGTGCCCCCCGTTTACTAGAGAGGGCCCCCCATTTCAGAAATAGCTAATGACGCCAGCACTAATCACAGTCCCAGATGGGTGGGTCTCGCTTCACACAAACCGAGGATCCTGAGCCACCGAAATGCGCAGTGTAGCTGGACGTGCGGCGGGGAGTGTGCCCGGCCCATCAGCAGCAAGTACAGAGTGACCTCGTTAGCGCAGGAAATGCGACTTCCTGGCGGGTTATTAACAGCCTGGCCCTCAGCGTCGCCCTGACTGCAGAGGACAAGCTGCACTATTAAAATGCGACTCGGATGCGATGTTGGCATTGTCTCACGGCAGGGGGGCGAGGTAACAGCGTGCCCCCCCCCCCACCCCTGGCAGCCTCGCCCCCGTCATTTATTTACCCTCATTACAGGTAAATGTTGAGACCCATTTCAATGGCGAGCGAAAAGCAGTCTTCCTCCTGCCAAAGTCCACATCCTTCGTTTCTTGCCCACTGATTAATTTGTCATTAACACTTAATGGCTTCCTTTCTCAGCGCCTAAACAAACACAGAGCAGAGAGGGGAGTGGAGGGGCGGGGCGGGGCCGCTCCTACGGGCCCCCACCCCGAGCCCTGGGCCCCCTCAGTCCAGCGCCACCCCGAGTCACTCTAAAAATAAGCTGTCCCGGCTGTGCACGTTCTCACTGCTTTTGAAGATATGGTCGCATCAATTGATTTAAAACCGCATTACTCCCTCTCCCAATCTGTCTGGGGGGGTCTTGTTTAATGCTTCTTGATTATCTCATAAGGTCAGCAACCAGCAGCATGTTGTGTTTCTGTGTGATGTCCTGCCATGCCAGCCCCTGCCCTGACCTCACCCCCCCCCCCCCCCCCCCCCCCCCCCCCCCGCACCCCCCCCCCCCCCCCCCCCCCCCCCTCCCCCCTCCTCCCCCGGCCCCACGCTCCCG
>JABJVO010000050.1:10426308-10438908 GCA_026770805.1 Boulengeromyrus knoepffleri
TATTCCACCTACAGCGGCGAAGGCCCGAAGCACAACCAGCTGGCGCCGCACACCACCCCCCCCCACGGGAGTCTTGTATTCGTTGTGCGGGGGGGCGGGCGGGGCCTTCTTATAGGGGGAGAGGGCAGGCTGACCTCCATAAGACCCGCCCCCTGGGTCTAGGATCCACAGAAAACAAAAGCAGGCTGCGTAATGCCGTCGAGGTAGAAGAGCGGTGTGGAAACACTGACATTACATGGGGGACAGTGGGGGTTTGGGGGGGGTGACATTACCACAGCCTGGGCGTCCGGCAGCCCGTGATACCCCCCCCAAACGGGCAGCATTACTCTCACGTCAGTCTGCCTCAAGCACAAAGCACGGAATGGGCAGAGTCTCCGAGGGGATTCTACTTGGCTGGATGAGCGGGGGCGTAAATTCCCAGGGAGCGTAAAACACCGTGAGTCCTTACAGATAAAGGTGAGGGCTGAGCTGCCCATTAAACTAACGACAATAATCAAATTCGCACGGTGGCGAAGGTATGGTAGCTCACCCAGGAGCAACGTAAAAGGATACGACACGAAAACACAGCGCAGAGCTCCCGTAACCCCAAGCAGACGACTCCAGCCTGATGTGGTTTCACGGTGGGGGATTGTTTGATTTCAGGTTAGGGTACGGCCTTGCAGGCTGCAGTTGTACTGGAACACAGTCTAATCCGTGCCAATGCGGAAACCCTCACGCCACTCCGAATGTGTGCACGCTCAGGCTCCAGCAGACTGCTGCGCTACACACTGATGCGTCGGATGCGCCACTCTCAAGGCCCGGGGCCATCGCTGATGGAAAGCCGGCCGATAAGCGGCAACACGAGGGCGCAAATGCAGGGGGCTGCGCTGGGCTGAGGTCGCCGCAAAAGGAGAGTGCCGGCCAATCAGAGAGCTGCTAATCAGACCATTAGGCATCCAGCCAATCAGGGAAGGGTCATTTATTTAAACATAGGGTCGAATGGTGGTGCTAAGCTCTGGAGTGTATCACAGATTTAGGGGTGTTTTATGTACCTACTTACTGCAGATAATGTGAAAAACAGCAGGATAATTAAGATTGCTGTCTGGCACAGTGCTTTGTTTTGATGCCAGAAAGGCCCAGTGAGTTAAATCACTTAATAACTCCTTAACTGTCCAAGCCTGAGCATTTTTTGTTTTTTTAATAGGAGCAGTTTAAAGGTCAGATGAGAACATCTTCTAAAATAACAAATCTGTCATTGACAAACGCCTATGACACATTCTGGTTTCTGATTGGCCCAGATGGTGGTCACATGACAGTCTTGGTTACCTGCAGGTGGCTGGGTGGAAGCGGCGCCCACGCAGGAAGCAGCGGTTTGGTGACTCGGTGCATTCGCAGGCGCATTTGGCGGCGTTCAGGGGCTGGTGCCTGGGGCACGTCTTGGCGCACACACACTGGCACGCGTCCCTGCTGAAGACGTGCCCGGGCTTGCAGGGGGCGGCGGGCACCTTGCATACACACTGGCACGTGCGTGGGTCGGGCACACGGCCCGGGCCGCACGCCGCCTGGGCCTGCCTGCTGCACACGCACTCGCACGTCTCCTCGTCCAGCTCCCTGTCCGGTCCGCACGGGTCGTCACTGAGGGGTTCTGCTGTGGAGGAATCAGCTTCTTATTCCACACTCAGCATATGGTCTCCATTAAGATAAGGAAGACACCGCATTCATTCTCAAATTCTTTTCTTGTCATCTGCATTTAATTTGCCCTGAGTGTACTGTACGCGCTCCAGCGTGTGCATGCGTGCGTGTGTTTTTCCATGGGGGGTGGACATGTCATTTAGATTAGCTGTGTGTTTGCACGCTCGCCGCGGCGATCCACCCCAAACGACGCCCTCTGGAATGCCTCGCGTCCACGGTTCCCGCGGTTTTTGCCCCCAGAACACGCTGGGCTCCACGCTGTTGTTTGACAGTCTAATAAACGTTTTGAAACAGAACATTCCTATTGAAAATTCCTCGTGATAACCCCCCCCCCCCCCACATGGTGCAAACAGATGTTTCTCTTTGCATGCTGGCAAATCACTCTGCTCCACGGCTAATTCTATTACCCTGTTTCTATGCGACTGTAAAATAGCTCAGGGTTGTGCCTGTTAGAGAAAGCAGCCCTCCCCCCTCGCCACGTCATCACAATGTTTTCGCTCCCCAACGATGGCATGCCGATTACGGCGCTTGTTTTTCCTCGACGAAGGACGGCTGTAGCCCAGATGAAAGAGAGCGATGGAAAAAATTGGTGTTATGGCAGGATTAACTTTTTAATTTACTATGATCTGCCAGCTGTGACACATTGTCACTTACAACAATACAGCTGTAACTGGTCATTACTGGGACAAAACTCATGTAATAAAAACAAAATACGTCTCAAAATACTCAAAATTTCAGTTGTCGTTGTTATGACAATGACATTTGGTTCTTCATTCCTTGGAAGCGCTCCTAAGCCATCTATCTGGCACAAGCAGGCCAAGCCATTTCTGAACGCATCCCAGAAGAGCCCAAGTCCCTGCTGTGTAAGAACTCGCACCCCTTACGTCATGCGTTCAAAGGGCTCACGTTCATCCCAGCCTACTTTTCGACTACCGAGTGCCCCACCTC
This sequence comes from Boulengeromyrus knoepffleri, assembly GCA_026770805.1. NCBI lineage: Eukaryota > Metazoa > Chordata > Actinopteri > Osteoglossiformes > Mormyridae > Boulengeromyrus > Boulengeromyrus knoepffleri. The sequence continues at coordinate 10,428,928 of JABJVO010000050.1, forward strand.
GTCCTAACCCGTGCATCATCTCAGCGGGGAATCAAAACCGTATGCGGGATTTCCTGAAGGCTCCAGCTACAGATGGACATGGCCCTCTCTGATGCAGACTGCATCACCTGCAGCATTCCTGGCATGCACGGGCACTGACATAAGGCACATGATCCTGCGACAGCCTCATGCCCTCTCATTCTGGCCCAATACAGCCTGGAGATATTTTTAAGACTTTGTTTTTTACGTCTTGTTTTTACGATTTATCTTATCCCTAAACTATGATAACAATAAGAACAAAGATTAAAGTGCTCCTGCCGCATGGTCACAGGGTTAACATCTCTTCCTGGATCAAATGTCGGTACCAGCACCACGTACCAGGGCCTGATGAGAAGGTGTCGTCAGGCTGAAGTACACATCTGCAGAGGACGTCGTCCCAGCCTTGGTTCCTCGGACATGTCTTGTTTGCCACACTGCACCTGGCAAGAGCACAGGTTGTCCATTTAGAGAAAGCCGGGTCATTGCAGGTGACGAATGGATGTTTTTGATGGATCTTTCAAGCGTAGCTGGACTTCTTTGATCCATTCTGAAATACTGACATGCCCTCCAGAGAAAGGTGCATGTTAACAGTGCAGTTTCAGTTCCAGCCACTCTGGCGGCTTGCTGTGGGTCGTGGCTCTGGATCCATATGGCTCTCAGGTCCATCACCTGGCTCAACACATCCCCTACTCACCTACACGTGTCTTAAAAACACTTGCAACCACATCAGCTCCCCCCGACCACCGAGGCCCACCCCCTCTGACAACACAGGGGTCATGATACATAACCACTCTCCATACTGCACATCGCGCCGCACGCTATTGCTGGTCCCGCCTCCTGCTGAGTCACATGTCGTCAGCATGGTACATAACCACAGCTGCATGCTGGACCACCCGCCATCGCCGGCCACGCTTTCAGCCAAGTCACATGTCATCAGTATGTCACTTTTCCCACAGAAAATCCGAGTAGCCTGAGCTGACGGGTGTAAAACGACACAGAGCATCTAGAGGGGCGATGATATGACGGCATGGGCGTGTTCTCATCATCATGGCAGCCCAGGACCGTTTGTCTTCAATGAAGCAGCCCCCCGCTCACCCGAGACATGGCATTCCACCCACCGGGGAATATCACCCCACACTTTATAAGTGGTCCTTGAAGCACCTCAACCTCTAATATTACTAATCCAAAACATGCTAAAGCAATGTTCACCTAGCTAAGTGCCAGGAGTATTACAGTTGCGAAAGTCTATACTGCAAGTTTACCGTAACTGTATACTGTAAGCTTACCGTACCTCTCAGCTCCCACAGAGTAATTTTCTTCAATGAAAACCTAATGCAGATCCCCAGAAACGCTGAAAACCAGATCCACCGTTGATCACCGTGACTCGTGATAAGAGCATGTCCTAAATTAATCACTCTGTGTACTCCCCTGGATGTTTCGCAAATGGGGGCTAAAAGGTTGAAATGTGAGTTCCTAGACAGATACTGACACCATGTTTAGAAAGGGAAAAAGGCCCAGACTGAACAAATTTACCTTCGAGTCCCAGGCCAGCACAGTCAAACCGTGTTGACTGCGGCCCAGCCCACATTTAGCGCACCTGTGATCCAAGAAAATGCGTCCAAATTCCACAGTGCAGGATGTGTCCCTTGGTAGATGCCGTTCTATAAACTGATCTACAGGAAATCTGCAGCCAGAGATGAACGGTCAGATGTAAGGTATGCTACATAAAGTAAAGAACCAGAAGAGGTGCTTGCATCTCTCTTGGAAGTAAAGCAACATGTCTGGCTGTCCTCTTGCTGTGATTTATATAGGCCCTGTTCCATTCAGACCCGTCTGTGCAGGCAATGGCCACTGATCACCTCAGAAAGCCGCGCTGTAATCCAAAACCCCACAGTTGGGACATGTGAGATTGGCACTATGGTCTCTGATAACAATAAATGACAAGCTGAGATGGACTACAGATGTAAACTAGCGATTGTGCTATAATCTGGCTCATTTACAATCATTACTTGATTATTTCATTGTAGTGTTTGTTCATTAATGTGCATTGTCCCAAATAAATAAATAAATAAATAAAATTTGTCACTCCACACACAAAAAATTAATGATGTTCAAGGCATCGTTCCTCTCACCCTATCTTTCCTCTGACCATTTCCCTTAGCAATCTGATACCATAAGTACCAAAGTAAGTGAGGCTTCTGTATGGGTCAAAGTTGGCCAAAATGAAGTAGGTATCATGGGACAATCCGGACCAAAGAGAGGCTTCGGTATGGGTCAAAGTGGGCCGAGATGAAGGGACTAGACCTCATGGTACAAACCGAGCCAAAATGAGGCTTCGGTACGGGTCAATGTGGGCCGAGATGAAGGGACTAGACATCATGGTACAAACCGAGCCAGAGCGAGGCCTCAGTATGGGTCAAAGTGGGCCGAGATGTGGTGGAAAAACACTAAGGACCAAACTGAGAGAACAAAGTCAAAGTGGGGAAACATGGTGGGTCAAACCTGATCGTCAATTTATTTGTCTATCAATGGGGTTCTGGGATGTTATTATCCCCACAAAAATGATGAAAGAGATTGTCTACATTTTTATGAAACACAGAACATGTGTCTTGTAATCCTATCAGCAATACTTTCTCGTATCATTGGTTATTTGTTTGACGTTCATGACCATGATATCTGGACGATGGATCGGCAGATGGCACTCTGACAGTTCGATGTGGTTCTAATTACCAAGCACTTAGCAGCTCAGACAGACAGCACATTACTGCTCGGTCATGGGCACATGGGAGACATTAACCGTGGGCTACCCATAGCTACCACAGGCACCTGCACGTCGGCTAACACGTAACAGCTGTTAAACTTACAAAATGAAACACACTTTTAATTCTGGTTATAATTGTCAAGATCACACGTCAGTTTAGACTCTAGAAAACAGGCCACTCTTTCCACCATTTTCCTCTGTCGGTATGACGTAAAGGCTGGCGCTGTTTTGATGCTGAAATTCTTGAGCATATCCTGGGGTAAATGCGACAGCAAATATTATTGAAGGTTCAGTTTATAAAGCTGCAGATATTCCTCCCAGTGAAATCACCACTCAAAACATTTCTAACCATCCAACTAACTTCTAGCCACTTATCCTGGTGAAACTCACCGGGGATTGGGAGCCTATTAAAGGTCACATGGAGCAGAAGCCTGAGGTACACCCTACACAGGATTTCTTAAAATACTCCCCATTAATGGCCACTGATCTTACTTTACTTCTGGGAGCCCTTCAATCTGGCAGCACTAAGTAGCCTTTTTGGGCCACAGAGCTCCCTTTCAGCCTGACAAACTTGCCTCGCACAGGAAAAGATGCAGAGGTTCCCAAGATTCATGGCCAAGGTAACCATGGAGGACGGGAAGACAGCCCTGAACAGTAACTAAGTGTCCTTTGTATTAGCTATGAGTATCTTTCGGATCATCCTATATAATACCCCTAATCTCACCTGAAGCCCGATCTACCCGCCCATTCCCCCAGTGTGGCAGCTGCCCAGCCCCTCGATGGCACATATACCTACCCTGAGGGGGTAAAGACTCATGGTTTGAGGGATGCGTGTGCTTCTACTAAACCAGGCAGGTCCACCACAGTTGTCACTGACATCACAACTCCCTGTAGTTTTAGTATTTCCAAATCCTTGTGATGAGGGACCTTATTTGGGGGATTGGTAACTGGCGGTCAAGCTGGGGGGGACACAATGCCTCTCCAGACAGCCACATCTCAGCTTCTCTGGGGAACCTAATTCTGGGCAGATCTAGCAGAGACCTCTAGCAGTGGTCAGCGCTTAATCAATGCTGTAGGAAAGGCAAATCTTGGCTGCTACATTCTTCCAAAATTGTAGCATCACATACTACTTTTTACTGTTGTGGATATTTAAGTCTGAAATATATGACCCATACCCACACATTAATTTGGAGCACAGCCATATACCCTAATGTCTGTAGTATCTACCCCCCTAATCTATTCAACCACAAAGTAATGAAAATGGATAAACGGATAGCAGAAGTCATATTAGTGATAATTATTATTAATGTGATTACAGAAAGAATGTGTACTGTGATTCTGTGAAGGTTTCAGCTCCAAATTTTTCACGGTCCCTTTGGGAGGCATTGGCTTGTCTCCGTGTTGATATATGTACTGTTCACTTTACACCCCCTTTATGTTTCTCTCCCCAAAAATGTGCTCATATAACCCCCCCCTCCCCCCCACTGAGGCACAACTTGCCCCTCTGGGGGGGACCACAGACCTCACGTTCAGGGCCACGACACAATGGGTTACTGAACCCATCAGTCGCGGTGCCGTCGCAGACGTCCTCGGGGAGCGGTTTATTCTGGGCCTAGCCCGCAGAAACCCGACCCCGAGGCACTGGGGGGCCTCGCAACGTAACAAATTTCCCCAAACAAAAATGCCAAAAAAAAAGAGGGAAAAAAGCAGATGTGAACCGCAGCCATACTGCGAAAGCTGCCTGGTTCCGACAGGAAATGACTTCCAGTGCGACAGTAATCGCTTTAACTTTGGCAAATCCTGTTGTGCACATCGCACACGAGCAACTGCTTAATCCTTGATTACTTCAATGGCTTTGTTTGATCAGCCTGGCATCCTGGTGGCTAGAGGGTACCCCGCGTGTCAGGACGCATCTCCCTGTAAGTGCTCTGACAAACTCCAAGCCCATCGCACGCGCCGCGATCACACTCTCGAGGCTTCTTCTGTGAGCAGATAACTCATATGACTCATTCCTGCCTTTTCCTTTTCTACAGCTTATTCTGCTTGCTTTTCTGTCTGCTCTGACGGCAGTCCTTCTTCTCCAATAGGTGTGTTTTGGATGCCTTGCCAACTACGCATCCCGCAAGCTCTGTCTATCTAAACAGTAAACACGCTCATGACTCAGTCAGGAAAAAAATAACCCAGAACTGCCATAAGGTCTGTGGGGCTGGACTGTAAAACTCCAGAGGCTCTACAGACTGTGTTAAATTCCTTAAGGAAAAACTGAAGACGACCGTAAACATTTTTTTTTCCACACACAGAACAACAATGTGACGAAAACGAGCCGTACTTGGACGCCCACAAAGATTCGATTCCGTTTCGAGACTTTCCCAAAAACCTCATGCAGAATATCATAAGGTTTCCTTCCAAGAAGTACAGTAAAGTTCATTAAGTTCTCACATGCACTCCCTAGAATGGAAAGTTCATCAAAATCTATACGGGAAGTTCCTCAACAACCATATCCTACAACAACACATTGACAGGAAGCACTCGGAAGAACAACAATGAGCTTCCGCAGTAAATTACCTAATGATGAAACAGTGAGGAAAACCTTGCTGCATCGTACCAGTGTCATGCAGTGAAGCATTTACATCACTGTGAATATGGGGGGAATGTCTCTGTTATTGGTGCAGAATGAGAGATATGTTTTTGAATGGGCACTTACTCTGGAAGAGCCCGTCTTATGATGGAGTGTGCTTGTCTGTAGATGTCCAGCTTGGACAGGCAGCGGCAGAGGGTGTGGTTAGCGAATCCAATGGTGACGGGCTTTGTTCCGTGGGTGATGGGGACGGTGATTTCAAACAGCTGCAGCGGAAGAGAGAGTCAGGAGCAGAAGGAGTCAGGTTTCACCAGGCTGAGAGCGACTGTTAACAACAACCAGGACAATACTAATAAATAACGGTCTCATTTAACTTGAGGCACTGCAGGCTGGATACATCCGAAGATACCATCTGAGAAAGGGAATCTGATAAGGAACAGATAAACAAAGACTGTGTAACTGCTACAGATGACTAAAACTACAGTGCACTCTTAGGAAGTCACAGAGTATATTTTAAAAAGCACAGGAAGTGTGTGACAGGGACCCTGGCCGATTAAGATGTCACACAAACCGTGCCCTGAGTGTCACTTGGCTCAGTGTCTATTTTATAAACTGTCACATTAGCCAGAAGCTTCCGGAACTGGTCTGAGGCTGGGGGCCGCTCGCGGATACATGGGGAGTTGATAAGGAGATGTTCCATTTGAGGCCAGACCACAGAGGCTTGCTGTTTGAGGTAATGTGTTTATTGAGCCACACTGGGCAGGAAGGTCTTGACTCCTTATAAGCAGCTCTATGTTCTACGGCTTCCCTTCCTATTAATGCCATGTCTTCGATGAAGAAGGGGCCTCGAACCCTTTACCCCGCTGATGCTGTGGTCACCTGATAAGCTTGAGAGCCTCCCTTGTCTTTGAAGTCTCCAGGGTCGCCGTGGTAACCTCGCCCTTGTGCTGCTTTGTCTCAAACTAACATCAGGGAAGCCCCGTTCCTTACCACCAGCTCACTCTTCTGAGCACCTCTCTCAGCTATAACCAGCCATGAAATAAACAAGTGCTATTACCCTCCGACTTCTCGCACCACACCACAGAGTGCCAATGACACAAAGACAAGCATGTGTCCCTCCTCTCTATGAAACACTTCCTGTGATTGGCAAGTGGGTGTGTCATTCTATAAGGCCCGCCTTCCTCTCCTGAATAAAAGCACCTGAATGGACGGTACGGGGTTTCACTCAGGTAAATATTGAAGTAAGCGGCCAGGTTTCAAACCAGGACTGTCTGAAATGTGAAGCACGGCAGTATTAAGTTGCACCAGGGCAATAAGAACAAGTTACAACACTACTAAGATCTAGCCAAAGATAGCCCCCACTTTGGGGGGGGGGGCACTCACATGCAATCTCGAAGGTGCAACTGGAGCACTACTGCAGCCTTCCCAGAAGGATCAGGCAGAGAAAGTGATCTGTCGACTCCTAACCCATTACCCCCACAGTGGGGACACCCCCCCCTGCTCCCCATCTATCTACACCCCCACATCACAAACGCTTTCCTGGAAGCTTAAGACCATCTTGACAGGGAGTCTGGGAGGCCTGATGACAGCTTGAGCTTAGCAGGACATATCTCTCTATAAGAAAAACAGACATTAAATGCCAGAGGAGGAGACTAAAGCAGTGGTCAGCATGGGAGAGCCATCTAACCCAAGCTTATTAAGCAACGGTGACCAAACCACCGGCAGTTAACTGGTGACAGCATTTAGCTGCTGAAAATAGTTTATGGTACTGAGGAACTGGTAACATTTCCCAGTTCCCACTGGTTTTATGAATGACTTTGACCTTATTTATATGCTCCCGCTGGGCAGTATATTTCACAGGCACAACATCTCGTTTCATTTTTATGCTGACGATACCCACATTTACCTTCCATTGAGAGCCCGTGAACCACACTCGAATGATGCATTTACTTGCTTGTCTGATAGACATTAAGGCTTGGATGTCTCATTACTTTTTACAATTAAATGATAATAAGACCAAAATGATCCCCTGCGGGTCACCAAATTGCAATATCCCTGTACTTGGGCCAACTTTCTACTTTTATGAAAGATCATGCACTAAATTTAGGTGTAATTTTTTACTGTGATTTCAAATTTGATCAGCAAATTAATTCTGTTGTTACAGCTGCTATACATTGTCTTAGAAATATTTCAAAACTTAAATCATCTTTACCACCTCCAGAAAGTAATTCATGGCCTGATTTTATCCCATATAAATTATTATTATTAACTCTCTGTATTCGGAAATCACTAAGTCATCACTTTCTTACCTACAACTCACTCAGAACGCCCCAGTTGACCAAGACAAAAAACTGGATAGCATAACACCTATACTGACTGTGTTGTACTGGCTCCCAGTCCAGCATAGGATGCAGTTCAAAGTTTATTGTTTGTCTTTAAGGCTCTGAATGGGTCGTGTCCCTCTTGTGTTACCGATTAGCTTGCCTACCATTGTGGGTCCAGACAGCTGAGGTCCTCCGACAAACTTTTACTGTCTGTACCACGAGCCCGGAATAAGAAAAAGGTGACCGAGCTTTTTCTGTGTAACACACCTAATCTCTAGAATTCTCTTCCACTGGAGATTAGGTCCTCTCCTTCAATCTCTCTGTTGCGATTAAAAACCTATTTTTATAGATTGACTTTTAGTTCTGACTGTTGCCAGTTATTATTTTACTATTTTAGTCCTTTTTGGATGTATTTTATTGTGATTATTCATAGGGTTGTCTTATTCTTCTTCTGTTTGTGCTTACTTTGTACAGCACTTTGGAACACTCTAAAGTGTGGTTTAGAAATAAAATTTACATTACATTACATTAAGGACCCCTCCCTTCTCCCCCCTCCCCAAAAAAAACAGTGTCATCAAAGTAGGTTTTCTCCACTTGTCCAAGTGTATATATAAATAATGTAGTTTATTTCAGTAATTCAATAAATTAAATATTTATGGTAAAATAGTCAAACAGAATGAATGTGCAGTTGCAGGTTTATTTTTAGCACTCTCCAGATCTGAGGGCAGGGTTGGCAGCGGCCTGGGGGCGGCACAGTGCGGGCGGCATCCTGGGGGCGGCACGGTGCGGGCGGCGGCTGGCGGCTCACCGTTTTGCTGATGTAGGAGGTGCTGACATTCATGCACTGCAGCTCCTCACTGTTGCAGCAGCCTCCACATCTGTAGACAGACACGCAGGGTGGTTTATAGAAGGTGTTTGTAGACGACCCCAGCTCTTTCCCCACATCTAAACACACTTCGCGTGGCATGCACAGCGTCTTTCTCCACTCTGACTCTATACCTGTTGTCGAGACAGGGAGACGACATGCGTTAGAGTGACCTTCATGTTCATACCGTGCATATGATTTACAGTTATTCCTTTACTGTATCTAAAAATGCTTTTTATGCTGCTCACAATCGTTCAACGCTACTCACTTAAACACCATTGTAAAACTCTGGTGTATCTTACACACTTTTCCCATATTTTTATTTGCACAAAATGACACAAAAACCTCCTCGTTCAACTTAATGCGTCCAACGCGAAAGGGTGACGTACTTTTGAAAACTTCAAAATCGTAGAATGCGGCCGCGAACATGACAGGCTCCCCAGAGCCGCTCCCGGCAGTGCGGCCCCGGCCTGGGGGCCGCTGACCCAGCTTGTACCGGCAGCGCAGTGAGGTCCAGCTGCCTTTGTATACAAGCTGCATGAGCTCGTCCACGCTGGACGCGGCGCGCAGCCGTTGCTCCAGTTCGGGCTGCACTTCCTCCTGTGCGGAAATACAAAAGCATCGTTTAAGGGGCAGCTGGCGACGCCCGCGACTGGAGCGTCATCACAGGTGAAACTGCCGCATTGGTGGCCGATAGCCTAGCAAGGCCAACAAGCACGGGTGCGTAAGCACATCCATTGTCTGCCAAACTTGAGTAAGCTTTAAAAAAATAGTATCTATGAATAAGATCATGCATAGTCAGAGGTGTAGGGACAGGACAGGCTGGGCCGAATACATAGTGCATTACAACAACAAATCTGCTTTATTTGTGTGTCTCTTTTGCACAGTGAAAATAAAGGAATTGTGTTTATTAAATTCTCTTTGTTGATATTATTAATTTAGACTTTATGCTAAAATAATGGTCGTAAATGTTACCATGTTGGGCGGGGTGCGTTGGGGGCCCCCAGTGTCCCTATAATCATCTCTTTTAATAACTGATTTATTACTTTATCTAAATTGATTTCTGAGTTTTGTCCAGACTGCTAGACATTTCACTGTAGAAATTTAGAAATAATTGTGAACTTAAGGTACAGCAGCATTTCCCAGGGATCCCCCTGCCTCCAGCAGTCTCACTTATGCATTTGTTTTTGCATGTTAATAAGAGCTTAGGCTTGATACAGTCACAAGGTTGCAAACATCAGCAATTTAAACACTTAATGTCATGCAGCTGTGTGCAAACGATGTGCTCAGGGTGCGACACACCAGGCTGACGCCATCTTTGAAATGTGGACACCAGTGAATCCAGTTTGACCGAAGAGTGAACAGAACTGAGGTTGGAAACCTTAGCAGACTTTTCTGTGGCCTCCAGTACAACTCTCTCCCCCCCGCCCCGCCC
>JABJVO010000050.1:10441637-10457975 GCA_026770805.1 Boulengeromyrus knoepffleri
GGGCTCTATAAACTCTGTATAGGCCCTTCATGTTGGTCAATTTCTTTTTATTCATATATTTATTGTATTTTATTTAATACATGTAAAATATTCCAGTTGCCGTGCTGCCCGGAAGGGAGTGATAGATTAAGAAAATGAGTGAAGAAAAGGGGTAGGGAGAGAGATTAAAGAGAAGGAATATAGATGATTAAATAATTATAGTAATATGAGATGTGCGTTTGTAAGGTGACACCGGAGCCACCAGTCTCCAAAGCGCACTCGCTAATCGGGGTCGCTGGTCCCTTCTGGTTTCCCACGTGTCCCAGTGTTTTAACTCCCATCAGACTTCTTGTAATTCTTCTGCTTATTTCATTATACTGACAACGAAAAGACGGCTTTAAATAATGACTATGCGAGGTAAATCTGATAAGAAGCGTTTAACGTGGCCAATCATAGGATTACGCCCCTGTTCTGGGTCTTAAGTCGCTTAAGTGAAACTGTGGAGCACTTTTTTTATCACACACCATGACCAAGTGACTGTCTTATTGCAGTTTGCGCTTTTATACAGTGAATTTAGGTTTCTGTGGCTAGTTAGACATTTAAGACCAGGCCAGACTAGTACATTTCAGCAGAACCGCCAGGTGTTGCTTCCAGTGCAACGCATGGCACATGTTGCTTTGGGTATTTTCAGATGTTGTTACAGCATTTCCTTCTGTGCCCCCATCGAGGTGCCGGCAGCAAGAACCTCTCAGGTGTAGCTAAATCTGGCCTGTGTACACTGTGGCGATGGCGGCTTGGCATCAGTTTACGAAAAGCACAGCGAAACGCTGCACACGCCAAGGAAAGGTACTTTGTTTAAATGTTTATCGCCGCAACACGAGCGACGCAAGACAAACAATATTAATAGCAACACACAGGAACATGTTGTTTTTTTCTGCAGTGAAGCAGTATAACGTACAATAATGTAATGCATTGTAGACAAAGCGGGAGGTAATTATACATGTAGAGACACGGTCCATTTCAAGTGGCGATGTACAGACAGCAATAGATAAGGCGGCGATTTCGTGCAATTTAGGTTATGAATGGCAAAGTCGAAGGAGAAACACCTGCCCAGTGCCTGCATGGTGGTCATGTGTGAGCTAAATGCTCACGTACCACATTTTACATGTGAGGTGTGTCAGGAACACAGGACACCTGGGTAAGACGTCAGTGCGTTTGTCTTTAGTGGACATAGGATGTAACCAAGCAGAACGGTTCCGCATTTGTGTTCATGCTGTATGAGAGGAGTTCCAGTTGGCCAGTGTTTTGGTGTAAGATGTCTGAGAGGGGCACTGGTCAGTCAGACCAGGTTTCCATGTACTGTACTTCATCTCGGACAGACGTTCAGGGGAATTCCCTGTCAGTCTGCTGCGAGCATTTCAAAGTACATCACTTTCGCCAGTATGACGGGGATGTCTGTCAGGAAGCGATCCTGTTACCGAAGGGAATGGGTTTTCCAACGTGGGGAATGAATGCTAAACCCATCAGAGCTCGCCGGACGTCAGAGCGGACAGACACGAAAGATTTCATCAACGCTCGACAATCTCGATGCGAGCATAATTCCGTTTATAGGCAGCCAATCAGTAACAGATGTGCATCTTTTTTATGAAATTATATGACTAATGACTTGCCAAAGGATATTCCGCTTTGCGTGGAGAAGGTGAACTTTACCCAGCTGAATTCCCGGTTCTGGTGTCTGGGCTTGGTATTACAGTGTGTTTCTGGAGGCCTTGAGGTGCTTACAGTGAGTGCTGAGGCAATTAAATGGCTGTGGTGCAGTAAACTAGCAGGATTTAGCCTCTTTTCTTGAGTCCACAGGGACATGAGTGACCGTGAGAGGCCGATATATCTCAGACATGGCTCATAACCCAACGTCCTGTTTTGGATCTGAGCAATAGGGTGACTGAAACAATCCTACCATGCAGCACCGAAGGCAGCCAGTATCCACTAGGGTGTGGGGGAGGGAGTGGAGTAAAAAGTTTTTGCGATTTTAATCAGCTCACACGAGAGCAGTTGTTTACTTTAGCTCGGAAACATTACTCTGTTTTGCAGTGTTTCCAGGCAATGGCGCGTCCGTCCACTGAATCACATCTCCTACGTACAGAGTCGACAAGGAAGCCGGCCCGAGACCACGATTAGACACAGACATTATGCGGATTAGTGATTTCTGATTGCTTATAGGTACCCTTTCCTACAGACAAGCTTCCAGAATGTGTGGAATCTCAATAAAAGACACTGAAGATACTCTTGAATGGGTGCATTGATGAAGATTTAGGACAAAGGACTGAAGCTGAAGGTCTCCCTGCATCAATGCTCATTTTCATTACTTAATGAGTGGTGAACTGCGACAAAGTTTCCCCATAAACTGGCAGCATTACACATTTACTGCAAGATGCAATTAAAGATGTGCTGAGATTTACTGAGGAGATAAACACAGATCAGACGTGGATTTGAGCGCCTGGCGGGTCCTGCTGGCCTTTGCGTCCACCTGAGAGGCGGCCGCAGTCCAACACAGTGGACCGCTGACTCCCCCTACTTTCAATCAGGGGAAAAAATGTAAGCGCAGGTGCAACATGTGTAAACTACTGAGCAAGAGGTCAAGGGAGATGAACCTTTAAATAGATCTGCTACTGAAAGCTGTCCAGTGCTGATTCTTTGCTAAGTTGTGGTCAAACGAATTAACTTTCTTAAGCCCAAGATAATCACTCACAGTTTTGGCCTGGATCATAAAACTAACAGAGACTATGTACTAAGACATTCTGTAGCATGCTAAAGAAAATGGCTAATTTATTAGCACACATTTCACACCTGATCTGCAGCGAGGTGGGATGTGCGCTTCTGGGAGAAGGTATTCCTTTTCAGCTCCTCCGAGGTGAGGTGGCCTGGGGTGTGAGGCATGCCACATTGCATCGAAACAGCCTTTGGAGTGAGATGTTTCGATATAGAACACTAACGCTAACGGTGATGACTCATCACTGGCTGAAAGCCTCAGACAGCTTGGGAAGGTTTCACAAAGGGAACATTTCAGCACATGTCACTCCTGCTAATTGTTCACAAAACCACATGAATAACACAGGGGTGAATGTGCTCACAGCATAATCATCACAACAATGCAAAAATCTCTTATCTTTTATATTTTGCATTAATTTTGCATCGACTTTTATTTAGCATTTTTAATTGTGCCAAATAGACCTGTAATTTTTTGTTAAACCTTTAAGCTCCCTGTGATGGACTGGCATCCCATCTAGGGTGTCCCACCTTGGTGCCTTGTGCTGCCTGGGATGGGGTCCAGGCTCACCAGGACCCTGGACTGGATAAGCAGTTATGGAAGATTTATGATGAGCCTTTGGAAGGGTGACATATATAACAGCTTGGAGACCCAGTCAAATGAAGGCTCTAATCCAGCTCTGAGCTCATACCTACCACACAGTTTTTGTTCACTTTCTGTCATATGAACTTCATTAATGCCTGATGAATGGGACTTTCGGTCTTAATAGGAAAACAGGCTCTTGCTTTAAGAGACCACGCAGAATGTTCTAGAATAATTCTGTTATTAGCACGCTTAAGTTTGCTGCAGTGCGGTCATGATCGGATTAAGCGCTCACATGGTGCGGAACGCTACTGGATATACGTTTTCAGGTGACCATAAACTGGTTATGGGGGAAAATGTCATGCGGGTTGATTTTTGTTATCGTGATAGGAAATGTTCTAGCCCAAGTGGCCAATTACAGCACGCCTTAGCCTCGCTTCAAAAGCACACTGGTCACCGGCAATCTCAGCACATGGGTGACACTCCTCCATACCAACGTCGGACGCACCCTGCTGCCAGTCACTCCCAGTTCGTCCCCGTCCCTCTAGCTTGAAGTGAAAGTGACCGCCATCGCTGACACACCACAGCACAAATGTGGTGTGTCCTTTGCATTTAACCCAAGTCTAGAGTGAGTAACCGTTCATTCCTCTCATTTTTCCTCCCATTCCATCATGCTTACAGCAGGGCCTCAGTGATGTAGATGTCCCTCCCGCCCCCAGCTGGACCCCCCTGACAGCACACATATACACATTCCGCTCTGGGGTTCATCGACCGTTTGTTTACAGGCAGCCAGAAGGCCACCTTGGGCCCCCTGGAGCTGAGGGGGCCGCCCCCAAAGGACCCAGCTCCCGTATTCTCCATCCTGTCACGAGCTACGTGCAGAAACAAAACCGAAACAAACATGAGGTTTTAATGCCATTCCACAAATGCCCGCCCTCTTACTTAACATCACAGCCTGGTCACGCTCTTAAGAGACCCCACCTCAAAGCGACTGACCCAGGCACACCTCCAGGATTGGTTGGAGCAGCCAGCGTGACGGATGGTGATTGGCTGAAGACCTAAACGCTGTGGGTCTCGGGAGGTACAGCAGCTGCAGGACTGTGGGCCTCCTGTCAGGGTCTGTCTGCTACAATGTGCTTAAGAACGCAGCGCTTTTTGTCACAAATCCTAAGCTGGTGGGAGAAAGGGTGGGAGAACCTGCTGTGTTCAGTAACACACAGCTGAATGCATGGAGGAACTGGAAGGACCTGAGGGGCTACGCACTTCCTGCTATGGATTCCGGAACGTGCCTGTCACCACCCCCACAGGGAAACCGATGTTCAGTATTCCCGCTGCTCTGATGCTGTCTACGGAAACCCGGAACGCAGGCTGGGATGCAGCATGTCCCTGGTCACACAGCGTGGACCGTGTGAGACTGGGCAGCGTTCTGGCGCTGGGGACCATCCTACAGAAACGCAGCCTCGTATAACTGAAATCAGCGCCGTTCTGTTCCTGGACATTCCGCTCCAGACGCCTGTGACACCACGAGGGTCTTGTTCAGGTTCAGCATTCTTCAGCAACCGTAACACAAACATGCGGGTCCTTATGGGAGTGAACGGACCATCTAGGGGGCAGATAAATGAAAGAGAAACAGCCGGCCTAAATGAAATACATACATGAAAAATTCCCAAACTTATACATTTAATAGTTCGAAAGGGGTGTGATGTCCAAAAGGTACTATTCATGAGTTGTATGTACAGGTAGAAGTCCTGAAGGTCCGCTTATTGTAATTTTGCCTAGCAGAGGTCTGTGTGATGTCAGAAATGACACCGCTGAGGTTGCTTCCTGTCAGCAACGACGAACTAACCGGCGGGGGCAGGTAAGCATCCTGACAGGCTCCGCGGAGGGGTCTGAGCCTGGACCGGCTAAGATTAGCTGTGGACATTTCTGAGATGACAGGGGTTACGGTCCTTTGCTGGGCAGCTTAACAGCCACACACATGTTTCGCGTTTGATGGTAATCCTTGCAAAAATATTCGCGACTGTGTCCCGGCTGAAATGTAAACGTTCCCCGTATAAAACAAAAGACGGAAGATTAATTTAAGAGCTCGTGGTGTTTTTCAGGACATAATTCGGCTATGATCCAGAGAAATCCATCATAATTAAGCTGGGATTTTACAATTACTCCTGGGGTTAAAAGTCCCCCAAAAAAGCAAAAAAAAAAAATGCATGATTAACGGCGATGAGGAGCTCAGCTCAGACACGGGAGGCTCGTCAGACTCTCAGCGCCACGCTCAACCATTAATTAAATACACAGGGAGGTACAAGGAAAACTCTACTTTCAGTCGTGCAGCAGATTTCAGAGCAATAAGTTGCATTACACTAACCTTACATTCCCCGAAGCAAAAGGGCATCCTGATTTTAAAACCAAAAATATTTTAAACGCCAAATGGGGGGGAGGGGATCACAATAACCGTCTAATAATCACAACGCCTTCATGCCTGTCGGTTGCCGTTTTGAAATGAGGTTCAAATACCGAACACGGCGTATATGCATATTGGCAGGACACTTAATTTGCAATTACTTGCAATTCTGCATATGGGACAGTCTGGAACTGCGGGGGTTTTACATGGAATAGGATAAGTAGCAGCGTGAGCATGAGCAGAAATACTAAGGT
Organism: Boulengeromyrus knoepffleri; assembly: GCA_026770805.1. Taxonomy (NCBI): domain Eukaryota; kingdom Metazoa; phylum Chordata; class Actinopteri; order Osteoglossiformes; family Mormyridae; genus Boulengeromyrus; species Boulengeromyrus knoepffleri. The sequence continues at coordinate 10,447,621 of JABJVO010000050.1, forward strand.
TTAAAAGCAGAAAAAGCCGTAAGAAATTTGTCGGGGGTGTAAAGTCGCAGCAGGATACGAAAGTTCTGTGGCGCTTGGTGACCTACAAGTGAAGCGAGGTCGAAATGCTGCGTGGAAGCATTTCCCAAACTGTGCTATATTTAATACATTTATAGAAAAATGTATAATAAGGGCCTGTTTATCATAATTACTATTATAAGAATTATTATTAGTAGTAGTATTATTACAATCATATTATTAATAATGATGATGCAAGACAGGTGGTACAGAGGGCATTTTAGACATTTAGAAAGTGATAATTAATATCGCATGGTAATTAAGAGCACTATATTAGTGAATAGCCCTGTTGCAGATTATCGTCTTTCTCTTTTCTGCCCGCCGCCATCTGGGGACGAACGCGCACAAACTCCCGCTGTTTGACGCCGACACCTGTGCGCGTGCGAGGACCATCCGACATGCGGGATCTCTACATACAGATAAGTATGGTCCGGTCCCTAATGTCGCTAAACAGTAGATAGCAGTGCCAGTTTGCCATTGACAGCCCATAAACACATTAATAAATGCATGAATAAAATAAAAAATGCTAAATGAATAACGTCGCATTCCTACAAAACAAAGGCTAGTGCAAGATTTTTTTGTGAAATAAGGCTAATTATATATAGGTGAAAACCCAATCACAAAAAGAATCGGTTATCGTGAGCAACTGTAGCAGTGTGTAAATCTAATTTGTTAAAAAGGCCACCGAGTTAACAAAAAAATGTGTGTGAAATGAGAATACGTACCTGGAAATCTCCTTGACCTTGGTAATCATCATAATAATCTTGAAATGATTCAATTGCCAAGCTTCTGTAAATAAACACGATGCAGACGAAATATGGAGATAATCCAAATAGGTGCATTTTATACAATCTCAGCAATCCGGGACGGGGTATAAATCCTCTCAAACTTCTGACGGCTCTCTATTATGCGCGGCTGCTCCAGACTCCTCTCCCAGTCAGATTAAAATGCGACGATGGTATCAGAGACGTAGGCTCTCCTTTGTGAGCCCGGGGATGGTGCTGGAATAGCCGACTCGGTGCTTTATCTCGTGATGAATAAATAAATAAATAAATTTTTAAAAATACAAAAAAAAACGTATTTTTTTTAAATGCAGGCTTTTTTTACGCGCTTGCTGCAAGTAAACTTTGAAAAGAGCGCTTCGTGCCCGGTGCTCCGGCTTTTAAGGCGGCGTGAAGGTCTGGGCAGCGGGGAATGGCATGTTTAAAGCAATTTCACGCTGTCCCTGACATCCCCTCTCCTCCCCCTTTCTGGGTCTGGTCTAAGCAGGATTCCAGCAACTTACAATTTATACAAAGCGGGACGTTTGGGAAAAGAAATATGAGTTGGGACACGTGCGCCTTCTCGACTTTTTTCACTCACAAATCCGGTTACGCGAAGCTGAAACTCAACACTTGTCTGCCCTCACGCCGTTATTGCTCTTGCAACATTTTTCTATATATGCAATAAAATCCTTATATTATTCTTTTGTTTTCTAAAGTACATCGGTGCACATGAGGCGAAGGCAGCCATTAAATGCGAATTAAAACTGAGCCTCCGTCAGTCTGTATTTGGCTGACGCCGGCTCTGGAATCGATTGCACGTAAAGAAAAAAAAACGGAAAACCGTTTTGCATATTTACCGCAAATGGTACATATTTTGTTTAGTTTCTGAGGCTGCCGTGGGGTGGGGGGGAACGAAATCTTCCATCAAAGGAACTAAAGTGGAGAAACGCGGTTTAATAAAAGGAAGGTGTAGTAAATACGCATCTTGGCGATGTCGCAGGAAAGTTCGGCTTTGACTAATCTGCATCTGCTGCTCCCCTGAAACACGAGGGCCCGCCCACCTCAGCCCCTCAAAAACCTGCCCTGACTCTTTCTCCCCTGCGTTTCTGCGGGGAATGCCTTTAATTGCGGGGGGGCAGGAAGACCCTTACGAAAAGAGGAGGCCGAACCCTGCGAGGTCACAGGTGCAAAATACTTGGCACAGTTATGCTAGTTAGGGATGAGCAGTTTAACTACCAGCTAATATCCGCCAGCACTGAACAGGTGGCTGCATCTCACTCCCCCAGAGACCTTTTTTATCTCCTCCTGAATGAAGCACAGCAGTTCATGCCTGTGTTCCGGATCCTTCCCTTCAGGCTCTTAGGTCTGTCCATATTGCTTTTCCTGGAAAGAACCAGGCCCGTCCTGCTGTGTCATAATATCTGCACAAAACAGCAAGGCTCATCCTTGAGGGAATATAGTGAATAAAACAGGTGTTCCACAGACTTCTTTAACATTACAATGCGATGTACATTTTTTGAGAAAGCAGGCGCCGACAGTCCCTGGAGCAATTGGGTGTTAAAGGGCTTGCTGGGAGGGCCTAGTAGTGAAATTTCTCTGCTGACCCTGGGATTTGGACCAACAACCTTCCGATCACTGGCACAGCATGCCAGAGCACTGAGCCAAGCACTGCCAGCAGACTCGACCACTGATGGAGGCCCTGCGGAAATCTGTAGGGTCATGTTAGCATTGAGGGTGCGATAAGCTAAGCGACTGCATTTTCAGCTTTGATAACCGCCCCCAGCCCCCCGCCGTTTCCATTACGCGTGTTTTCATATTTGATAAATGACGAGTGTTCCTCCGGCCCGGGTGTGGGGTGACATCAGCGGCACGCTGCTGCTCCAGAAATTCAGGGTTAGCAAAGGTATACAATGGTCATGGTGGAGGCTTTGGATCTCAACACAGCCCCCCCCCTCGTGGCACCCAAACAAAATCCTGCTGAAGGGAATTCAGACCTCATCTCACTGGTGTCTAAGTCATTGTTTTTTGGGAGTTTTTAATAGCAAGTGTCACGTGACTCTTGCTTAGGTCAGCCTGGGTGCAGAATTTTATTTATGTGTCAAGAAAGATTATGGTGGGTTTTTTTTTAGCACAGGGACTAAATGTTTTCGGGGTGGCAAATTATAAACCTTTACCGCCAATAGTGCTTGAATATCAGTACCATAAATGTCTAGAAATGCTGGAATTCATTCCCCCTGTAATAATGCTGAAGGTTAATAGAAACACTTGGTCATACTCAATTTCATTTAGCAGTAAAGCATCAGAAGGGCAGAGCCCCTTTTGGCAGAAGCAGTTGGCAAGGTTGATATCGTCATGGCGCCCGGTCACATGGCAGGCAGCGATCAGCATTCCCGCCTCTCACACTTTCTTAGCTTCACATGCTATTAACTACTAGCACTTGAGTCAGTCACAGTCCAGCGAGAGAGGAAGCCCGCCTGGAATTTATATGAGGGCTCTTGTGGGTGCCCTGAGCAGTGAAGCCAAACCTACCCCCCCCCCCCCACCCCGGGTTGCACAGCTTGTTCCCACACTTACCATCCTGAGTGGGTTTGACCAGCTTTTGGAAGTGGTGGCCCTCAATTAACGTCCGGGTGACTCTGCTCGGGGCAGGTGTGCAGGGGCTACGGGACAGACCATAATAATCACCTTCTAAACACTGTCTCACTTTAAGACATTACAGTTGTATCTTATGTCACAATTAATGAAAAAGCGAAGAGTTTATGAAAGTGCACTGTAAATATACACACACATATCAACGCATAGAAACAGAGATGCTTAAGAGGTCTGGAGGCAAGCAGCACTGGCTGCCGGACAGCAATGTACAGCCGGCTAACTGGGTATTAGCTGCTGTTTCCGCGCGAGCTCCCTGGCTCTGTGACTCGCGGAGGTGAGAGCCTGCTAAGGGGCCCGCGTGTGGTCAGGGCACTCTGAGGTCTGTTTATTCGCGAGCTCTCTGCCTCTGGCCCGTGTTACTTAAAACATGAGCGGCACACATTTATGTGGCTTCCAGGACTCGGAGAGTGCAGCCGCGCAGGTCTGCGTAAAGCAAACCCCAGATGGAGGCCTCCCCACCCTGTTGCCCGGAGGTGCACTGGGAAAGGGGGTGCTGAACGTGGCCGGTCGACTTGCTGGTCATGTGACGTGCATTCCTGGGCTATTTTTCGAATAAGCACTACTCTAGACTGGACTCCTGCTGGACATCCACCAGTGACCGATGTAAGTAAGGCCATGTCAACAAAGAACAGCACTTATTACCCTAAATCTCCCAATCTGATGGAGGAAGGTGTCCTCAGCCCCTCAGACAGGGGTGGTGTGAGGTAATAGAGACACAAAAAGAGAAGAAACGGCAGACAGACGCTGAATACTGGAAACATCCAACAGGAGTTTCACTTCATGGTTACAATGTCGGTCCTCAAACCCGGTCCTGTGACTGTGCACATCTGTCCAGTCACTGAGTGATCACGTGTCCCCCTGCAGGTCTCCTCATTTTCCTGCTCCCATTCCATAAATCGCAGCATGTAATTCCAATTGTCCCATTACAATCTCTCCTGAACACCTCCGATCTTGCATCAAACCAGCATGAGTACTGAAACAGCTAATCCTGATTGTTGTCCTCCTCGTGGTCAGCAAGTCAAGCCAGGATGGCATCATGGCTCCTATTTTGGGCCTCCACAGAGGTAGGTGGGATGGTGGGTGAGGACCCAGGGCCGAGGCCTTACTGTTCATGCCCCCATTGGAGGTACTTGACCCCTGGCATCTTCTGTAGACACCCAGCTGCGACAGCGAGCCACATTGTGGAATGCCATCTGCTGATGGGAATGTCATTAGAGCCCAAGCATACACCAGCCTTCCCGGTGCCGAGCCGGCATTAATGAGAGGTCTCTGGGAAGCTATCAAAACACCCATTTTCTGGAGCCGTGCCTGTCTGGGGTGCTTGACCCGCGTGCAGACACAGTGTTTGTGGAGTAGGACACTCTTGGCGGTACATGGGGTGAATGAACCTGCACGAGGCTTGGACAGACCTCCCAGCACATTCAGATGGGAGCAAAGCCTCTTGGGAAATATGGCCGCAGTCTTAAACAATGTGGCACAAAGCCCTTTCCAAGTATAATCATCAGACTCAGGGTAGGTTTTACCGGCCTCTCCAAAAGGTAAAACCACGGTAAGTACCCCTAAGGCAGACCACTTAAATTTGGCATGGTCCTTAGCTAATGCAATTGCGTAATTGTAGTTTACAGCGGAGTTCCACCGAACCACCCGTGATGTGGCGCTGCATGTCATAAACACAACAAGCGGCCGTAAAAATCCAAAACAAGCGTGTTGCCTTTGCCTCAGTGCAGGATTCTGTGCTGATGTGACGCCGTGCTTGTTGAGGCTACAAGGTCCCGTCAACAGCATGGGCGATAATGAGACTGAGGACGTCACGTTGTTTATGGAAATTTTACGAGGCTGTGTGGTATTTATAGACAGTGCCTGACTGAGCTCACAGTCGAAGCGTCTCGCTGAAGCTTGAGGAATCAGGCTCTCCTGGGGAGTGTTGCATGCTGGACCATTAAGTGGCTATTACCAGTGACGGAGCCCGTGCTCTGTTATTGGTTTATGTAATGAGGTTCCTTGTTGTAGTTGCAGGCCCAGGAAGACTCAACAGAAAGTGAATCATATTGCTTCCTAGATTGGTGTTTTGGGGGGTGCATATTATGGTATTTAAATACTCCCCATCTCCTGCAGCAGCTAGCTGATTAAGGTCCACTTACTGCCCCCCGGCTGTCCTTCACTTCCTGTGTCATCCTTGTGTTTCACGTTTGGGATGGGAGCCAAAGAATGCCACAGTGTGTCATGGAGCACGTCCAGCCTTGGGTCAGTGTACACACCCCGCATGGGGGGGGGGGGGGTGTTGACTCAGCTGGACCTGCGTGTGGACTGGGAGATGTTTCTGCATGCGGGTTCATAGCTGTCCTAATGGACACTGAAAAGAAATCAGCACTTTAAGATTAAATCAGCATCCTTGAAAAGAAATGGTCACTTTGGATGAAGCCAGCAGTTCAAGCTGAACTCTTCCTGTAATACAGACTCTGAACTCTGTTATTGTGTCAGATATTGAGGATCATGCAGTAATGCTTACTTCACAATGCTTTTCATTTCCAAATGCACAGCACAGCGCAAAGCGACACATTCGAATTTAAATGCCAAGAATGAAGAGGATTTTACGGCAGGTTAAACTCCATATGTTTCAGGAAAGGGCGGGGAGAGGGGCAGGTTCAAATCTCATGGATACAGTCCCCAGCTGGTGGGGGGAGTCATGCTTCATGCTCATTAAGGAGAGGGACGGCGCTATTGCGTAGGTTTCGAAGCTTCTTTAGAGGACATGTGAAGACGGAGAGGACATAGCCAGGGGTTTTAGTGACATTTACTTTGAAGCTGAAGCTGATGGCTGAGGTGTGCGAAGCTGGCACCTAGACACCGTCACCCTCAATGAGATTAGCATCCATAGTTTCCATTCCCAGGATCTGGAGGAGGGGGGGAACGCGTACGGGTCAGAAGTGAGTAATCGGGTTTTCAGAAAATCAAAATACCCAAACCGGTAGACATGCTTAATGATGCAGCCCTAACACACAACCTGGACAGTCGTACTTGGGGACGTGATTTATATGCCTCTAGGTCAAAAGGCAAGGCAGTGTCCACTGATAACTAACTGAAGGGGAAGTGGTTCGAAGGACCACACATGTGAACTCACACACACTCACATAAAGGCACACACAGACACACACACAGATACACAGATGCACACACACACACACACACTGATAAAGACACACAGATACGGACACACACACTGATACAGACGTACACACACACAGATTCACGCTGGTCCTTGCCGTCAACTGGATGTGAGCTGAGAGCTGTTCCAACCCTGAAGGTCAGCAACGCGGGGGTGGGCCAAGGGGATGTGGTGCAGTGCCGCGGGGATGTGGTGCAGTGCTGCGGGGATGTGGTGCAGTGCCGAGGTTATCTCCCCCTGCAAGCTTACAGTGCGGTGCAGCAATGTTACTGCTTTAGCGCTAATTTTACAGTGCTGCAATTTAAAGAGCTGGACTTGTGCTCTATGAATTTAAATATTCTGTATTAAGAATAGTACTACTAGCAACTAATGTACCGTTTAGTATTGCTTACAAGGCCAGTACTAAATAGTACATTAATTAACAACAATATTAGTTTAACAGTAACAATGTAAGGACCCTATGCAGAAATCTATTAGTGTTTTAAAATTGCATTCACACTTGTCGAACTACCATATCCACTTTATCAAAACTCTTCACACAGTCTGCTTTACACACCTAAGCACATGCATTAACCTTTGTTGCAAAAAGCACTTCAGCCACCAAAACGCTTCACACTTAACATAAAAGTGATTCATGCTGCCATAACTCTAGCATACACTCTCTCCCATAAGACTCCTGAGTCACTCATTGTGCAGTTAACTAAAAAACCCAAATTGAAGCATTGCAAAATACATATAGTTTGTTTCCATGACTTCTATTTATGCTTAGTTTAGTGTTGCGTTGCAAAATAAAAGAAAACATACACAGCAGAAATAGTGGAAATATATCTTGAGCAACAACTACATCAACAATTTACCTATATACATGCACATTTCAATGTAAATACAGGTTTTCTCTGTTGCTTGACCACAGTGGTGGTAACAGTAACCACATTCTCTTACAGTTTCTTTTTTTCAATTGCTAAGATACATTCTGCAATACTGAAGTCATTCTGAAAACTCTTCACATAGTTGCCAAAACATCAGTTTATGTGGGCTGATCTGTGAATCATTTCTCATTGCTATCATACAAATTGCATTCAATGACTAAATGCTTCATGGATTCTTTTCTCACTCAAAATCCACGACCGTCAAAACTTTGTTTTTAGAGGCCATTTTGCACATTCTTACATATTGCTATCAAAACTATTAAAAATACATTCAAAATTGAATAACATTTACAAACACATACAGTTATGGTGCAATAAAAAATATATTTTGCTTAAGTATCAGAAGCAAAATCTACTATTCTGCCCAATTGATCCAGTCTTGGATATTGGGTCATATGTTTTTGTCATATAAAATATGTTCCTTGGCAATGCAACGTGACAGACACCTTCGAGCCTGATCCAGTCCTGACAGTTGGATGTTCTGATTGTCCTACAAGTCTCTGTCATAGGATCCAATAGCAGCACTCTGCTGTAAGGACAGTGATCATAAGGCCTCCATCTTTAGGCAGAAAAAAACTTCAGTAGGACTGAGGAACAGTAAATACGAAGGAACACATTCAATGGACATGCTTGAATGAGCCCTAAACCCCTCCATCACTGCAGACGAGTGATGAAATGGGACATTTTCCCTTAAGACTACACAATGAATGCCATTGAGCCCAGCATCCTGTCTCCCTTCAGCAACCAGTAGACGTCTGTAAAGCTCATCAAAGAATGTTTAATGTTACATGGACCAACCGTCGAGATGTATGTTACAGGAACACTGTCTGATATAGCTTCCCAAAGAATAATGTCTGAACCTCTTTGCCCTGGTATTTGTACTACTGCTCTACAGCCTGTAACATTCCTCCCATGGTTCCTGGTATCAGCTAGATTGAAACCAGTTCATCCACATAAAGAAATTTCTGTGGTACAGCACTGGACTCCAGTTCCAAGATCCTCTGCTGTTGTCTTGTTTCATTTTGCATAAAAAATCGAACTACGCCACCCCTTCTATGTGCTTTAGTGTATGTTGATTGGTGTAGAGAAGGATTTGTGTGTCTTCAATTTCTGGACTCGGCCGACTGGAGTCAGTTTTTTGTCAGAGTCTTAGCAGCTGAGGCCGTTTCATTGTGGTTAGCTTGACCTGAGACTTTTATGTGATTTTGGTGTTATCAAATGAGAGAGGCAACAGAATAGTTCACTGTTGTACCAAAAATGTTTGCAATTGTCTTTAGAACTGACAATATGATGGCTTGGAAAAACCTTCAAGGAACTAACTAAGAATAACTGTATGACTATTTTTGTATAGATGGTAACAAAGTTGCAAAGTAAAAAATTGAAAAAATTGAACTTTTGCTATAATCAAAATGATTCTTTTTTTTCAATGGTACAAATAGTTTCATTTGTAAAAATGCAGCTTATTTCTACAGTGGTCTAAATTTTGTTTTAGGGTTTGAACTGAAAGTTAACTGTTTTGAACAGAGTATCTAAATGTCTGAAAAAGTAGTTTTGCTGCTGTTGAACATCGAGAGAGGTATTCATGAATTTTGGAAGTGGTATTTGAATGCATTTTGCATCAAAACATTGCAAAAGGATATGCAGTTTAGAGCACGTAGTCTACTGCTATGGTGCATGTGGTAAGTGTTTGGAAAAAGGGGACAAGTCTGAAAACAATTGTAAAAAAACTGTAATAAAGATTGCTTTCTTGTTGTTCTTAGGGGGGGGCAGCATGGAGGTGGCCTTGTGTGTCACACCCACACTGTGAAACGGCAGGCTGGCCGCTGACAGAACGCCGTCCTCATGGCAAACAGATGGGCTTGAGCAATGCAGGACAGAAATGCGACGCAGGCCCCCATGCGAAATGGGGGGAAAAGGGAGCTGCCGGACCTTCAGGCCGGACCCTTGCAGGATTCTCCACGGCGCCGTGGTCCGGATCCCTGTCAGATTTAACACTGTGATCATGGCTGATGTGGATTTTTTAACCTGCGACAGCACGATCGCAAACCTGCTTCTTTGACCACTGTCCAGCTGGCTGCGTCCGCAGACAAATCGAAGCAGTTTGCTTACTGTGTTTAAACACTTTTCCTCCAACTGCGGTGATGTGTGGCTGCGATGTTTGTGAGAAGCAGCCCTGGGGCATAAAAGCATGTTTATCCGCATATTCCCTTATTAACGGTCTTGGGGGTCCATGTCCTTTTTTAGCCATAGCTCTGGAACGGCCGCCAGACATGTGGCAGGAGGGGTTTTTCACGAAGGTGGCTTGAACCCAGCCGTGAATGCTGAGCAGTGCCACTTGAGGGTGCCACAGAGCGGGAGGGATCTGTAAGGTCTTTTCCCAGGGACTCCGGCCAGGGTCGAGCAGCTAATCCCCTGGGAGAGACTGTGGAGCCTCTTGTTCGGCACAGACATTCCTGCCCGACTCACGGCAGGAGGGCGCAAGGACTTCCTGAGGAAGCCTGAGTGCTCCTGCAGGGGGCGCTCCTCCGAACATCATAGCATCACCACACACATACACACACCCAGGCGCAGTGCTGGGTCTTCAGCCTGCTCTCGTGGAAGGTTCTGGAACACCACGGTCCCTCATGGCCATACTAAATGTGTAATAGTGTATGCTCAGAAACAGTGCTGGATGTGAACCCCCCAGTTTCTACAGAAATAAGTTTTAGTCACATACCAATCTCATGTTTATTCATCATTAATGAATTTTGAAGCATGTTTTATCTCAAGCAGTTACTATTTTTGTTA